>OZ022521.1:28860416-29413155 GCA_963989415.1 Cerceris ruficornis
CTAATATTTCTTGCATAGGCAGAATGGGTGGTCGCACGTCCGGTTCTGACTCTATACGTTCTGTTTCAGGTGGTCGCCCACCTTCGAACATTAAGCTTATCGCAACTTCTACATTACCGTCGGCCAGCGCTAGATATTGATGTGCCGTTGCTTCACCCTCCCCTGAAGATGACATAACAATTTTATTATCAGTTTCTTATATATAATAATATATATTATTATATGTACAACGGAAGGTACAATTATTTTTACTATATTTTATATTCTATGGATTGAAATAATTCACTATGGCAGTATTCTTTTATATTTTTTTTACAGATTTCAAGTTACAGTGTTTCGTCCACCAACGACACTCGTAGATTGTTATTTCTTTCGAAATAGGAATATGTTTCGACTGATAAAAGCTATTATGTGATACTGAACGAAACGTGCATATCTTTTGAATATTTCTGTGTATTCAAAATTGTTAACCTACACGTACGTTACGTTCAGATAAACATTACGTACCCGTTACTTCCATAAATTTTTCAACAAGTTCAGAATCCATTGCTCTTTTAATATGTCAAAATGTTCGAGATACGATAAAGAGGTACTTATGAAATTTGCAAAATAGCATCAACCGTCTGACATTTCACAGTACTCGGAGAATCTCGTTCCTCCCAATTCTTAAAGTCGCGGCGACGCGACGCGGACTAATTCCGAATTGCAAGCAGTTGCCTGCAGTTGCCTGCACTGCAGTTGGCATTCCTAGAGCGCGGTTTCTTCTCTTTGAAAGCGGATTCTCTGCGCATGCGCAGATGATCGATAACTCTGCGCGATTTCCAAGTCGCGCCAATTTACGCGCGTCTTGTTCACGCTTAAGAAGACGGGAAGTTTGTGTTTTATAATGAATTTGTTTCTGGTACCTCCCTAATAGAGATTTGTTGCAAACTGTTAACAAACTGTGTTACTTATTAATGAAAGAATAAAGTGAATCATGGAAGAAGATAGTGCGAACGATAAGTTGACTTTGATTCACGGTGAAAATCGCTTCGAAGTTAACAAGAGGAAACTTGCAAACAAGAGTCGCTATTTTGCGTCTCTCTTCTTTCATAATTTCAACGACTCTGGGAATAAAGAGCACGTTATTAATTACGATGTCACTGTTTCTACTTTAGAGGTTAGTTACTTTTATATTCGTCATAAATTTACATGTTGCAAGCGAAATGTATTTTCCTTCTCGACAGTTTCCGAAACATTCGATTCTTGTGTTTTCAGAATTTCATCGAATGGATTCACGACGACGAAGAGCCCGCAGAGATTAATTGTCATTTCGTGAAACGTTCTATGATGAAATTTCTAAAAGAAAACTTTGCGGGCCTCTTAAGTTTACTGCAACTGAGCGTTTTGTTTATCGCGGATGATTTAACAAACGATGCCATTGATATTGCTATATTACATTGGCTGTTGCCAGAGAAAGTAATCGACATTTGGTTATTGGCTCAAGAGCTAGGTATAAATACATTAAGAGACATCTGTTTTTCGGTGTGTTTGGATCAGTTTAATGAATTACCCGTATCTTTGCTCGTCGAACTGTCCAAGAGTAATTTTGTCCAACTGATTGGAAACGTCAATGTTAGATCTTCTACCGAATATTTACGTTTCGTCAGAAGCGAATGGATGCAACATCATATGGTATCTACCGCTCTATCTGTGTCGCTGTTTAAATTTCTTCCGATACATTTTAAGTTTGATGAATTTCAGGTTTCAGATATCATAAACATAAGCGAAGAGAGAAAATCAAAGTTCCTACAAGGCATGGTTATGCATAGGATGGATGAATTTTTTTGCAAAGACGCATACATCTACACCTGGAATGGTACAGGGTTAAGAGAATGCATTTCTTTAAGAGACGCGCCACATTTGGAAAAGGGAATCATTGGAATGCAGGTTACCGGTAGACGTAAGTACCAGCTTTATAATTTGTTACGATTGTCATACCCATAGGATTCATTCAATCATATATCCTTATGCTAATGAATGTTAATGATGAATGTGAATGTAATATATAAAACACGATGTACGAAAAGGGGAAATTAAGCCCAAAGAGTAGCATCAGGGCATCAAAAGTTTCTGATATTTGGCGTTCAAAACCTTTCGGTTCGGTGAGATTCAATTCCACGCGGTGCCTAGTTTACCTTCGACCTGCGCGCGCAGATTCAATTTTGGCTATGCGCGCGCAGGTTAAGTTTTAGCGGTGTGCGCGGCTATTTCTTTAATTTTTGAGCGGTTCGTACGCGCATTGTTTGTCACATTCCGAATTGCAGATTAGGGGAAGAAATGTAACGTTATCGTTCCATTGTAAACACTTGGCGATACCGCACGATATATCGATTGAACTTATTTTTTGTATATCGCAGGATTCAGCATTTATACGGTAGGGGGAGAAGTAGGCATAGGAACAGGGAAATTCAACAAAGCGATTCGGCGATATTGCTTAATATCCAAGAAATGGTACTATCAAGCAAGCTTACCCGTTCCTCGGAGACACATGATCGCTGCATTTTTAGAAAATAAATTGACGATAGTGGGCGGCGTGGGGCGACATCGATTAAAACTGTCCACGGTCGACATTCTCGATATTCATACAGGTAAAAGTCAAGATTTTAACTCCGAGTTGCCAGAGTTGAAGATTCCGCTCTTTGGCAGCTGAAAAATTGTAACTGCACGTTCGCGGATGTTGCAGGCGAATGGACGAGAGGCGCGAAGGTTCCCGAATGTTTTACGGAGGTTCCACTCCACTGCGTAAAGAACGGAAAGCTCTTTTTGATAAAATCGTGGGTCTACATCTACTATCCCGAGCAGAACTACTGGGAAACGATACTGATTCACAGCAATCCCGCGGTACAGAGGGTGGACGCGTTCCTCGCCTACGACGCTACGTTATTCTTGGCAGGTAAATATTTGAATTTCATCCAAAAATTTTAGCCAAAGCGAAAAGCAATGTCGTTTTTTCATTACGAATTATTGAAACCGGGTCGATCAGTGGTATTATTTTTGCAAGCAAATTTGTTCGTCTTGCGAAACAAAAAACGACATTTCTTTACCTAGCGTAGCGCAGTTTTGCGTGGTCGCCGCGGCAACGATAACTCGTCGCGACTATCTCCGTTGTTCCCGAAAGGCAATCATTTGAGCGAAACGGTTCTCTCGAGAGTCAACGTTACGAAAGACTCGGTTTGCAAGAGAGAGGAGTGCTTGAGGACGTGCAACGAGCACAGCATTGTCAACAACGCGACTATCGTGCACGAGGACGAATCATGTCAATTGAGATACGCGCAGGTAGCCGACGTGGGGATAATGCTTCTGAGCGTTCCTCCGGATCCTTGCAAACACGCGTATCTACATTTGCATACAGAAATGAGAGGGGATCTAGGAAATTTCAGTTGCAATCCCAGTTTGGGATATTTCAGCGTCATCGATTGTCAGAGTTTGTACGATTCGGCATCGGGTTAACGGTGCTCGAACGTTTTACAGCAACCGGCGAAATAAACGAACGTTTTCTTCATCGAGACATCGGACACCATTTACCCTTTCTTCCTTTTCCAACGTCCGATTCGAGGATGTACGCGCGCAAAAGACAGCAGAGGAAGGAGTATTTTTAAATCATGTTTTATTTATCGTAAATTTTGTAACGGAAGCAGTCTTCAAACAAGTATAACACGACAATGCGTACGATTACGTGGAATAAGGTGGCGCATGCCGGCAATTCGAATCGAGTTACGACAACGTGGCGAGATGTCGGAGGTCCGTTGATCTCGATGGGATAAAATTGTTGGTCGTTAGAGGATGCTGGCTATCCCATCGAAGCGAACCGGCCAGAAGCGCAAATTCGATCTCGAGTCGCCGGCACGCGTCCGTAGGGTACTTAAAGTATGCTGAGTCGTGCGTACAGCAAAGCTCATATTAGCTCGTATTAGCTCATATTATAGATTGCGCGTGCTATCCGTAATGTTTGCCGCTTTCACTTTTTATCCTTTATCATATAACGACATGACTCTTTTTTTGCGTTATGACTGGCACACAGAAAGAAAATATAGCCTTCCATAATAATTTACACAGAGGATATCGCGAATAAAGTAGAATACCAAATCGATCGTTTCTTCGTTTCTCTGTTGTTGTTGTTGCTTTTTTTCGTATACGAACGTTAAAACCGTCGTTGCGACGAATCGGTCGTCGCGAATCGTTGCAGTCCGTTTTCGTGTTTCCTCGCGGTTTCTCTCCTTACGAGTCGTAGAAGCTAAAGGAGACGAGAAATGTTGAGGGACGAGGGAAGGGGTCGGCGCGTCGCGAATCGTGCGGCAAAAACGAGCGAGGAAATTAGGAGAGAAACGGGACATCCCGGCGCCGACCCTTTTCGTATCGCGATTTCGTGTCGTTCCCTCGGAAACGTCAAGGACGTCACTGGTCGCCGGCGGTGGTGACGTTGAGGGCAAAAGCGGCGTTCGTTTCGCCCTTCTTGCCGATCGCGCGTGCCACGTACTGGCCCACGTCGCTGGCCGTGCACGCCTTGATGCCCAGCTCGAACGATTTGTCGCCGTCCGAGCTGAAGAGATATCTACTGCCGCTCTCGGGGATCGCTTTCCCGTCCTTTAGCCACGTAACTGCGGAAAGACAGATGAAATTTAGCACGTTAACGCGAAACGCGACGTTCCGCCGAAACGTCGACGGCGACGCACACGAGACTTACCTTTCAAAGGCGCGGTCTCAGTCTTGCATGTGAACGTAACCGATTCGCCTTCGCTCACCGTCGCGGATTGTGGGAATGTCGTGAAGACTGGGCTCTTCGGCTCCTCGTTCGGAACTGCGAGACAAACGTAGCGTTTGACAGGGCGAAGGTGGGGTTAGAGGTCGGTCGAAGGCCGTGCGAGGCCGGTCGAACGGGTCTTACCGAGTACGTTGAGGGTGCACGAGGAGAAGCTCTCTCCCGCGTCGTTGAACGCTTCGCAGGTGTAGGTGCCGGAGTCCTCGGGGAAGATCTCGGCGATGTTGAGCTTGTAGATGTTAGCCTCGCTCGTGTACTGGAAGTCCTTGCTCGGCTTGATCTCCTTGTTGTTGTGCAGCCAGACGACGTCGAACTTCTTCGCGCCGATGATTCGACAGCTGAGGGTCACGGCCTCGCCGTCCTTCACGAACATACTCGTCAGGTGATCGACGATGTTGGGTGGTTGGTCGTCGCTCTTCTTCTTTCCGGCTCCGCCCGACATCGCTGTCGAACAAACATTTTCGTGCAGTCCACGATCCCCTGGGGTTCTCGCCTTGCGGCTCTCTCCTCTCGGAGGAGGGGCACTTACGTTTCACCGTGAGCTTGCAGGAGGTGGAGGCGGTGCCGATGCTATTGGATGCCTGGCAGACGTACTGTCCCTCGTCCTCGGGGAATACCTCGTTGATGACGAGGCTCGCCACTCCGGCTTTGTACTTCAAATCGACGATTTCCGAGGAGCTGAGTACCTGTCGCGAGAATTCAAAGGGACGATCGGTATATCGTGTCGATGCAGGATCGAGAGGGACTGCTCGAGTCGTTACCTTTCCGTTCTTGGTCCATGAGACTTGCGGTTCCGGATCACCGTCGACCTTTACGCTCAGCTCCAGCATTTCTCCGTCGTTGATGGTCAAGTCGTTGAGTTTCCTGGTGAACGTCGGGGCTCTCATCGAGTCGTCCGAGGGACCTGCGAAAGAGAAATTTTGAACGGCGAGTTTCGCGCGGTCGGGTTCGACGGCGTTTCTCGCGGAGGGAGGAGCGCCTCTCTTACGAATGAGCTCCTTGGTCGTGTTCCTCGAGCGTGAGGGGCTACCGGTGCCGTCCGTGGATCCGCCGTATTTCTTCAGACTTCGCTTGTCCGTGGTCGAATCCGTCGCCTGAAACGACAAGGGCTCGATTGGGACCCGTCGGGGTGCAGGTCGCCCATCGGCGAATCCTCGGCGACTCACCTTGTAGGAGGAGGACGAGCTCGTGGAATTCTGCTTAGTGGTAGAACTATCGTAACTGTGAGAGGCGCCCGAGTATCCTTGCGTCGTGGTGGAGCTGTATCCGCTGTATCCGCTGGCCTTGTGAATCGTCACGATCGGCGGTGGTGCCGGCTTGATCGGCTGCTCGATGAACCTTCGATCTGCGGAAGGATCGACGGTTAATCGGAAGCGCGGACGGATGAAATTCTACGGACCGTGTCCGAGCGAACAAACTCTGCGCCGAGCGCGGAACGGCGGAAATTCCTTTCCGATTCGATCGGACGGATCGGTCGCGTGCCGCGCGAGCGAGAGACGAACAGGGGAGTAGGAAGGAAGTTATTGGGGAAAAACCAGCGATAAACGAGCACGGAACGTGCAGCGGGTTAGTCCGGTCTGTTAGCGGAGGTTGAGAAGGTAACGGACGAGAAGGTTCCGCCGAAAGGCGGAGAACGAAGACCGTGCGAGGATCTCGAGCGGGGTGTTCGATGGTCGGGAGGAGAGACAAACGGGGGAAGGCTACACTTTTATAGCTCTACCTCCGGAATGTAGGAGGTCGTGCGCTAATTTAACTTGCTCCTCCGTTTCTCCAGTTCCTACAAAAACAAACGTTTCATGAGTGCACCTCGAGGCGGGCCAGAATTATCGATTCGACGATCAACGAGACGTTGGAGCGCGCCACGACTTAAAACCTTTCTCGGGGCAATCGATATCGCGTCGATTCTCTACCTTCCACGATGACGACGCAGCTCGTCTCGTCCTTTCCGTGAACGTTGGTCGCGACGCATCGGTATTTGCCGCTGTCCTCCGGCTTGCAGTCGATTATCTCCATCGTGACGACGCCGTCGGCGTGGGTCATCGCGTAGTGATACTTGGAGAGCTCCTCTCTGTCCTTGTACCACTTGACGGTCGGTGGTGGGTTTCCGCTGAGGCAGCAGAGGAGCTTGCAAGTTTGCCTGACCTGAATGACGCGCGGTCGAAGGAGGAAGGTGAAGCTCGGCGCGGACTCGATCGTCTCCATCCAGACGTTGTAGCCCAGAGGCTCCCTTCGTCGGACGGGGTGAAGTTCCGGTCTGTACTTCGGTATCTGGACGGGTAGAGCTGCAAATTTCTCAGGGTCAGTCGCCGTTTTCTCGATCGGCGAGGGGACGTCTCGCGAGATCGGACGTTCGGGGGGACAATACTCACGTTGAACGTTGAGGAAAACGACCTCCTCCCTGTATCCGTAGTGATTCTCCGCTCGGATCACGTACTCTCCTCTGTCCGCCAGCTTGACTCTGTTGATGATGAAGGTGTAGTCGTCGCCGTGGTAGCGCTTCATAAACTTGACGGACTGTCGAAGTTCCTGATTGTTGTGGAACCAGGTGAGGGTCGGAGAGGCGATCGCGATCACGCGGCAAGTGAACTTGACGCTCTGGCCCTCGTAGGCGAAGGCGCTCTGCGGCTTTATGACGAATCTCGGGGCCGCCTGTCGTCGGTCTGCGAATCGTCGAAGGATAGGATGAGCGTCGAGCTCGCCTTGAGAGAGAGACGCAACGGCCGAAAAGCCGAAGAAAGAGAGAGAGAGAGAGCACGGTCTTACCGAAGGAGGAGTCGTAGATCTTGTACTTCTCGATGAGGAGCTTCCTCAGGCACGAATACTCGGCCAGCCTGCCGATCGGGAGAACGTACTTGTCCCAGTTGTCGTACTTGGCGCGCAGCTTGTCTCTGAAGCTCACGTAACGGCTGCTCGATATCGGGTTGGTGCGGTCGCTGTGGTCTCCGGTCAACCACGGATGAAGGAGGCACTCGTGGGCCGTCATGCGCTTCCTGGGGGAAAAGCAGAGGGTTAAACGTGTCGCGCGGTAGGGCAGCCGTCGCGGTCGCGGACCAAGAACGAGACGTACTCCTTGTTCTTGATGAGAAGCCGTCTGATGAAGTCTTTGCCCTCCTCGGAAACGCCGCGGAAGGCCTGCTCGTCGAAGTCCCAGTCGCACGCCCTCACATTCTTCAGGGTCTCGATGTCGTTGTCGCCGGCGAATGGCGAGAGACCGCTCAAGCTGCGCGATTGATCGAATAGAATCGATTAAAATCAGAGGAGAGGGAGCCGGAGGAGAGGCGAGGAGGAATCGATGGCGCGAGCGATACTCACAGAACGTAGGCCAAAACGCCGCAGGCCCACATGTCCGTGTAGAAGCCGACGGGCTCGCGCTCGACGATCTCGGGGGCGGCGAATTCGGCCGTGCCGGTGCTGATCTTGACGACCTCGTTGGGATCGAGCTTGGTCGCCAGGCCGAAGTCGATGAGCTTGACGTTCGTGCTGCTGCGAGTCTGGCACATTATGTTCTCCGGCTTGATGTCTGAAAGGAAAAGAGTCGCGCTAGTCTCGCTTACGGATTCCACGGACGATCGTTGCGAACGCCTCTACTCACCGAGATGAATTATGTTCTTCTCGTGCATGTGCTTCACGCCCTCGCAGATCTGCCGCATGTAGTTTATGACCTCGGCCTCGGACATGGTGTAGCCCTCGGCCGTGATCCTCTCGAAGAGCTCGCCGCCGGACAAGCTGAACGGACAGAAGGAAGAGGGTTCGTGGATGAAGCAGGTCCGTCTTCCGATCGTTTCCGCCGGAGGGAAACTCGGAGGACGAATGTACCGATCGGATACTTACAACTCGAATATCAGGACCATCTCGTCGTCGTCCTCAAAGGCATCGTGAAGATTTATCAATTTCGGATGATGCAGCTGGTTCATGATGTCGATCTCCTTTCTTATGAGCTCCTTCTCCATCACGTGGGAGACGGGAATGAATTTCGCGGCGAAGATGTTGCCGGTGGCTCTTTCGCGGCAACGGTGAACCACGCCGAACGCCCCGGTACCGATCTCCTCGAGGATTTCGTACTTGTCGTAGACCGAGGTGTGCTTTATCTCGACCGGCTGAGGCACGTACTTGCTGTAAATGTCGAAAACGAACTGATCGTAGTCCCGTGGCTTCTCGTCGCTTCGTCCGCGAATCTTCTTCCCGGACGCGTCCACCTCGTACTCCTTCTTCTTGAACTCCCTCTTGATCTGTCCCTTGGTCGTGATCAGAGGCGTGACCTCGCTGGGATCCGACCTTCCGTAGATGTTCTCCGCGCACACCCTGAAGTCGTACTGGTGACCCGGACTGAGGCCGGTGATCGCCATCGAGCAGAACCTCGTGTTTCCTACTCTTATCCAGCTGGTCATCGGATGCTCCCGCTTCTCGACGAGGTAGTTGGTGATGTTGCTGCCTCCGTCCCAGACCGGTGGCTTCCAGCTGAGCGCCAACGAGTCGTGTCCGACGTTGTCGATCTGCGGGAACCTCGGTGGATCCGGTCGGTCGCTGATCTGAATCTTCACGATCGCCGTATCTTGGCCGAGATCGTTCTCGGCGGTGATGCGGTACGGTCCGGAGTCGATTCTGCTGCCGTCTCGGATCGTCAGGACGGCGTGTCTCTCCTTGGTCTCGACCGCGTAGTGGCCGCCGGACTCGATCTGCTCTCCCTCCCGGACCCAGGTGATCTTCGGCTTCGGATAGCCCGTGAACGGGATCTTGACGACGACGTTGACGCCCTTGTCGAAGAAGGCGGTGTCCCTGAATCTCGGGGGGACGTTGAGCTTCGGCGGGGTCTTGATCATGAGCTCGCCCTTGGTCGACTTCACGCCGCACTTGTTAACGGCGCGGCAGAGGTACTCGTCCGCGTCCTCGCCGAACACGTCGTGGATTATGAGATTGTGCACCTCGCCCTCCGAGTAGACGTGATAGCGCGAACCGTTGACGATCTCGCGGGCTCCCTTGAACCAGGTGATGTTCGGCTTCGGGACGCCGATGATCTTGCACTGGAAGTGGGCGTTGTGATTCTGAACGCAGCTGACCTTGTGGAGAGGCTGAACGATCTCCGGTGGCTTGGCCGCCTGTGGATCGGTCACCTTGACGGAGGTCGAGGCGACGGACTCGGGGCCGACGCCGGCGGCGTTTTGGGCGAACACCCGGAACTCGTACTGTCGTCCCTCGATGAGATTCACCACGTTGATCTGCGTCGGCAGGCAGATGGCGACGTTCACCCTCTGCCAGGCCTGGCCGCCGACCTCGCGCTTCTCGATCCAGTAGCCCTGAATCTTCGAGCCGCCGTCGCTCTCCGGCCTCTCCCACGAGAGGTTCACGAAGTCTCCGCCGATCTCGGTGACCTTGGGGGTACCCGGGGGTCCCGGCGGATCGAACGGCGCCTTCGCCTTGATCGGATTCGTTCCCTCCAGCGGCGGTCCCATTCCGTTGTCGTTGACCGCCATCACGCGGAAGAGGTACTCCTGGCCCTCGGTCAGCCCCTGCACCGAGAAGCTCGTGTCCCTGCAGAACGAGGAGACGGTGATCCAGTGGGTGTGGCTGACGTCGCGGCGCTCGACGACGTAGTGCGTGACGCGCAGCCCGCCGTCGAACTTGGGAGGATGCCAGGTCAGGGTGCAGGTGTGCTTGTCGATGTCCGTGACGTCGAGGGGTCCGGTCGGTGGTCCGGGTAGGCCGCTCACGTAGACGTTGAACGTGGCGTCGACGCTGCCGCTGTCGTTGGAGATGGACAGATCGTAGAGACCCTCGTCGTCCTTCTGAACGTCCTTTATGAAGATTATCAGGTACTCGTCGAACACGGTGTACTTGATGTGCGACGTCTCGACGATCTTTCGTCCGTCCTTCTTCAGGGTGATGTCCATCGGCTGATCGCCGCTGTAGTATATCTTCACCTTGGTGTTGTCGTTCTCGGCGAGGTAGAGATCACCCGGCATGCGCTCGATGCGCGGGGGCGTGCCGATCTTTAGCCGGGACGTCGTCGTAGCGATGCCCAGAGGATTCGACACCTGACAGCTGTAGTCTCCGTCGTCCGAGTCCGAGACCTCCGATATCACCAGCCTGTAGATGCCGTCCAGGGCCTCCGCCCTGAACCGGCCGCCGAGCGTGATCTCCCTTCCGTTCTTCAGCCACCTGCGGGAAAAGGAGAAAAAGGTGAAGGGTCCGTTCTCGACGAAGCG
Source organism: Cerceris ruficornis (assembly GCA_963989415.1). Lineage (NCBI taxonomy): Eukaryota > Metazoa > Arthropoda > Insecta > Hymenoptera > Crabronidae > Cerceris > Cerceris ruficornis. The sequence continues at coordinate 28,871,421 of OZ022521.1, forward strand.
ACAGCGGGTGCTCGAGGAGCGAGAACCTACCTGGCCGTCGGCAGAGGCTTTCCGCTGGCCTCGCACTCGAAGACGAGGGTCTTGCCGAGGGGCACGTTCTGCCCGATCGGCAGAGTCCTCACGAACTCCGGCTTCTCGCCGCCCTCGACCTCGCAGATCTTCACGGGCGTCGTGCAGGAGCTCGGCTCGGATCTTCCGGCCGCGTTCACCGCGAACACCCTGAACTCGTAGTCTCCGCGCTCGATGAGGTGGAGGACGGTGTACTCGGTATCGGTGACGTTGTACTCGTTGCACTTTGCCCAGAGAGCGCTTCCGACCTCGCGCTTCTCGACGACGTAGCCGGTGATGCGGCTGCCGCCGTCGGAGACCGGGGCCTCCCACTTCAGGTCGACGTAGTTCTTGCCGACCTTCGCGACCCTCGGCGTGCCCGGTGGAGAGGGAACGTTGAACTTGCTCTTGAGCCTGAAGGGCGCGGACGGTGGGCTGGGCTTGCCGAAGCCGGCCGCGTTCTTTGCTCGCACGCGGAACTCGTACTCGTGGCCGCTCAGGAGGTTGTAGCAGATGTACGTGGTGTCCTTGACGAGGTAGTCGTTGGCGACTCGCCACTGGGCGTCGTCCGCCGGATCCCTGAACTCGATCTTGTATCCCTGAGGAGGTAAAATCTCGTGAATTTTTCGCGCGGGACTCGGTTGAATCCGATTCGGTTCGATCGCATCTCGACGCACCTGAACGCGGGAACCGCCGTCGGAGATGGGTCGAGTCCACACGAGGGTGGCGTTCGAAGTGTCCCAGTCGATGACGCGCGGCTGACCGGGTGGATCCGGGACCGTGAAGGGGAACTTGGCCGTGATGGGCTCGTCCGCCTGCAGCGGCTCCGACACGCCGTACTGGTTCTCCGCGCGCACTCGGAAGTTGTAGGTGCGATTCGGCTCGAGTCCGATCACGTCGTAGTGCGTGTTCCTCACGAAGCTGCTGAGCTTCACCCAGTACTGAGAAAAAGGTAGAAACGTTAAGGTCCGTCTCTAGCGCGAGAAACGCCGAAGAGACCGATCCGACGGTGGAAGAACTTACGCCCGCGGGGTCCAGCTTCTCGACGACGTAATTGGTGACCGGGGAACCGCCGTCGTCGAAGGGCGGCTTCCACGAGAGCGTGCAGGTTTCCGGCGTTATGTCGGAGATGTCGAGCGGCGCCTGCGGTGGGGATGGCTTGTCTGCGAAGGAAAAACCACTCGTTCAATCGATACCGATAAATTTCGCGTAAGCGCGATTCGATCTCGCGGAGGGGCTGACTCACCGACGACGAGGACCTTGCACGCCGCGGAATCCGTGCCGACGGTGTTGGTGAGGTAGATGGTGTAGGTTCCGGTGTCGGATCTCTTGGCCTTCTTGTTGATGAACTGCGAGGCCACGTCGGTCGTGTCGAACTTGATTCTGTCTCCGGTGAGGACCTCCTCGCCGTTGATGGACCAGCTCGGTCTCGGTTTCGGGTTGGCCGTGTAGGGCACCGTGATGGTGAACGGCTCTCCGGCGATTACCGTCATGTCGCGAATGCTGAGATCGGATGTGATCTTCGGCGGGACTGCAACACGTCGGGAGACGTTATCGAGACGTCGTCGTAGCGAGAAAAAGTAGGAAGGGGGAGAGAAAACGGGGAAGGGAGAAGCAACGTACACGGTGGCGCGGTGGCGCGGATGACATCGGAGCTGGAACTCCAAGGTCCACGGCCAGCGGCGTTCTCCGCGGCCACGCGGAACTCGTAGTCGTGGTTCTCGATGAGCCCGGTGACTCTGTAGGTGGTCTCGTGGACGAGCGACGGGGTCGCCTTCACCCACTTGTCCTCGCTTATGAGACGCTTCTCGATGACGTATCCGAGGATGGGCGAGCCTCCGTCGTGGCGAGGCTTCGTCCAGGTGATGGTGATGCTGTCCTCGGTGGTCTCGACTCCTCGGGGAGTTCCCGGCGCTCCGGGCGGATCGAACGGATGTCTCGCCTTTATCGGGTCGATGGTGGTCACAGGATCCGAGGTGCCGTACTGGTTCTCGGCCATCACTCGGAACTCGTAGACGCTGCCGACCGCCAGGTTTCGCACTCGAACGAACGGCGTCGTCACGTAGCTGCTCACCTGCGCGTCGGGGAAGAGGAGAATTAATTTTTCCATCGCGCGACTCCCACCGTCCGTCGCATCGACGGTCCTACCTTCGACCAGGTGCCCCTCGGCTCGCGCTTCTCGACGACGTAGTTCGTTATGTCGGCGCCGCCGTTGTCCTTGGGCGGGTTCCAGAAGAGCGTGAGAGCGTCTCCGGCGAACTCGTCGGCGTGGAGGTTCTCCGGTGGATTCGGTCGATCGAGAACCTTCACGTTCACGGTGGCCGTGTCGAAGCCGGAGGAATTGCGCAACTGCAGACGGTACTGTCCGCCGTCCGAGCGCTTGGAATTCTTCACCACCAGACTGGAGAACGAATCGCGGTGAGAATCGAGGATTCGTTCTTTCACGACCGGTCTCCGATCATGGCAAGGAGGTCGGTCCGTCTTACCTGGCGTAGTCGTCGGCCAGCTGCTGGTGAACGCGCGAGTCGGACTCGTCCTTGACGACGTCGTTGGCGAACCAGGTAGCGGTAGGTTTCGGGAAGCCGATGTAAGGAACGTGAATGGAGAAGTCCTCTCCGGCGCGAACGGTGATGTCGCGCACCCCACCGAGGTCCATGACCGGCTTGTTGGGCTGTTCCTCGATGACGATCGGATTGCTCGGCCTGCTGGGGTCGCTGTTGCCGACGTCGTTCACCGCGATCACCCTGAACAGGTACTCCTCGCCCTCGGTGAGCTTCGGGACGGTGTAAACGTTCGTCGGCACCGGTGCACCGTTCACGTCGGTCCACTCGTCGGAGCCTCTCTGCTTCGACTGGATTATGTATCCTCTGATCTTGGCTCCGCCGTCGCTGCGCGGTGGCCTCCAGCTCAGAGTGACCGAATCCTTGGTGATTCTGTCGGGCTTCGGTGGCTCGGGCGCGTCCGGACGTACTGGAAAATTGCGCGGAAATTGAGGCGCGATCATGGAAAGCCCGGTCGGAAGGAGTCCAAGGTTTCGAGGTTCGCTCGACTTACGGCGTTGATGTCCGGCGGTGATGGGCTCGGTGGGCTTGCTGGGCTTTCCTGGTCCAGCCTCGTTGACGGCGATGACTCTGAACTCGTACTTGGATCCCTCGTGAAGATCTTGCACGGTAAAGGTGGTGTTCGGGGTGGGATAGTTGTTGACCTTGAGCCACTCGCCGCCGCGCTCGCGCCTCTCCACGTAGTAGCCTGTCGTGGTGAATTTTCCACGTCAGAGTGAGATAGGTCGAGACATGAGAGAGAAAGATCGAAAGATGAGAGAGAGAGATATTCGGTCTTACCGGTGATGGGCTTTCCGCCGGTGTTGAGGGGCGGACTCCAGAGGAGGCTGCAGCTGTTGGGAGTGTATCCCAGGATTTCCGGCTGACTCGGGGCGTCAGGTGGATCGAAGGGACTCTTGGCGACGACCGGCTTGCCCTCGAGGGGCTCCGAGACGCCGTACATGTTCTCGGCTCGCACCCTGAACACGTACTTCTTGCCCTCCGAGAGACCCTTGGCGGTGTAGCTGGTTCTCGGGCAGTATCCGGGAACTTGTCGCCAGTTGTCGGCTCCGTAGTCCGACACCTCGACGATGTAATTGGTGATGTCGGATCCGCCGTCGTCGAGGGGTCTGTTCCAGGAGAGGGAGACGGACTCGTGGGTCGTTCCGGTGTACTGAAGCGGACCCTGGGGTGGTCCCGGCTTGTCCACGACGATCACCTCGATGTCAGCGGAGTCTCTTCCGTGCTCGTTCGAGGCCGTGATCGTGTACAGGCCGCCGTCTTCGCGAACGGATTTTTCGATCAGCAGGTTCGTGCGGTCGCTCTTGGTCTCCGTCTGAAAGTCCGCGAAAGAGCGACGATAGGGCGTCGAGAATTATATCGTGGATGTAAAAGAAAGAAAAGAAGGGATGGTAGATTTCTCACCGACACGCGAAGAGTCTCCGTGAGATTTCTTCCGTTCTTGGTCCATTCGATCGTCGGCGTGGGTGCGCCGGAGAGGGGAATGTCAACGTTGATCGGTTCTCCGGCGCGAACCTTGATCTTGCGACCGATCAGGGCGTCGAGATTGAGCTTGGGCTTCTCCTTCATCGGTTTGGCGATGAATACCGCCGACGTGTCGCTCGGCTTGCCGGCACCGGCGGCGTTTATCGCAGCGACCCGGTACTCGTACTGATGACCCTCGGTGACGTGATCGTCGTAGTACTCTGCGTACCTGACCGGCTCCTTGGTGAGCTTCAACCAGCGGCCGGTCGCGCGATCCCGCCTCTCCACGTCGTACCCGATGATCTTGGATCCTCCGTTGCTGATCGGGGCGGTCCACTTGATCTTGATGTGGTCCTTGTCCGCGTCGACGCACTCCGGCTTTCCGGGCTGTCCGGGTGCCACTGTACGAGCAATCGGATTTTCCCGTCAAAGATCCGGGCAAAAGGCGCAAGAGAGTCGTTCCGACCCGAAGAAAGCAACACTTTTCTCACCGAATTGATTCTTGGCGACGATCGAGCGATCGGTGGTCAGTGGCTCCGAACGTCCCTGAAGATTCTCCGCGCTCACCCGGAACTCGTAGGTCGTACCCTCGAGCAGCCTTGGAACCGTGGCGTGGTTGTACTTGGGATTGACGTGGGTCACCGCGGGTACCCAGCCACCTCCGTGGGTGAGGTCGCGCTTCTCGATCACGTATCCCCTGAAAAGATCGTTTTTCATCGTAGAACCCAGATCCGATCGTTGACGCTCCCCTCCGGCGTCGCTTTCTTTCCTCTACTCACGTGAGCTCGCTGCCGCCGTTGTCCTTCGGTGGCTTCCAGGACAGAGTGACGGACTGGCTGGTAATCTCCTCGTACTCGAGAGGAGCCTCCGGTGGTCCGGGTCTGTCGAGGACGATCACCTGGAAGCTACCCTCGTCTATTCCGCTGCTGTTCTTCAGCAGCAGGTGATAAAGACCGGAGTCGGATCTCTTGGCGTTAACCGTGTGAACGATGGTGTGATAACCGATCGACGTGACGGTCGTTCTCTCGTTCGTCTCGAGCTGCTTGCTTCCGACGCTCCACGTGACTTCCGGGGTCGGCTCCCCGATGAAGTCGATGTCCACGTGGAAGATGAGTCCGGCCTTGATGCGGATGTCCTGCAGAGGCGTCTTGATCTTCGGGGCCACTGCAGGGACAGAGGAGGTCAGTCGGCATCGTTCGACGACTCGTCGAGAGCGTGCGCTCGCGATTCGCGAGAGAACTTACGGTAGCGAGGCTTCGCGGTGACGAGGTCGCTGGGCTCCGAAGGTTCCGACTGTCCCGCTGCGTTCGTGGCGATCACGCGGAACTCGTACTCCTGACCTTCCGTCAAGTCGGGAACGGTCGCGTTCGTCTGACCCGGGGGAACGTGAAGGGCGTTCACCCAGTACGGGCTGCCCTTCTCCTTCTTCTGAACGATGTATCCGGTGATCGGCGAACCGCCGTCGCTCTTCGGCGCCGGCCACTGCAGGTCGACGTGGTCCTTGTCCCAGTCGGTGATGAGCGGCTTTCCGGGCGCGTCGGGCTCGTCTGAAAGGATTTACGGCGTAAGCGTCGGCAGAGAGGAAGCGAGACGCGAAATGTTTGAAATTCGCGCACTCACCGAACTCGTTCTTGGCGATGATGCTCTTGGTGGTCTCGAGCGGATCCGACTCTCCGATGGTGTTGACGGCCTTCACGCGGAACAGGTACTCCTTGCGATGCGTCAGCCGAGCGACCTCGTGGCTGAGGATCATGCTCATGCCGGCGTCGGACCAGGTGCCTCGAGACATGTCCATCTTCTCGATGACGTAGTGCAAGATCGGGCTGCCTCCGTCGTCGAGAGGATGACCCCAGGCCAGGTGGCATCCCTCCTTGGTGACGTTGGTGACCTCGAGGGGCTTCTGCGGGGGCGAGGGTCGGTCGAGGACCGTCACCCTGGCGCTTGCGCTGGAACGAGAACGTTTCGACGGTTACGCCTCGAACTCGCGATCGGCCGGTAGGAGAGTTCGGAGAGTCCGCGGCATCGGCGGAGGCTCACCTGAATTTCCCGTGCTCGTTCTCGAGGGTGAGCGTGTATCGGCCGGTGTCGGCGCGAACGGAGAAGGGAATTTCGAAGGAAGTCTCGGTGTGAGTGGTGAGCATCTCGTGACGGGAATCGGCCATAACGACCGCCCCGTCGACGGTCCAGGTTGCCGTGGGCTTCGGAGACGCCTCGATCGGAATAACGTAGCTGATCTTCTGTCCGGCTCTCACCGTCAGGTCCTTCAGCAGATGAGGATCGAAGGTCGGGGCCACTGCGATAAAGAGTAAACGGTTAATCGTTGCCCCGAGAGGCTCGAGCGCGCGGAGAGAGCGGAGAAAGAGGTAAAATTCGACTCACGGAAGCGAGGCTTGGCGACGATGGGCGCGGAAGCTTCCGAAGGGTCGCCAGGACCCGCCTTGTTGACGGCGATGACTCTGAACTCGTACTCCTGACCCTCGACGAGGTCGGGCACTCGGCCGCTCGTTTTCGTTCCATCGAGCTCCACCGCCTTCTCCCAAGTTCCGAAGCGAGGTCGCTTCTCGATGATGTAGCCGGTGATGGGAGATCCGCCGTCCTTCTTCGGGGGTGCCCACTCGAGGTCGACGTGATCCTTGTCCCAGTCGGTGGCGACGGGCGCTCCGGGCTTGTCCGGCTTGCCGAACGGATCCTTGGCCGTGATGGTGTCCATGCCGGTGAGCGGTGCCGATTCGCCCTGCTTGTTGACGGCGCGGACGCGGAACTGGTAGTCGTGACCCTCGATCAGGTGATCGACGTGAGCGGAGGTGCCGCTGGCTTCCGCCACCGGGACCCATCGCATGTTCTCCGTGTCCATCTTCTCCACCTGATAGTACTGAATCTCCGAGCCGCCGTCGTCTTTCGGCGGTCGCCACTTGAGATTGCAGCCGCTCTTGGTGACGTTGTCGATCTTGAGGGGTCCTTCCGGTGGCGCCGGGACGTCGAGAACGTTCACGTTCAGAGTCGCGGTGTCCTTGCCGTTGACGTTTCTGGCTTCCAGAGTGTAGACGCCGGAGTCGGATCGCCTGGCCTCCATCACGCGGACTTTGGTGTTGTAGTCCTCGTTGACGATCTTTATGCGGTCGTTGGCCGTTACGGGGGCGCCCTTGAGCGACCACGACTTGGTTGGGGGAGGCTCCCCGATCACCGGGACGTCGAAGTCGTAGAAGCCGCCCGCTCGGACCTTCACGTCGAGCATGTACTTCCTGTCGATTCTCGGCGGCACTGCGAACAATTTCTCGCGAGTCAAGCGACCCTGGCTCGCCGGAGGGGGATGAAGCTGTCGAGGAGACTCAAGGGAGGACACTTACGGTTCTTTGGCCGGGCGAGATGAGACTTGGAGGCATCGGAGGGTTCTCCGGGGCCGGCCTTGTTCACCGCGCGCACCCGGAACTCGTATTGGGTGCCTTCGACGAGATCGTCGACTCTTCCGCGGTTCACGTCGCCATCGACCTCGGCGCACTTCTCCCAGGTCGGGCTGTACTTGTCGCGCTTCTCTATGACGTAGCCGGTAATGGGAGAACCACCGTCCTCCTCCGGACGACTCCACTGCAGCTCCACGAAGTTCGTGTCGTAGTCGCTGACCGTCGGGACGCCAGGTTTCCCGGGCTCGTCTGAAAAGTGTGCGATCGTCGGATGCGCGACTCGAAACGAGAGAAACGGAGCGAGAGAGAGAAGGAGAGAGGAAGATGGGAAACTTACCGAACGGATTCTTCGCCTCGATGCTCTGCATGGCGGTGAGCGGCTCGGACTTGCCCTGCTTGTTGACGGCTCTAACTCTGAACTTGTACTTGTGACCAGGAGTGAGTCCCTCGACCTGCAGGGAAGTCTCGGGTCCGTCGGTTTCTCCGGCGGGCACCCATCTTCCGGTTGCTTCGTCCATCTTCTCGACGACGTACTTGTCGACGGGCTGACCACCGTCGTCCTCCGGCGGCTTCCAGGTCAGCTTGCATCCCTCGGCGTGAACGTCCGTGGCACGGAGCGGACCCTGCGGCGGGCTCGGCTTGTCGAGGACGGTCACCTTCACGAAGGCCTCGTCCATGCCGTTGATGTTCTCCGCAACGATCGAGTACTTGCCGGACTCCGCCCTGGTGGCCATTCGCACGCTCAGGGTCGTGTTGTAGTCGACGTGCTTGACCTTGATGCGCTCGGTCGGCCTGACCTCGCGCTTGCCGAGCATCCACTTGGTCGTTGGTGGCGGCTCGCCGGTAACTTTCACGTCGAAGCTGAAGTTCTGTCCGGCCTTGATTCTCACTTCGATGAGATTAGTGCGATCGATCTTGGGAGCCTGATTCCTCGGCTTGGCGACGATGATCGGCGTGGGATCGGAGGGCTCGCCGGGTCCGGCCTTGTTGACCGCGCGCACGCGGAACTCGTAGGGCTGGCCCTCGATGAGATCGGGAACGGTCGCGCTGGTATCGGTGGCTGGCACCTCGACGGCCTTCTCCCATTCGCCGTACTTGTCCTTCTTCTCGATCACGTAGCCCGTGACCGGAGATCCGCCGTCGTTGATCGGCGGGGTCCAGGCCAGGTCGACGTGATCCTTGTCCCAGTCGGTGGCCCTAAGATTGCCCGGCTTTCCTGGCTCGTCTGAAAGATCGAGGGGTACGTTAGGATCGCGGCTTCGTCTCTACACGCTTTCTGTGCGCGGGGTTTGGTACCGGATTCGCTTACCGAACGGATTCTTCGCCAGAATGGCTTGCTCGGCCTCCAGGGGCTTGGACTCTCCCTCGGCGTTGACCGCGCTCACCCGGAACAGATACTCCTTGCCCGGAGTCAGCCCGGTTACCTCGAGATCTGCGGGAGACGCGAGACGTCAAAGGATCGTCCAGAAATCGAGTTTCCCGGCTTTCCCCGGTTAAGTCGATCGTCGGTATACTCACTGGGCTCGGTGGAGCGACCGCACGGCACCCAGCAACCCGTCTCCGGGTCCATCTTGTCGACTTGGTAGTACTCGATCGGGGTGCCACCGTCGTCCTTCGGTCTCTTCCACTTGAGCTTGCATCCCTCCTTGTGGACGTCCGTGACTTGCAGCGGACCCTCCGGTGGCGTGGGCTTGTCCGTCACGACTACTTGGACGGTAACGGAGTCCTTGCCCGAGGAATTGGTCGCGGTGACGGTGTAGTCCCCGCTGTCCTCGCGCGTAGCCGGACGAATGCTGAACTTGGTGTTGTAGTCCGTGTTGTCGATCTGCACCTTCCTGTCGGAGCGCAGAGGGATCGCGCCGTATCGCCACTCGATGTGCGGTGGCGGTTCGCCGATGACGTTCGCGTCGAATCTCAGCAGCGAGCCGGCGGACAGGGTGACGTCCCGCAGATTTCGCCGGTCGATCTTGGGGGCCACTGGAGAAACGATTCGTGCGATCGGTACGGTCGGTCGCGAACGAACGAACGGAACGGTGGACGTGATCACGTGAAAATGAGAAATCGCGTTACTTACGGAATCGCGGCTTGGCGGTGAAGGTCTTGCTGGTGTCACCCGGCTCCGATTGGCCGGCCTTGTTCACCGCGATCACGCGGAACAGGTAGTCGTTGCCCTCGATGAGCCCGTGCACGAGAGCCTTCGTGGCAGGAGTCTCGGTCTCCAGAGCCTTCTCCCACATCGTGCTGTACTTGTCCTTCTTCTCGATGATGTACCCGGTGATGGGCGATCCTCCGTCGCTGACCGGCTCCTTCCAGGTGAGTTCGACCTGGTTGGCGGTCCAGTCGACGGGCTCGGGCGCTCCCGGAGGACTCGGGACGGCTGCAAGGGGTCATTGGGTCAGGTTTATTAGCGCGTTCGTCGTTTCGCGAAGGGCGCCTCGCTACAGAGGCAACGGCGACACTCACTGAACGGATCCTTGGCCACGATCGAGCCGAACGTCTCCAGGGGCTCGGACTCTCCCTCCTTGTTGAGCGCCTTCACTCGGAACTTATACTCGTGTCCGGGCGTCAGGTCCTCGACCTTCATTTCCGGCGCGGTCGTTTTGCCGACGGGCAGCCACACGCCGGTATCGGCGTCGAACTTCTCCACGAGGTAGCCCTCGAGAGGCTCGCCGCCGTCGTCCTTCGGCTTCTTCCACTTGAGCGTGCAGCCCTCCTTGTGAACGTCCGAGACCTCCAATGGACCCTCGGGTTTGCCGGGTTTGGCTGTCGATGGTCGATCAACGTTTACTCGGGACTGTTCCATCGAACTCGGATCGATCGCGAATAGGGTGAAGAATACTCACAGACAACGGTGACCTCGACCTCGGCGGTGTCGGATCCGTGCTGATTGACGGCGGTGATCTTGTATATACCGCTGTCCTTTCGCTCGGGTTTGTCGTTGAAGAACTTGCTGTTGTACGGCACGTTCTGGATTCTGCGGAAGGTAGTTTGCTGGATGCTCTTGTTGTTGATGACCCATGTGACGTCCGGCGGCGGTTCGCCGATGATCTTCACGTCAAAGTGGAATCCTTCGTTCTCGCGTACGGTGATGTCCCGCAAGTTCTTACGATCGATCTTTGGCGCGACTGCGAAGAAGAGGGACCACGTTGAAGAAGATTCCTCCCAGGCAGGAGTCGCGATAGGGTGGAGGGTACTTACGTCGTCGACTCTTGGCGGTAATCGGTTTGCTGGCATCGGAAGGTTCACCCGGACCAGCGGCGTTTATCGCCTTCACTCGGAACTCGTACTCTACGCCCTCGTCGAGATTATCGACGCGGCCCTTGCAGTCCGGTCCGGTTTCGCAGGCCTTGATCCAGCGTGGCCCGCCCTTCTCGCGCTTCTCGATCACGTACCCGGTGATTGGAGATCCACCGTCGGTCATCGGTGGAGTCCATCTTAGGTCGACGTGATCCTTGTCCCAGTCGGTTGCCTCCGGTCTGCCCGGCGCGCCCGGTTCGTCTGCAACGCGGAACAAACGTTCAAGAGCGTCCGATCGAGCGATCGTACGACCGATCGCCGCTCGAAGATCGATACCTACCGAACGGATTCTTCGCGACGATGCCGTGATCGGTCTCCAGAGGTTCCGACTCGCCCTCGGCGTTAACGGCGGCGACGCGGAACTTGTACTCCTGCCCGGGAACCAGATTCTCAACGACCATGTTCGGCTCCTTGGTGCGTCCAACGGGAATCCATCTTCCGCTCTCGGTGTCCATCTTCTCGACGACGTAGTGGTCCAACGGCGCCCCGCCGTCGTCGAGGGGTGGATTCCACTTGAGGGTGCATCCCTCCTTGTGGACGTCGGACACCTTCAGCGGTCCTTCCGGCTTGCCCGGCTTGTCCAGCACCAGAATCTCGATCGAGGCCTCGTCCTTGCCGGAGCTGTTCTCCGCCTTGAGGGTGAGGGTGCCGCAGTGAGCCCTGCTGGCCGAGCCGACGATGAACTTGGTCCTGTAGTCCTCGAGCTCGATGGTCAGAATGCCCTCGGACTCCTGCTTGGCCTTGTTCAGGAACCAGGTCTTCGTCGGGGGTGGCTCGCCGGTGACTTTGACGTCGATGCGTATGTGATTTCCGGCCTTGATGGTAATGTCCTTGAGGTTGGTGCGATCGATCTTCGGCGCTGCGTAGCGGTCCTTCGCGATCAGGCTGTCGCTCGCCTCGCTGGGTTTGCTCTGACCGCCCTTGTTCACCGCCTTCACGCGGAACTGATACTTCTGTCCTTCCACGAGATCCTCGACTCTGCCCTCCGTCTTGTTTCCGGGCACTTCCGCCGCTTTCTGCCACTTGCCGTACTGGTCCTTCTTCTCTATTATGTACTTCTCGATGGGCGCTCCGCCGTCGTTCTTCGGAGCCTTCCACTTCAGGTCCGCGTGGTTCTTCGACCAGTCCTTGAGATCCGGCTTGCCGGGTGCGTCGGGTTCGGCTAGAAATCGAAGAGGAGGAACGTTTGGGAAACTGCGATCGAGAAAACCGCCGCAAGGGAGAGGGGCTATGATGCTCACTGTAAGGATTCTTGGCCGTCGTCGGGATGGCCGTTTCCAGAGGCTCGGATTCGCCCTCCGAATTGACGGCCTTCACCCGGAACAGGTAGTCCTTGCCCTCGTTCAGTCCGGTCACGTCCGCTTCCGGCGTCTTGCTGGTCGCACAGGGCACCCATCTTCCGGTATCAACGTCCATTCTCTCCACCACGTAATGATCAACGGGTTCGCCGCCGTCGTCCTCCGGCTTGTTCCACTTGAGCTTGCAGCCTTCCGCGGTGACGTTCGACACTTCGAGGGGTCCCTTTGGCTTGCTGGGCTTGCTCAGAACCTAAAACCGAACGAGACGTCTCGTTTTGACCGCTCGAAGCGGAAAACTGGCCTACTTTCGGCCGGTACACCCACCTGAATCTCGACGTCGACCTGATCGGTTCCGCTGTCGTTCTTCGCGATAACGGTGTACGTTCCGGTGTCGGATCTCTGCAGCTTGCTCATGATGAAGGTGGTGTGGTACTCCTCGTTCTCGATCTTCAGACGGTCCATGCTCTTCAGCACGGTGTCCTTCAACTTCCAAGTGACGGTTGGAGGAGGTTCGCCCTTGATGTCCGCTTCCATTCGAAGCATCTGCCCGACTCGCATCACCTTCTTCTGCAGATTCTTCCGATCGATGTGCGGTGCCACTGTGAGAGAAACGACCACGTTAATTCGCTATCGTCGCAATGACGGAGCAGAGGCAAAGTCCGAGCGTAGACTTACGGAAGCGCGGTTTAGCCACGACGCTCTTGGAGGTGTCGCTCGGTTCTCCGGGTCCGGCTCTGTTAACCGCGACCACTCGGAACTCGTACTCGTGACCCTCCTCGATGCCGTCGGTGACCTTGGCGGCGGTGCGGTCTCCGAGTACCTTGGCGACGTCCACCCACTGTCTTCCCTCCTTGTCTCGCATCTGAACGATGTACTTCTCGATGGGTGCCCCACCGTCGTCCTTGGGTGGCGTCCATTCGAGATCGACGAAGTCCTTGTCCCAGTTCTTGATCTCCGGCCGACCGGGCTTGCCAGGCTCGTCTGAAATGATTTTCCTTTTACCTACGTTCCGTCCGAGGGGTGGAGATGCCGGTCGAGAGACCAGAGAAAAACCTACCGAACGGATTCTTGGCCACGATGGACTTGTCCGCCTCCAAGTCGTCCGACTCGCCCTCTCTGTTCACAGCCTTCACGCGGAACTTGTAGGGTTTGCCCTCCTGGAGGCCGGTGATCGTGGCCTCCGGTTCCACGGACTTTCCACAGGGTATCCATTGTCCCGTGAGTGGGTCGAGCTTCTCGATTTCGTAGTACTCGACGGGAGAGCCGCCGTCGTCCTCCGGTTTGTCCCACTTCAGCTTGCAGCCGTGCTTGTGAACGTCGGAGACTTCCAGAGGACCCTGAAAATCGAGCGATTTTTCAATCGTGCTCGCCGGAGGGAGGAAAACGCGGAAAGCTTCCTCGCTCGACGGACGCACGTACCTTAGGCTTGCTCGGTTTGCCGAGGACGGTGATCTCGACCTCGGCGGTGTCCTCTCCGACCTCGTTCTTCGCCTTGATCACGTACTTTCCGGTGTGAGCCCTCTTAGCCTTCAGCATGAAGAACTTTGTGTTGTAGTCGATATTGTCGATGCGTATGAACTCGTCCGACGTGAGCTCCTTCTCTTGGAAGAACCACGTCACGTTTGGCGGTGGCTCGCCGATGATATTCACGTCCAGCGTGACGGTCAGTCCGACCTTCACGGTTATCGGTTGCAGGTTCGTGCGATCGATGTACGGTTTCACTGTAAAGCACGCAAAACGATCGAGGTGATACTCCTGACGGTCCTCGACGACGGACTAGGAGGACGGGGGTGAAAAACGACGGGACACTTACGCCAGCGTGCCTTGGCGGTGTGAGGATTGGTCGCCTCGCTCGGTTCACCGGGTCCGGCCTTGTTGACCGCGCGCACCCTGAACTGATATTGGTTGCCCTCCTCCAGTCTCGGCACCGTGCCGGTGCAAACTCGTCCCTCGACTTCCGCGGCTTTCACGAAGGCGGTGCCAAACTTGTCCTTCATCTCGATGATGTATCCGGTGATCGGGGCGCCGCCGTCTCTTATCGGTGGTTCCCACTTCAGTTTCACCATGTTCTCGGACCAGTCGATGATCTCCGGCAGTCCAGGAGCGGCAGGTGGATCTAAAGTCAAACGCGTATTCGTCGAGCTTCGAGGGTGCGTCTTTTAGGAGGCATAACATCGAGAGCTACCACCATACCGTAAGGATTCTTGGCGACGATTCCGACGTCCGTCTGCAGAGGCTCCGACTCTCCTTCCTCGTTGACGGCCTTGACGCGGAACTCGTACTTCTTTCCGGGTTCTAGGCCGGTTATCGTGTGCTCGGTTTTGTCGGGATCGACGATGCCCGCCGGGACCCAACGTCCCGTAGTTACGTCCATCTTCTCGACCACGTAGCTCGACAGGGGCAAGCCACCGTCGTCCTTCGGCTTGCTCCATTTCAGCTTGCAGCCCTCCTTGTGCACGTCGCTCACCTCCAGAGGACCTTCTGGCTTTCCGGGTTTGTCTATGGACAGCGAGAAAAAAATTTAAGAAACGATCGCGCTTCGACTACAGCCGCTCGATTCGTCGAGAGTGAACGGCTCGCTCACCGAGAATTATGATCTCAACGTCGGCCTCGTCCTGGCCAGAGTCGTTGACGGCCTTGATGGTGTATTTGCCGGTGTCCTTCCGACTGGTATTGGTCAGGTGAATCTTCGTGAGATAGTCCTCGTTGTCGATCTTAACATTCGCCCCGGTCTGGAGAGTAGCTCCGCCAAAGTTCCAGGTAACGGTTGGAGGTGGTTCTCCCTCGACGTCCACTTCCAGCTTCACGGATTGACCCGCTCTTACCTTCACGGTCTGAAGCTTCTCGCGGTTGATGCGCGGTTTCACTGAAAAACGGAAGGAAAGGTCTCGTTGTTTCGAGATTCGCCAGCGAAACTCGCGCAGTCCCGATCGAACCGGACTCTCGATACTCACGGAATCGCGCCTTGGCGATGTGCGGCTTCGTCGGGTCGCTGGGTTCCGAGGGTCCGGCTTTGTTGACGGCGCGAACGCGGAACTGATAGGTCGCTCCCTTCTTCAGCCCGGTCACTCGTCCCTTTGGCTGCGGCGAATCGGTAACCAGAGCCTCCTCCCACTGCGTCGACGGCTTCTCCTTCTTCTCGATGATGTATCCGGTAATGGCCGCGCCTCCGGTGTTCTTTGGCGGCTCCCACTTGAGATCCACGCGATCCACGTCCCAGTCCTCGAACTCCGGCACGCCGGGTTTGCTTGACACGTCTGCAAACGATCGTGCTCATTCTCCTCGCATTGCTAGAACTGCCCCGAAAGAAACGGAGGAACGCGGCACGTACCGTACGGATTCTTGGCGACGGTGGAGCCGTCGGTGACCAACGGCTCCGATTCTCCCTCCTCGTTTATGGCTTTCACTCTGAACTCGTACTCGTGTCCCTCCTGCAAGCCCTTCACGTCCATCTCGGTGTCGGCGGTGCGTCCGACCGGCACCCATCTTCCGGTAGACTTGTCGAGCTTCTCGACCTGATACGCGGTCACCGGTTTGCCGCCATCGTCCTCCGGTTTTCCCCACTTCAGCTTGCATCCGTTCTTCGTCACGTCGTTCACCTTCAGCGGGCCCTTGGGTTTTCCAGGTGCCGCTGTAAACGGAGAAACATCATTGCGTTGCCGCCGCTCCGTTTGACCGAACGACGATCCTCCCGAGGGACGATCGCGCGATACTCACAGAGAATCGTGATCTCGACTTCCGCCTCGTCCTCGCCGTGAGGATTGACGGCCTTTATCTTCCAAACGCCGGTGTTTTTGCGCACGCAGTCGCTGATCGTCAGCTTGGTGTTGTAATCGATGTTGACGATCTCGATGTTCTCTCCGGTCTTGACCGCGTTGTTGACGTGGTACCAGGTGAGCTCCGGCGGAGGTTCACCTCGTACGTCCACGTCGTACTTTATCAGCTTGCCGGCGCGCACGGTGATCGGCTTCAAGTTCGTTCGATCGATCCTCGGCTTTACTGCGGGAAAAAGAATAGTCTCGAATTAAGCGCTCGTCGAGGCGACGACGACGACGAGGGAAGCGGAAGACACTCACGAGCCTTGTGCTTGCAAATTTGCATCTTGGAGGCGTCCGAGGGAGGAGAAGGTCCTGCCTTGTTCACGGCGATCACCCTGAACTGATACTCTCCGCGCTCCTTCAAGTCCGGCACCTTGCCCTCCAGCACGTTCCCGGGCACTTCGATCGCCTTCTCCCAGTCCGGCTTGTAGCGATCCTTCTTCTCGATTATGTACTTCTCGATCGGCGCTCCGCCGTCGAAGTCCGGAGCAGTCCACTTCAGGCTGACGGACTCGTTGTCGTAGTCCGTGATATCCGGGGTTCCTGGCTTGTGAGGCTCGTCTGCGAATCGTCGACAAGTTGAGGCACTTCGGTCGACTCGGATCGACTACGCCGAAGCTCCCTCGCGGGACGCGAAAATATAAAAAAAGGAGTCGTTGAACCTACCGTAAGGATTCTTGGCGACGACGCCGCGCTCGCTCTCGAGGGGCTCGGAGTCGCCTTCGTCGTTTACCGCGGTCACGCGGAATTTGTACTCGCTTCCCGGATTCAGTCCGGTAACTTCGAACTCGGTGAGCGGAGAGTTTCCTGGGATCTTTCCGACTCTGACCCACTTGCCGGTCTTCGTGTCCATCTTCTCGATCTCGTACTCCTTGATGGGGACACCTCCGTCGTCTTCCGGCTTCTCCCACTTCACCTTGGCCGAGGTGTTGGTGACGTCCGACACCTCGAGAGGACCCTTCGGCGCGCTCGGCTTGCCTGAGAGGAAGAGTCTCCGTTCACGATCCACTCCCTCTTCTCGACGAATCGCGAGGAAAAGTCCAAATACTCACCGAGAACGGTCAATTCCACGGTCTCCTCGTCCTTGCCGTTGGCGTTTTCAGCGATGAGAGTGTACTTTCCGGTGTCCTTGCGCATCGCGTTGACGATGGTGAAGTCCGTGTGGTAGTCGACGTTGTCGATCTTGATGCGCTCGGTCGTCGTCAGGGGGATGTTGTCCCTCCATATCCACTTGCACTCCGGAGCCGGTTCACCG
The DNA here is from genome assembly GCA_963989415.1 of Cerceris ruficornis. Classification (NCBI taxonomy): domain Eukaryota; kingdom Metazoa; phylum Arthropoda; class Insecta; order Hymenoptera; family Crabronidae; genus Cerceris; species Cerceris ruficornis. Next base: position 28,888,563 of record OZ022521.1, read on the forward strand.
CTGACGTCGATCGACCACTTGTGGGTGCGACCAGCCTTGATGATTATCGACTTGAAGTTGGTTCGGTCGATTCTCGGTCGTACTGGAAATCGCGAGGATCGAATTAGCAACTGTGAGAGCACCTTGGAGGAGAAGTTTGCCGAGAGAGAAACGAGAGGGGAAGGAGAACTCACGATTCCTGTGCTTGCAGAGATGGTTGTCGGTGGGTTCGCTCGGTTCACCGGGTCCGGCCTTGTTGTGGGCGCGGACTCGGAACTGATAGACCATCTTTTCCTTCAGACCCTCGACCTTCGCCTCGGGATTCGCGTCGGTCGTCTTCGTGACCTCGACCCAGTCGGGCGAGAACTTGTCCTTCATCTCGACGGTGTAGTGCGTGATGGGCCTGCCACCGTCGGTGCTCGGCTTCTCCCACTTCAGAGACACGCTCACGTTGTCGTAGTCGAAGATCTGCGGCTTGCCGGGTTTTCCGGGCTCGTCTGAGGATGGCGAGATCGTTATTAAACGTGTATTCCGGAAGAGGCTGATAACGAGAGAGAGTGTTGGGAATAGGGAAGGGATCGCTCACCGTATGGATTCTTGGCGAGAATGGCCTCGTCGACCTCCAAAGGCTCGGACTCGCCTTCCTTGTTGACGGCCTTCACTCGGAACTTGTACTTCTTCTTCGGCGTCAGGCCAGAGAAGGTGAAGTTGTCCTCGTGCGGGCCAACCTCTCCGGCGGGGATCCACCGGCCAGTGTCTAGGTCCATCTTCTCCAGGACGTAGCCGGTGATGTCGGTGCCGCCGTCGTCCTCCGGCTTCTTCCACTTTACCTTCACGTGATCCGATCGGACTTCCTCCACCTGCAGCGGGCCGGTCGGTTTCGACGGTTTGTCTGAAAAGAGGCAGATCGGTTTAGCTCGTCGAATTCTCCCCCGTCCGAATCCTTCGTTCGAAGAAAGCTTAGAGACTCACCGAGAACGACCACGTCGGCGATGCTCTCGCATGTTCCGGAGCTGTTGGAAAGTACGAGCTTGTACTTTCCAGAGTCTGGCCTCGTGGTCTTCCTGACGGTGAGGACGGTGTTCCTCTCGTACTTGTCGATGGTGATTCGCTCGGCGGAGTCCTGGACGAGCTCCTTCTGCCCGAGGAACCAGTGCACCTCGGGTTCCGGCTCTCCGGCGTACTTGATGTCGTACTTGATCACTTGCCCCTTCTTCACGATGAGATTGGTCAGCCCATCGCCGACGATGTACGGCTTCACGAATCGGCATTTGGCTATGATCGGCTTGGTAGCGTCGGAGGGCTCGCCGGGACCGGCCTTGTTGACCGCCCGGATCCTGAACTCGTACTGGGTGCCCTCCTTCAGGCCGTCGATCGTCGCTTCGGTGACGTTTCCGTCGATCTCCTTCCCCTTCACCCACTCCTTGCCGAATTTCTCCTTGTACTCTATCACGTAACCGGTAATCGGCGAACCGCCGTCGTTCTCCGGCTTGGTCCACTTCAGATCGGCGTGATCCTTGTCCCAATCGGTGACGTCCACGTTCGTGGGCTTGCCCGGCTCGTCTGCAAAGGGCGAATGTAAAATGAACGTCCGTCGATCATGGTTTCTCGACGACCGGAGAAGCAGCCTCGATACTCACCCCAAGGATCCTTCGCGAGGACCGGTTTTCCGAACAACGCCGGCTCGCTGGAGCCGAGCTTGTTCACTGCCCTTATGCGGAACTTGTACTCCTTCTTGGCGACGAGATCCTGGACCTTGTACGAGCACTTTTCACCCGGCATCACCTCGCCGACGCTGTCCCACTGCGCCTTCAGGCTGAGATCGAGCCTCTCGATGACGTACTTGGTGATCGGCGAGCCACCGTCGTCCTTCGACGGCTTGAACGAGACCACGCAGGAGTCCTGGAATATCTCGTTGACGTCGACGTCCGTGGGTGGCGCCGGGACGTCCTGCATGTTGATGTTCACGTCCTTCAGCTCCTCTCCCTGGTTGTTGCCGATCTTGAGCTGATAGATGCCCGACTGATCGCGAGAGGGCTTCTTGATCTTGAAGGTGATCTTGTCCTCGCCGACGACGACCTCGACCTCCTTCAGCGGCAGCGGTTTTCCGTCCTTCATCAGCTTCGCCTCCACCTGACTCTGTTTCGTGCCTTCGACTGAACGCGAGGTGAAAGGTTAAAGGTTATCGTCGTATCTTTGTATCGTGGCGTCGCGAAGGGAAGGAGGGAAGACTTACTTTTGTAGGGCACAGTGAAGACCAGGGGAGCGCTACAGGGGCCCTCGATCTTGTCCGGAACGTCGATGATCGGTTTGCTCTCGCCCTTCTTCACGGTGAGCTTGCAGCTGCTGGTCAATTGACCGCTCTCGCAGGTGATCTCACCGTCGTCGGTCATCTCGACTTTGTTGAAGACCAGTTGGTGCTTGCCGCCGCCCAAGTTCTTCACCTCCACCCTCTCGTTCGGCTCGATCTGCTTGCCGTTGAAGAGGAAGACGGCCGGGGCCGTTTGATCCTGAAGCTCGACGTCGAGTACCAGCTTCTCCCTCTCGATCGCCACGGTGTCCTTGAGCTTCTTGTTGAACCGATTTGCATCTGAAATCATTTCCGTCTCGGTCAGTCGTCGAAGATCGTCGACGATCGACCGATCGAATCCTCGCTACTCCGACTCACAGCTGATGACGATCTCGGCCTCCGTCTTGTCGGCGTTGCTCACGCAGGAGTACAGGCCGGCATCCGTCACCTTCGCGTCCTTGATGATCAGCTTCCTCTTTCTTCCCTCCTCCTTGATCTGCACTCTGCGCGAGAGACAAAGGTTCTTCGTGAGCGACGGGAGTAGCGCAACTTTCGAGCTCCTCCTCGTCGCCATCATCGTTCACTTACCTCTTGTCGGGAACGATCTCCTGGTCTCCCTTGAACCACTTCACCTCGCCCGCTGCGTCGTCGAGCTCGCAGATCAGGTTCAAAGTTTCCTTCTCCACTAGCTGCTGGTGCTTCAGAACCTTCACGAACTTGTACGGATACTCTGCGGGTAGACGAAAAGACGCGCGTAAAACTCCGTCGATGGTCCATCGCGAGGAGGAATCGTGCTACTTCCGGATACCTACCGACGATGGTGAGGACAGTCTCGGTCTTGTCCGTCTGCTTGTTGATCTTGCAGCTATACTCGCCGCTGTCCTCGAGAGTCGCGCTCTTGATCGACAGTCGACAGACTCCGCTCATGTCCTTCGATATGCTGTACTGATCACCGTCCTCGAGCTTCGTCTTGCCCTTGTACCACGCGACCTGGGCGAGGTTCGAGCTGACCGTGCACTCCATGTAAGCCTCGTGCTTCGTGAATCCGCTCGTCTTCTTCGCCAGCGGTTTCGTGAACGTGTACGTCGGATCGGGCTCTGTGGAGAAAATTGCCGATCATTGCCATCGTCGCGTCGCTTAGGTCGGATACTCTTTTCTCCGGCGACATCGTCGGACATCGCGTACCGTCGACGTTGAGGAATCCTGTGCTCGAGACACCCGATATCTCGATCGTGTATTTTCCGGTGTCCTCGACCTTTGGTCCTAGGATGACGAGCTGGTAGCAGTCCTCCTCGTTCTTGAACTTGTACTTCGCCGAGGGGAAGAGTTCCTGCGTCGAAGAGATGCGTTAGTTTGCGTGCCGCTCCGATTCGATTGGCACGCTGGAGACGATCGGGAGGAAGAATCGTGAAACTTACGTCCTTGCGGAAGAACCATTTCGGCTTGCAGTTGGGTTTCGAGAAGTTGGCCTCGAAAACGACCTTCTTGTCCTTGCCCTCTTTGGCGTACTGATCGACCAGCGGCTTCAGGAAGCTCTCCGGTTTCTGCGAAGAAGAATCGTCGATCAGTCGGCGATCTTTGGCTCCCCGATTCTAGCCATCGCAACCAATAATATCTTCAACATCGACAGCGTCGCTATGCTAGGCGTACGAGGAAAGAGAAGAGAGAGAAAAACGTCGGCAAAAAGTTCGGCAACGACCCCCGTCGCCCTTCGACGGGGAGAAAAAGTTTGCGCGGTCAAAAAGTCCCCGCAAAAATGTCGAAAAAAATGTCGTCGGACGTTCGGAACCCTCGAAGTCTCTGGGCTCCGTGAAAAAGAAAAGCGGAAAACGAAGTTTCCGAGGAGAGTGAGCGATGCGATCAAAAAGTGTCGGGGTAGAGGAGAAAAACCCGGCTGTTGCGATGAAAATCGGAAGACGAGAGCATCGAGGAAGGCGCAGCCGATGGCACACAGATAGAACGACATCGATGAAAGTGATCGAGCAAATGGGGATTGCAAACTCTCCTGGTGCCGCTCGTTCGACGGAAACGTCAAAGTCCCGGGCGCCGTCGAGCGGCATCGTCGTCGTTTCCAATCCCCACGTCGCAGAGCCAGGCGGCCGCGACGGAAGAAGAGAAAGTAGAGGAAGAAGAGTGGAAACGGAGCGAGAGAAAGAAACGAGAAGAGCGCGAGACTTGGAAAGATTGAGAGCAGGATTCGTACAACACCGTAAGCGAAAATTACTACCGAGTGCGGTAAGTTCCATCGGAGAGAAGGCGAGAGGAGAAGAAAGAGCGACAGAGAGTAAATTCAGCTCTCAAAGTGAGAAGGTGTAGATAAAGAGGGACAGAGAAAGAGAAAGAGACAGAGAGAGAGAGAGAGAGAGCGATAGGCACAAGAGGAGAGGAGTCGGATGTCACGTGCAGAATCACGAAGGGTGATCGTGACGGGACGTCGCGAGCCTTCGAAGAATCGCTCCAACCTCGGTCTTCGTGAAGTGATGCAGCGTCGGCCAGTCGGGAATTAATTCGGCGAGAGAGGGCCTACGAGATCCGCTGTTCTATAAAACAACAAAATTCGTTCGCGATCACAAGACCGTCGCTGACGAGATCCCTCGTCACCTCGGATGCCTGTGCGTCCCGAGGGGCGAGGTTGTTCGGTCTTTCCGAGGGTTTCGCGGCGTTCGTCGCGGTCGGGGGAAAGGTCGATGCGCGCCGCGGAGTCTGGTGAGAAAGCGGGCTGAAGCGCAAGAAACACACCAATTGCTCATCGGAGTACAAATACTTCTCGCTATGCTATGTGTCGTATTAACGGGTGTACCTTCTCCCAGGGAAAGAAATGAAAAAAACCTGGAGTCGGGAGAGTACGAGCGTATCCCGGGTAAGCGAGACGTTAGTCGAGGCGTACGATGGTAGGTTCTCTCCCGAGAGAGAGAAGCGCAGGCCAAAGCAGGTTCTTCTAGCGGCCGACTAGCGTACTCGACGATCGTCTCGGATCGCCTCCTTGGTCGGAACGATGCAACTGGCATGGACGGACGTGGTGGAAAGGAGAGTAAGCCTCTATCTCGTGGCGGAAACGGTCGAAGCGATGCGGGGTCCGGGTCCGGGCGGTCGCTTCCCGAGCTCCGGCCTCCTCGGGGACGGGGCGACGATTCGGCGACGTCCGAGATCGAACTTTGAGATCGCAGTCTCGCGGAACCGTCCCCGAGGGTGGCTCGGAACGTTAAAGCGGATTACAGCGGAATGGAAAATGTGCTTAAGATGTACAATTAGTCGCGAACCTTCTCCTTGAGCGTCGTCGCTAGTTTCGGCCAGTCGGCGATTAGCTCCTGCAAACTTGGCCTGCGCTGAATCTCGAAGACGTCCTGCATGCCCGGTACACACACCCGTCGAGGTTAATGACACTTCTAGACGATCGCCGATATTTCGGACGATCCTGCCGCGTCGTCGCGGCCATCGAGCGGAATTACGAGAGGCGGACAAACGAAACGAACGACCGATCGTTCGAGACGCGCGCGCCAGCGACGACGAGTCTCGGCAGGATCGTCCGGCATGAAACGCTCTTGGATTTAGAGATAATGCTTGCTGCGGTGGATCGTGCTACTCGCTGGTGAGTCGTGTTACGCGCAACTCGTTAACGGCCGGTCCAACCTGTCGCGTTAATCTCATTCGCTTCTCGTGCAGTACTCTGGCTCATGCATCGTTAAGGATGACGTTAACCCGTGCATCGTCCTTTCTCGAGCGAGACACCCACGGTGTCCGGTGAACGAGAAGGAACGATGAAACGCAACGAGGTCCCGTTCGAAGCGCAGCATTAGCTCTAAACTGGCCAATGCCCGAGGAATCGTTACGGTGTGCGCGAGCGTGTACGTGTGTGCGTGTGATTATGCGGACGAATTTGCGGGTAAGTAGGCAAGATGAATCGATCCGAGGGATTAGTTTGGGGGTCGAACGATCGGAGAGAAACTCGGTCCAACGGTCAAAATCTCGTCGGTCGCTCTGGGTCCAAGTCGGCGTAACCGGTTAATCGGGTTAATCGGAGTATCCGGTTAGAGTGTTTCGTTTAAACCGATCTTCCGTCTTTCGCGAGCTCTCGCGGAGGCACTTCCGACTTCTTCGTTCTCCCGATCTTGGAATCGGTCCGTCGACCGACCGCGAAATTAACGCGGAAGGCCGCCGGAAGTCGCGCGGAAGGCGGAAGGAAGCGAGGATGGATTAGTACGTCCGAGTGCGAGATACGTCCAGTCCGAGTCACGGGGGAATTTCTACACAGGGTTGCCTGAAAACCTTGAGCCAGCTCCAGTTAATTTCACCCTTCTTGTCTAGAGAAATTCGAAGGTCTTCCTCACCCTCCATCGAGATCACTATATCGTCCCCGTCTTGGTACCAGCTTCTTCCGTGCTGCTCGCTGCCGTGCAGCGGCTGCGAACGCAAACGTACAGAGAAGAGAGAGAGAGACGAAAAACAGGGGACCCAACAATTTTTCTCCAAACGGACGTGTCGAACTAGCGGCGAACTTTTTTTTTCGATGGAACGCTTACTCGACGCCCTCGAGAAGGCGATCAATTTTCCTCGAGCACCCGGCTAAAGGGTGCGCCTTGGGCGCACGATGACAATCGTGCCCGTGCGATGCGCGAAACGTGGCGCTGAACGAATCGCGAATACGATCGTCGACGCGTTTTCTCTGCAACTCGAAACGTCGAAACTCGAATCGATCGATAAATCGAACGACACTGTCCCGCGCCCGACCCGAAGGGATACCCGAGAGAATATGCTACGCACCTTCTCCACTTTCTTGAGGGCCGGCATCGGCTTCTCGACCTCCTTCAGGTCCACCTTTTCCTGCTCGGCCTCCTCCCTGGCCCACTTCTGGTACTTTCTCTTCTTCAGCATAGCACGGAAGTCCATGCCGCTGGCGTCTGCAAAGATTTCAACGCCGCGCAGTAGAATCGGAAGTGAAGAGGGACGACGGGGGAAGGAGAAGGCGGAGAAATCGGAGAATTAGTCTCACCGGAAACGTAGAGGTGCATCTCCGCCGAGTCCTCTCCGTGAATGTTGCTCACGACGATCTTGTAGATGCCCTCGTCGTTGGGCTTCGTTTTTCTCATGCATAGGGTGATCGTGTTGGTCTCCGAGTCCGTGAGGAACTTGAACCGACCGCCCTCGATGATCTCGGTGATGCCCTTGTAGAACTTGAAGGTAGGCGCAGGCGTACCTTCCACCGCGACGGTGAGGTACGCCGTCGAGTCTGCGGAAACGGAAAGAATCCTCCGGTCACGAGGCTGCCTCGCGAAGAGGGGGCAGTCGCCCTTGCACGATCTTCCTACCTTCGACCGCGGAGTAAGACTCCTGGACGTCGACGATCTGCGGCGGTCCGGCAGGTCCGACATCTCGAAGGGGTGTGCTCGGCTGGTTGATCTTATTCTCGAGGTCCGCCACGCTGGGTCTTCGGACGTCCGTGCTCGGACGACGACGCTGCGTCAATCAACGACACGGATCAGCGAATCGAACGTTCTCGCGACGCTTTTCGTTTCGAGCGTCCAAAGCTTACGGAAGAAGAAAGCGAGAAAAACTCCAAAGCAGCGACGCGACGCGACTCTCGTGGACTCACCTGTCGCGCCCCGTCTCCATTCCCCTCGATCGGGACGACCGAGAGGTCGACCCGTCGACGACGAGAGTCGCGAGGGTCGCTCGAGACAAACCGTGCTCTCGTGCGATTCTTCAGCGTGAGTCGTTAAGAGGGCGTTAATCACGCGGTTAATCCACGCGGTTAGCGAGTCGTAGAGCTATTCGAGCATTCGTCGGGTTAGCCACAAAGTCGAGCGAATCGAAAGCGATTAGTCGAGGCATGTCTTGGAGTCCTCGTGTAGAGCGGCTCGGTCAGCGAGACGGGAACGTTGCGCGCGGCCGATCATCTTCGACCGCGCCTCGCTCGGAAACCCAGCGCCCCGGGTTTCGCTTCGGCGCCAGCAATTCGGAGCGAGGGGTTCTCGGTGCTCGGGGTGCGCGATCGAGGGAAGAAAGCGCCCGGGAAGTCGCTCTGGCCTCGCCATCCTGGCTTCGCCCCGGAATCTCGGGGAAAGTCGGGCGAAAGTTGCCGCTTCCCTGGAACCTCGGGCGAAAGCCAGGGTGACGGCGAGCGCCGGGAGAAGAGGGACGTCGGTCGAGGAGATGCGGTGAGTGGGTGGTTTACATATACGTTTGCGTCGTTATCGCGAGTTTGTTGAGATTTCGGGGCGCTTTTAACGGAGGAGTGCGCGGTGTATCAGTCACAGGGTCAAACGATTAACGTGGCGATTGCGAGATTACGAAGAACGGCTGGATACACGCGTTAATCCTGGGGTCGGTGAGTGGCATCGTCGTTCGACGTCGATCGAGAGCCTTCCTCTCGAGAATCGTCGCATCCGGCGACGGCAGAAGCGAAAGGTAGAATAGCGCCGGAAGCTCTCGATCGACGCGAGTGTCGCTCGCCCCGTTGGAGCGAGCACGTTGAGTTATCGCGCGGACTTTGTCAGTACTTAGTAGACGGGGAAAGCGACCAAACCTCGTTCGTGCGCGTGAATCGTTTACTCGTGTCGCTGGTCCGTTGACCCGTTAACTCGTCAACCGGAAGTTCGTCGGTCGAGAGCGCCTTCCGGGCGGCCAACGAACGGGAAACGGAGAACGGAGAACGAGTCGACTCCTCGTTCCCGGTTAACGGGCCAAGAGATGCTCGCTGCGTCGACGGAAATTCCGTGACGGTCGAGAAACGCTCTCGAACGCCAATCGCGGCTCCGTCGCTGGTTAGATACAATTGTAACGCGAACGTAGAGTTACGCACAGTTGTGAGAAGATACACATATATTACCAAGGTGCGTAAAAGAGAGCTTGGTGAGAGAAAGAGAGAGAGGCACAATTGACAACTGAGGAGAATCTTGTGGATGCTGAAGGAGAGGAGGGCGGAGGAGCGGAGGAGGTAACTACTTTCTACGCGACACAGTTCTCTACGCGACGCGGAATCTAACGATTAGGATTATTTACAAAGAGACACTTCTACTTCTATGTACAGAGGACACGGGCACGACGAACGAAATCGAGAGAAGACCCGGGCAATCCAGAGATCCTGCCTCCCGCTGCTCGACGTGCAAACGTCGTGCCCGTGATCGAGAGTTACCAATCGAATCTACTCGCGAACATGTAGGGTGAGCACGATCGTTATTTACACTCATACACAGATATTCCCGAAGTAAACGAATTCCGCAACGAGAGACGGTTCGGTAACGAGCGAGTCTTTGACGGTCGTCGATTCGTCCCGTCGGTGCCAGTCCCGCGACAAAGTTGAAATCGAAGCTCGAGCGGAGCGTCTTCCGTTCGATGAGAAAGCGTCGAAGAAAGATTCGTCGAAAAGACTCGAGGGACTGGCGCGCCGGACGTCTGACCTCGAACGCACCCGTTCCACTTGGCGCGCCGATGTCGGCGCGTACGTCGACCGCCTTCGCTTGGACGCGGAAAACGCGGAGCTCCTCTCCTGCCGTGGAGGGAGAACGACTTGAAAAATTGATATTTCGAGGCTCGCACCTCTGGAACCTTGGGCGGTCGAGGATGCACCGTTGTCATCGCTCGTTACCCGTCGTACGCGCAACTGTATTCGCTCGAACGAAGCAATATCTGTACAGTAGCTGCGACGTTTCGCCTCGGAGTACCCGCGACGCAGCCTCGTCGGACGAGAAACCTCGACGGAGAGTCCTCCTCCTTCGTCCGATCTCGTCGGAACGAAGCTCGTCGTCGACGAGACGCGTCGGTCGGTTCGCTCGTCGGGAAACGTTCGATGAAATTGGCGAAGAGCGCTCTTTGCAAACTATATACACGAGCCGAGAGCGTCGCGCGACGACGACTCTCGAGCTCCGGAGGCGCGTTCGAGACGAAAAAGAAACTCGTGAAAACGCGGCGCGCAATCATATATACATACGTACATACACGTATTAATAGCGACAAAATAATGTTTGCGCTAACCTCTCTTTCCTGCAGTTCGCCTGGACGACCGGACTTAATCTGTACGTGGTGCGTGAAAAACAAAAAAAAAGAAGATAGAGACAGAGAAAGTAGAGGGCGGGGGGCAATCGGGGCTTTTGGGGCTGTTGGGGCTGTTGGGGCAACGGGGGGCAAAGTTTTCAGGGCTGGGGGCAAGGGGTAGACTCGAATTCTCGGGGCCAGGGGGTGGGCAGATGGAGGGCGGAATCGACACCGTTGATGTCGACTCCAAAAAAAAATAAATAACCGCGATATTCGTTGCGATTGTCAGTGTGCTCTCTCGAACACGTAAAATTATGGCTTGAAAGTGTGATAGATAGATAGCGGGTAGCGGAACAGCAGCGGCAGCGGTTGGCGGCAGGCCGAAAATGTTTAGCTAAAAAAAATTCGGGGGTACGATCGCAAAATCGTTATTATCTGCGTTCCATGACGATATGCGGCTTTGTCTTTGCTTCCTGCGCCTGGGGGTTCGCCACTCGAATTGGTTTTAGTGTTTTCTCTGTTACTGTGCTTCGTCGTCGCAAAGATCGCTCGAGGGAAAATCGTCGGGTTCGGTGGTGAATCGGCATCGGGGGAGATGCCGCGTCGAAGCAAGACTTCCCTCCTCTCCCTCCCTGCTGGGGAAGGGAGGAGGGAAACGGGGGCCACGACGATTTTCGCTCGAATATTCCTCGCAATTCTCGCTGGGGTGATCTTCGTTAGGCTGTTTCAGGGGTGACGTTTAGATACTCGGGGAGAGTCAAGAGAGCGATGATAGAAGAGAAAAAAAATTGAAAAAATGGGGGAGAAGTACAGAGGTGAACAGGGGGCAATGATGTTCGGGCAGGTAAGCTTTGTGTTATAGCGAACACAAATCTCACCTTGGCGTCAAGCACCTCGCCGGGCCGTAACCTTCCCAACTGCAAAAAATGACAGAGGCGAGCGTGAGGTTTACGAGAAAATGTCCTTCGCTTTCCGCTAGCGCGACGTGGGTTTGTCGTTGCGACGGAGAAACGGAAAAGTGGAAAAAAAAACACTGCGAGGTAGAAAAACGGGGGAGAGGTGCATCTCGGCGTTCCGAGGTAATCGGCCCGATAGTGGGTCACGGCGATAGAGGGGCGAAAAGTACGACTGTTCGAGTATGAGGGCAGGGATTCGGGGTGAGAAACGAGCACAGACGGGGTCGTTGGGTCCGAGGCTGGTGGAGGATCGTCCTACCGACTCCTAGACGGTGCATTGCATTTTTGGGCGTGCACTCCGATTTCGGCGGTGCGATATCTCTGTGCTAGAACTCTGGTGCGCGTCAGCCGATGGCGGTGCAATTGAAATCAGTGAACGCACACGTAGACCAGGCGCGTCAAACTCGAGGCTCGCGGCGAGTGTGCTCCTTCCTGTCCTCGAATTGATCTTACTTTTCTACATAAATTGAAGTCTGTGCGCTTTCGCAGCCCACACAAACTCAGAGCTTGCTCGTTCGACCGCCGTTAACCTTCGAGGTTGACGCGCTTGACGCAGAGTGTGGCGTTAATCGTAACTCCTCGCGAGGGGCAGCTCTCGCGGCTTCTGCCCATAGTCGCCCTTCGCAAGGGCGCATCGAGAAACTTCAGCCGATATCCTCGAAACGTTCCTCCGATCGTTCCTCGAGACGACCTCGAGTCGATCCCGAGTCGCTCCAGCGCGAAGAAACGAAGGGGTCGAAAGTTCCGAGGACATCGGATCGAGGAATCGGAGAAATCCGTGGAGATACCGGCGGAACGTGGCAATTTCTCGCGAAAATGTGGCACGGCCGACGAGTTTCTCGGCGAAACGACATGATTCACGCGTCTCGGACGTTGCTCGTTTGTCTAGGCATTTGTTAACGCCAATGGCTGTCCTCCCGGGACGACCCTTGCCAAAATGTAATCTACGAGCCCCGATCCACGCCAGATGGAACTCGAAACCTTGTATACAAATGATTTAGAATCGTTCGGTGCGCGGTGTCACGCCAGACGCTCCACGGATTCCTCTCTCATCCTTCTTTTCTCGTCTCCATTACAATTCGGATCGTCGTTAACATAATTGTTACTGATTATTGTCATATTATACCATTATTATTATTATTATTATTATTATTATTATTGTCATTATATTATTATTATTATTGATATTAATATCGAACCGTGACAGGGTAAATAATTGAGTAGAGAGTGCGCATAGACAGTTGGTTGCAGCAGATCCGTGCCAGGTGCAATGGTGCATTGGTGCAACGTGTTTCGAGACTCTCCGGTTATCGTATCGTCGAGAAAACGGGCCGAGGCTCCCCGTTCCGTCGGCGCGTTATCGTTCGACGCGCTCGACGAGAGCCGTCGACGTTTCCGGCCGTTTCGAGCGACCATCCGCGAAGGGAACCTCCGCCCGCGGCGACGGCGATCTCGCGGTCGATCGCCGACGTTGCTTCTTCTCCCTCTGCCTCTCTCCTTTCTCGTCGAATCGACGAATCACCGTCGACGAGAGAAGAAACACGACGGCTTCGACCGCGAGCTCGCGGAATACGATCGCGTCGTGCGAACGGACAGACGATAGATAGATAGTAGCGAGCAGGCAGAGCCGGACGAAGAGTTTCTCTTTCTCCTCTTCGTTCGACGATCCGGTGAGTTTGTGTAGAAAAAAAGAGACAGATAGAGAGTAAAGGATAGTGTGTAAGTAAAAATAAGTATAATAGAGAATAAGTGATAGTGAAGGTGAGGTAAGTGCATTGGTAGTCGAGTAAGGTTGCAGACGAGGCATTCGCTTTGTTCTCACCTTGCGCTCGTCCACCACCTCGCCGGGTCGCAGCTTCCTATTCTCCTATGGACCAAACCATTATTTACTACCCTGTACGTCTCGGAAAGGTGTGTGTCGTGTTTGTGTGTGTTCGCGCGTCCGAAGGTGGGGTGGCGGGCGTGGATGATACTAAAAATCGAGCCGTCGTCCACGAATCCGCCGACGAAACGATTTCGTTCGGCAGCGGCGACGGCGACGACGATGTCCTGTCGGAGGATCCTCTCGTCCTCCGGTAGCACGGGTGCACGAGGGCACGGGTGTATGGATAAACGACGGCGGCCACAGGTGCACCAGTGCCCGAGTATCCCGCAGATCTCGAGGCTCGCCCGCGCGAGCGAGTCGAGGAGGGATCGTCTTGGTCTCGCGCGAAAGTGTAGAGAGACCGGAAGGATCGGTCGAGGGAGCGGACGGTCTTTCAGAAGCTGGGCTCTTTGGACTGTACGCGAACAGGATCTAAACTAGCTTTCACTCTTTGGCTGACACTAACGGCAACGTACACACCCGACCGTTTTCGCGGTATCGTGCTCGGAAAACGTAAAGTCGGGGGTTCACGTCCTTGGATAGCTAAGTCGGCTAAAGATCATCACGGACGGGATCGCTAGATCTCATCGAGACATCACTACGAAACTCAAAGAAAACTCAACAAAATCATCCTAGGTCTAGCCGGCGATGGCCGGTGATCTATCTACCTTAGTCGTTCGGCCTAGCTTCTTTCGCGAGCCGTGCTCCTCCGTTTTCTCGGGACTCGATCGACAGCAGCCCCGCGATCGCTCGCCGTTTCCACCTCAACGGAGATCGTCGGGTTTCTCGGTTCTCGAGCCTCCCTCCTTCTCGATGCAAACGCGCGACGCGCAACGAGGAGATCGCGAGAAGCGCGGGGCTGCTCTCCTCGAAAGGTTCGTGCCGATTTGCTTCTCGGAGAAGTCGTGAATCGTATCGATCGCAGTCTCGTATTTCGGGCGCGCCCGGTCGCCTACCGTCGACCAAAAATTGACTCGTAATGAGTAATTTCGCAAAAATAGGCTAATTATGTCCTCGAGATGATTATTTTTGGGCAGCCGTTGGACATCGCGCGTGTCCCATTAAGAACGAATTGTTTGGCAATCTGACAAAGAGGCCTCGATAAATCAACAATTTTCCCGACCGAATTTCCTATCCTTTCGGTCGCTCTCGATCTTTTGCCGTTCGACCGAGAGCGCCGCGAAGCAAATCGTCCGATCTTTCGTCATCGCCGATTTTCCGAGTGCAACGACGCCGCGATTCCTCCATTTATCCCGCGGCGAGAAAATCGATCTCTCGAAATTTAACGGGCGTGCGCCGAATGAAAAAAAAATTTATCTTTCCCACCGTAATTCGAAATTCGCGTCGCGACGTTTCCGTGGAAAATGTCGTCACCTCGAGGGACGTCGTTGCACCGTTCGGCTCGGTCCTCGAGGAGGAGACGGTCCGTATACCTTGGGACAAAGAAACAGCTCGTAACATACCTCGTCACTGATGATCAGGCTGGGTCTACGACCCAATTCCTCCGGTGGTATCAACGAACCACGACGACTGGTGGTCCCGCTGCCCGGCACCAACGAGCTCTTTCTGCTTCCCGCCGGAGTCACGTCCTTTATAACTTCGATCTTCGGGGCCTCCGGCGCTTTGATCTCCGGCACCTTAGGCTGCGGCGATCGAGGAAACGGACGATAAGTCGACGACTCTTTTTCCTTTTCGCGCAATCCGAGAGGAACGATCGGGCTGCCCTTTCACCGATCTGGCGGGGACGATCGGCTCCAACCGTTGCCGTTCGATGGAAAAAAAACCGGGCGAATACGCGGAAGCGGCGTCCTCGAAAGGACGAAAGCGACCGCCAGAAAGGATCGAGCCGGCCGTCGATCGAGGCTTCCGAGTGTCCGTGCGACGAGAGACGGGGAGAAGAGTCGTTACGATCGCGATCGTTCGTAGATCGAGACTGATCTCTCGATTGGTCCGGCGAATCTAGCTCGATGAGATAGGGACTCGGGCAAGGGGCGGAGGCAATAACACCGAAAATAGCGATCGACGTTTTCTCCATCCTCGTTTTCGCGTTTCTCGGTGAAAAACCGGGGAATCGGGAGTAGGGGGAGTGATGTACGAGCGGTTATTCGCGAAAATAGTTCCCCCGTCGGTCGGTAATCGGCGCGGCGGACGGCCGGAGGGGAAGACGCGCGGAGAAAAAAGGGGAGAGGCGGGGCGTTAATCGGCTGCCAAGCCGCGATTATTACCCCTCGCGTTAATTGCGATTATGCAGGTGGAACGACGGCATAAAATACGAGGGTATTTATGTCGCCTAACCTCCGACCATCTTCGACGAGACGAGAAAATATTATCGGGGAGCGTTGCCAACCCGACGACGAGGATTTCGTGTCACCGTACCGGCAACCTCGAATTCCGATTTACATCGATTCGATCGCGAATCGAGCGAATCGCGCCCGAAAAGACCCACGGAAACGAGGTTTCCCAGGCTCGACGAAACTCCCGGCAAATCGTCGAAGGAATCGATGGTTATCGCGCGCGACCTTACGATATTTCGACGAGCCTCGATCGCGGCGTTTTTGGCCGCCCGATTGCGCCGATCCCGTCCAATTTCTCGTGAAAAACGGACGGTGCTCGACTTGGCAAAACCGTTTCCTCCCTTTCGCGTATTAATAACCGCCGATTACTCACCTTTGAGTCGAATTTCTGCGCACCGCATGAAACGAAAAAACGATTAGTCAAAGTTCTTCCTCTCCGCGGGACTCGACTCGTTCGCGTCGTCTTTCTCCGTCAAGAGGAGAGAAATCCGACGGATCTCGAACGAGTCGAGAGGAGAACGATGGGTCTCTCTTACCTGGGTAGTCGGTCTGTCCAATTTCGTCTTGTCGCGTGGCACGTAGTCGCCGAAATCGAACTCCTGCGGCTTCTCGAGGACCGGCCTCTCGTAGTCGGGGATCTCCGGCAGCTCGTAGCTGCTCTCCTTCGCCGATTTTGCGCCCTTCATCTTCTTCACCTCGACCTTCTCGGCTTTCTCCGTTTTCTGCGCGTTATTCGCTCGTTAGAGGGTCGAATCGTTTCCTTCGATCGAGACGATCGCGCGTTCAAGCCGCACAGAGAAGCGCGGGGAATTTTTCTCGCGGATAGCAGCGATTCCCCGAGAGATTAATGGAAGATAGACGACAGAGTTTCATCCGCCTTGGCGAAACGACTCGCCCCGAGAGGCGGACAAGAGGAGCGAGAGTGAGAAAGAGAGAAACGTAGAAACGCATACCGAGAGAAGGAGAGAAAGTGCAAGAAGTAATTATGCTTTATTTAGTCCAGGCTTAGCTGCGAGGCTCTCCAGAAAGTGCCAGTCTCCGGGCTCTTTTGAAGGGAGACGCGAAAATAAATGTGCACGATAGAGTCGTTAGATTTGGCAGCGTTTACCACACGGCCCAGTTATCGATGATCGCTCGTCTCACACGGTTTCTCGTCGGCTTGGACGTTCGTGCGTGAATGATTTTAGGCATTAAAAGTTGCGGGAGCAATTACGACACAGAGATATCCATGGAAACGTGTATTATTCTTCTTGCTATTAGCCACGTTTTGAGAGAACACCTTGAGAAGAATTTCCGCGGAGAACGAACGCCGTTTCTGTTAATTCCGTGGGCTGTTATGAAGTTCGAAGCCCCGGGCAAGAAAAGAGAAAGACAGCGAGAGACACAGAGAAGGTGAGAGATAAACGGAGAAAGAGTGCCAGAGAGTGCAGTTTCGTAGTGGATTAGACAACGAGTAGATCAAGATGAAAGAAGATGATCGAAAATTAGGAGAAGTCGCATATTAATTGCGTTGAATCGTTATGGAACAGACATGAAATCATCATGTGAGACAGTGAATAGAGACATGGAGAGAGAGAGAGAGAGACAGAGTACGTAAAAAAGAAAGAGAGAGAGAGATAGAGAGCGTTCTCGAAACAACGAGGAAGGAAAACGAGATCGATTAGCCGGAGACGAAGGTGAGTAAAGAATTTCCAGATTTGAAGCGTCCAGAGAATGAACGCTGCGACGAAAGCATGAAAGAGAAGAATTTGTTTTATCGAGAGACCAGCGAATAGTTTGCAGATTTTGTGCAAGAGAGAGAGAGTGGAAGAGAAAGACGTAGAGTGCGACAGAGAGTGAGAGGGAGAGACTGAATCCTCGGATCCTCTCCCCTAGGGATACCTTGAGTTCGACCACAGTGCCATTTTCAGCCTGCTGAGGCTTTTTAGGCTCCCTGCGAACTGGTTTGAGTTGAATCGACTGAAAGCTGTCGCTTTTAACTTCGTATTTCGGTGGTCTACGTAGCTTTGGTTTCTCCTCTTTAGCGTCAGTTTCCTCTGGCTGCATTAAGACAACGTTTATTCGAGAGCTTTCCAACGCAAAAACGGAAGGGCTCTTGAGTCCCGTTTGTTCGGCCACCGCCGATTACGAGAACGACAACGACATTTCGACTAAAGTGTTCGGCCGATGAACAATCGCAAACGCGAGAAAACGACGAGAAAGGGGGACTGACCTTGAGCTCGACCTTGTTCAGCGTCTTCTTCTCCTCCTCGATCTGAAATACGAGCCGACGGTCGACGGTGAAGAGACAAACGTTTCCACAATGTATTTCGCGTAAGTCTCAAAGTATCTCTTTAAAATTACCTTGGTACCGGGCTTCAGGCTGAGCTTCCTTGCCTGCTCCTCCGTCTGTAAATCAGAGAAACGCGTTAAAGACTGCAAAGCCGCACGGCGGAAACGGTTAAGTCTCGAGAAGGTGCAAATATGATCGTGCGGTGCTGAAAATTAAACGATCCATTAGCTTCACGTCACGATGCGTTAAATCGAACTTCCGACGAGAATAAGTTAGAGAGTCTCCGCGTTTCCGGTTAAGTGCTTCGTGCTTGCAAGGGAAGTTCGGGACCTGTTACACTCCGATTTTTATAAAACTTTGCATTAATATTAATTAGACATATCTAAGAAGATAGCTGTAATTCGTTCGTGCTCCATTTTCAACTTTGAGGGAGATATCAACTTCTTTGTCCGAACCTCCCTTTCTATATATGTCAAGAAACAGTATAATTTTTATGTTAACAATTTTTTTATACATTTCGTTGCCTACGACTTCCAAGCACGTATATAGAAATGGTATTTGAGACAAAGGGGTTGATATCTCCTTCAAAGTTGAAAACGGGCACAAAGGAATTACAGCTATCTTCTTAGATAAGGCTAATAAATATTTGTGCAAAGTTTAACAAAAATCTGAGTGTGTCAGTTCCCGGAATTTCCCTTGTTACTTCATGCTAAAAAGAATACAATGATTAAGGAAAGTATCAACGTCGTTACGATGCCATGGGGAGCGATGCGGCGATCGAGGTGTTACGTAATGACGTTAGTCGTTACGACGAAATGCTAGGAAAAAATGTGACTTTTGTGGGTATTAGGTGTGAGTGTCAGTTTAACGCGAGATGTCCGGAGTGACGAACGTTTTATGTACCTTTGCCTGCTGGGGTTTACCAGGAGTGGGTTTCAGTTTCGGAAATTCCTCCTTCTACGAGGGAATTCAGTCGGGTAATTCGAATAATTAATTTTTTTGTACATATGTGTAAAAAAAAATCTACGCGCAAAGCATGACAAAGATCTACCTTAGCCTCTACGTGTGTTGCAACGGCGGGTTTGAGTTTTGCGGCGGGTTCCTCCTTCTACAAATTAATCGTATCGTGCATCGTGTCAGTCGATATCGTGAAAATTTACTTTTACGTTAAATTCGTTTAATGTTACTGTCGCGAGGAAAAAAAAATAGGAAAGGAACGAGGTTTCGTGTACCTTGGCGACCTCGGGTTTTCCGGGAGTGGGTTTCAGTTTCGTCGGTTCCTCCTTCTAAAAATGGAGACGAACGATGAAAAATAATGTAGGTAAAAACAAAAGCAATAGACGCAAAATAAAAACAAGGGATGGGTTGGTGTACCTTTGCCTCCTCGGGTTTACCGGGAGTGGGTTTCAGTTTCGTCGGTTCCTCCTTCTAAAAAATCGAGGCGAACGGTCAAAAATTATGATCGAAATAAACAACGGAAGTCTTAAAGGTTTAAAGGGAAGTAACGGGTTGTGTACCTTTGCCTCCTCGGGTTTACCGATGGCGGGTTTGGGTTTCGCGGCGGGTTCTTCCTTCTAAAAATCAATCGTACAGTGTATCGTAATTCTGTATTGTAAAAGTAAAAACGAATGAAACACGTATAGCGTGTAGGTGTTTTCGTATACCTTTGCTTCCTCTACTTTAGGTTTGGGTTTGGTTTCCTCCTAAAAGGAACGATCGGTTCGATTAAAGGGGACGTGTCTCGTGTTTATCGTTAGCAATTTAAGATGGATGAATGTAAAAAACGTAAGGTCATACGGTTGCGTTACGTGTACCTTTGTTTCCGCTTTTCCGAGGGTTTTGGCTTTCGTGGCAACTGCCTCCTTCTACAAAAACATTAAAACCATAAGAGTTCGACGTGTTTTCCACGATATTGAGTTAGATCCATTGCAAGACAACGCGAGAGGTTAATCGTTACAAGCGAAAAAATGCTACACGAGGCGATTTCCCCGGCCTGTAACTTCTTTTACCTTTGCCTCTGCCGGGGCAGAGTCCTTCTCTTTTGGTTCTAACGCGGATTCTTGGTCCTGGACAACGTTTGAACGGATAAATAATAAGAAAAGAATATGTAGAACGTATAATATAGGAATAAAAAAAATTCGAAAAGAAAGTGTTTGCGGAACATCTTTATAGATAACCGTGATCTGCTTTCCCTGTACCTTATACCCCTCCGTCGTTTTAGTCGAAGATCTACGTCTCGCGGTTGGTTCTCGCTTCTAAAATTGTACATAGATATTAAAAAAAAAATAAGAAGTACCAGGCTTGATCGGAAGTTCGAAAAAAATGTCCGGTAAGATGGAGAAGAGGTAAGAAAAAAAAAGAAATAAAAAATGATACCTTGCCCGCATCGTCCACTTTGCGAGCGGTGGATTTCGGTTTGGCCTCGTCTCTCTAAAATGATTAAATTCGCGTTTCAACGGAAAGTGTAGGCTTGCTTTCGGAAAACGAAGAATGTTGTTTGGTATGGTGTGGGTGTGTCTGACAGGCGAACTGATACGCTCCGATTTTGGTGAAACACTGCATAAATATTTATTATACCTACCTGAGAAGATAGCTGGTAGTCGTCCGTGCCCGTTTTCAACTTTAAGGGAGATATTAAGGTAAGAGGGTGCCCTCTTTAAGGTAGGAGGCAGACAGGACCTCTCTTAAGGAGAGGCCTCTCTTCGTATCTCCCTTAAAGTTGCAAACGGACGCAGCGATCTTCTTAGGCATGTCTAATAAATATTTATGCAAAGTTTCATCAAAATCGGAGCGTATCGGTTCTCGAGCTTCCGTTGTGAGTGTACCTTATCCGGCTCGGCCTTTGCACGTGGTGTCTTTAGCGTGGTTCTAAGGTCCTCCTAAAATCGCACGATTCGTTAAATGCTGCCTCACGGGTAATCGCATCGAAGTGTATCTGTTCACGCGTGTACGTATGTGTAACTGTTCTACCTCAACTTTTTCATTCGTCTCGTTTAACGGCGCGTCGGGAGTTGCTTTCTTTGAGTTGATCTTGTCTGTGGGTTTCCCAGTATCCTAAAATTGATTTCGTTCGATAAAAAAAAAAGCGATGGCGGATAGTCGAATCAGTATCGAAGAAAAAAATTCGCGTACCTCCAGACCCTTCGGTCTTTCCGCGGGATACGCGAGCGAGGATTTCGGGGTCGTCTAAAAAAATGATAAATGACCTCGTTAAAAAAAGCTGCCCCGATATAACGCCGCGATATTCGTGAAGGAATCGTACCTCCTTTTTAATGGGCTTGATCTCGCGGTCCGTCGGTCTGTCCGCCCAAATGTCCTACGAACGACGGCGTTAATAAATTTTTCTCCCCCTCAGTTCGACAAGAAAAAAAAAGGAAACCGTCCAATGTACCTCTATCTCGTCGTCCGACTTTTGCACGGGCGATTTAGCCTTATCTCGAGTCGTGTTCGATAACGGTGACGGAGTTAGCAAGGTGTTGGTTGTCGTCGGTACAGATCGTACGCGATACGTGCGCTTTGCAGACGCATCCTCTACCTTCTCCGGCTTAATCGACTTAATTTCGCGATCTTTCGACTTGTCCGCCCAGATATCCTAAAAGTATTTACATCAACGAATTGTCGAAATCTTTGCGCCCGAAAGCAATTCGTGGCCGATGATATTTCGTTCGATCTACCTCTATCGCGCCGTCGGATTTTCGCGGTCTAAGAGTACTGCCTCGAGTGCGCGGGGGCGGTGAATCCTGAAAGTGTAATGTGTAAAAAAAAATTGTGGGGAACGCCGCGAAGTAAAAAATGTAAAAAGGTATCGATGTACCTCGACAACAGTGGTCCCTCGAATAGGCCGAATTTCGCGGTCCTTCGATTTGTCCGCCCAAATATCCTAAAATTATTTGCAAGAGTAAATTCATTGCATTCTTCACGCTCGAAAAAAAGATATCGTGTTTAAACTACCTCTATCTCGCCATCTGATTTTCGCGGTTTAAGAGTACTGTCGCGAGTACGCGGGGTCGGTGAATCCTGAAAGTGTAATGTGTAAAAAAAAATTGTGGAGAACGCCACGAAGTAAGAAATGAAAAAAGGTATCGGTGTACCTCGACAACAGTGGCGGTTCGAATCGGCCGAATTTCGCGGTCCTTCGGTTTGTCCGCCCAAATATCCTAAAATTGTTTGCAAGCGTAAATTCATTGCATTCTTCACGCTCGAAAAAAAAGATATCGTGTTTAAGCTACCTCTATCTCGCCATCGGATTTACGCGGTTTAAGTGTAGTTCGAGTAGGTGGGGTTGAATCCTGTAAGTGTAATGTGTAAAGAAAAATTCTGACGAGCGCTGTGACGTAAAAAAAGAAAAAAAGTTGCCGGTGTACCTGTACTACGGTGTCCCTTTGTATCGACCGTACTTCGCGATCTTTCGGCTTGTCCGCCCAAATATCCTAAAAATATGTGCACCAATAAATTCGCTGCATTTTTTTGTACCTAAGAAAAATTGCTAGTCGAAGTCGTGTCGCCATTGATCTACCTCTATCTCGTTGTCGGGTTCTCGCGGTTTAACTGTGTCACGAGTACGAGATGTTGGAGTGTGCTGAAAGTGTAACGTGTAAAAAAAAAGTTGCTTGGAGCGCTTTGTGTCGGAATTGGTGGAAGAGGTCGAAAGTGTACCTGAGCAACGTATTTTGTTGCGGTGTCTTTTTGAGCGGGCGCAGGAACGCGGTCCTTCGGTCTGCTCGCCAAAGTATCCTAGGAACGTTCGCGTTGATAAAATCGAGAATAGAGATCATGGTGGAAAAAAGAGAGAAGATGAGCAGAAGAGAAAGAGAGAAGTTGTGTCGAAGAGAAAGAGAGAAGTTTTGTCGAAGAGAAAGTGAGAAGAAAAGAGAGATATATGGCTGTTTGGAAGAAGATATACGATCGAGCACGAACCGTACCTTTGCCTCGTCGTTCGGTTTGCGAGGTTGCGACTGAATCGTGGGTTTTGCATCCTAAAAAAAATACCGGTGGTAAAAATGACGGAATATTCGTGTGATCGATTCGCGAATGTTTGCGTCTCGTACCTCGCGCTTTGCGGTAACTTTAACTTCGCGGTCCCTTGGCCTGTTCGATCCAACGTCCTACGAAAAATCGCGACATTACGTAAAGAGACCTGAGAATTTCGTGGTAAAAACATAAAAGAAACGAGATCTACCTCCTTTCTTTCTACGGGACTTCTCGCTCGAGATCGGAGCTTTGGCTTGGATTCGTCCTAAAACGTAAACGTTTCGAGTGAATGCTATTCGCAATTTCGTCGCGAAAAATTCGTCGCGAAGAATTTAAGGCACGCGTACCTCGACCTTTCCGAGAGGCTCAACGATGCGACTTCTCGGCCTGTTCACCCAGACATCCTAAAAATATTAGCGCGCTCGTTTAATCGATCCTTTGGAAGTGTAAAGAAATTCGCGGATTAAAATTGAAATTCGCTAATCTACCTCGACTTCGTCGACCGATCTCCGCGGCTGAGACTCTGCCGCGATTTTTGGAGTATCCTGAAACGACGAGTCGCAAAAATAAATCAAAACTATCCAGAGTTTAACGCGTCGGGAAAATTGAAAAACGCGGCACGGCGTACCTGCTTCCAGATCGACTTAATCTCGCGATCTCTTGGCTCGTCCGCCCAAATATCCTACAAATTATCGCAACGATGAATTTCACCGTTCCAGGAAAAAATAATAATTAAAGAAAAAACGTGCAAGAGCGCGATACCTCGATCTCGTCGTCGGGTTTGCCGGCACGTGTCTCGAGCGTGGGCTTAAGTTTCACCTAAAATTCGAACGGGTCAGTGAATTATTGCGCGTGAATTGGCACAAGATTGTAATATCGACGCGCTTATCTACCTCCTTTTTGACGGTCTTTCTCTCACGAATCCGGGACTGGTCGGTGGAAGCTTCCTAAAAGTGTTGGCGCGATTAATCTCGTGCCATTTTGGAAAAGAGCGCACGGTAGGACGAATCGACGATCCAGCGGACAATCTACCCCGAAACGGTTTCAATTCGCTCGAGGAAGACAAAAAGCAATTTCTCAAGCATAGTTTTTCGCGAGACATAACGATCAACGAACTTTCAACCTCGATCACCTGCCACTAAATCGTCAATCTCGACTACTGGCTGCAAAATCGTCAACCTCGACCACTGGCTGCTAAATCATCGGGCTCGATCACTGACTGCTAAATCGTCAACCTCGATCACTGGCAACCGCGCGACACGAGGTGGAACGACGGTTACGGATTGTGAAACAAGGTGTACCAGGAGCTAACGCAAATCGTGCACCGTGTTCCTCCGTGTTTCTGTCAGCCAGAGTTCCCGAGCAAACGTCTCTCCCGTTTCTCTTCCGAAAATAACATTTCGATCGACGGAAAACGTTTCGCGAGACGCGAGAACCGCGGAAAGGAAAATCGACCTCTCGCCAAGCGACAGTCCGTAATTATTCAACGACCAGTACCTTTGGTTTTTCGCGAGTATCGTGAGCGATCGGCGTCAGCTTCTCTTTTCGAACATCCTGGAACGAGGATATTTAAGGTAATTTCATTAAGCGGTACAACTACGCGAGAGATTGCAAAAAAAAACGGGGAAGAAAGCATCCCGCAAGGGTGTACCTTCGTTTCTACCCCTGCGTCTGGTTTTTGCGATTGGTGCGCGAGACGGGTGATGTCCTAAAATACAAGAAATCGTGTGATCGACGAAAAAAAAAGTGTTTCGAGTGCAACAAAAATGCGCGGGGCGCTCTACCGTCGTACCTCTCGTATTCTCAATGGTTTTCTTTCCGGTTCTTTCGGCATCGATGCCCAAACGTCCTACAATCATTATCCTTCGTAAATATCTACGTCAGCTAGACCCTAACGATACCCAAGATGCAAAAATTGATAAGACTACTTTCAACCAATACCTCGATTTCTTCCTCGGATTCGCGCGAATTATCCCTGACCTTCTCCTTCGGCAGAACCTACAATAACGTTATTTTCCTCACAATGCTATTATCGTTTTCACGCGTATATCTTATTCTCGACAGTAAAACCTAAAACGAGATCGAACAGTTCGTCTACCTTGGCATCGTCCTTCGACTTCCGCCTGTATATCGTTTTGTGTATCGATATCGGCTCGTCCTGAAACGGTGCGTCGCGTTTTTAATTGTTTCAGGAATAGAGCGAATATCTTAGAATTTGAACTGTTAAGAGTTTAAGTGTTTCATGTGACGTGTAGAGTGTACCTTGGTGTCTCGTTCGGGTGTCGCGAGTGTCACGGATTTCACGGATGTCACGGGTGTCGCGGGTGCAAGTGTGCTCCTCAACCTCGGAGGTTCTGGGTATCTCTACAAATTTAAAACAATAAAAAAGAAACTTTTGCGCAGTTGGACGTTTCACGCGCTCCTAGAGGGGCATAGAAGTCGTAACTCTAATTTCGTTTCTCCGCGTGCAAGTTCTTCTCCTCGTTTCAGTTGCGTCGACAAATTTCCTGCGCGACGGTCGCGCAAACGCATCTTTCGTTTTCAAAGTGTTAAGTGCACACGTATTAATGCCCCTCTTTTGTCGATCTTAAGAAGGTCAAGACACATAGAATACTTACGTTTCTCTCTCTCTTTTTTTTTCTAACGAAATTTTTGATACAAGAATCGAATCAAAAGTAATACACCCAACTACAAAGTCTAATCTAAAACTATGTACAGTGTTAGCACGATAATTAAGAAAATCGTGATTAGTCGCTGGAAAGTTTCTTACCTTCTCCGTCGTGACCTTCTTCTTCTCGACGATCGAGGACCGTCGGCTCTCCGTCTTCGTTTCCTCTTCGACCTGGTTTCATGCGACGCAAAACGATATTTAAGCGAAACGTATCGAGAGAAATTTAATCTGTCCTCTTTAATCAATTATTTTCATTTTCAAGAATATATTAGATATTCTTATTTTATAGTATCTAACGCCAAATAGATGCGGCCGCGATAACGTAAAAATAATTTCGATACTTCGACAATCGTGTACCTTTTGCACGGAAAGACGTCGCTTTGGCGTCGTGGAGCCATCTTCCGTTATCTGAGTGTTGTAAAAAAATAGAAATAAAACGTGGTTCGCGCGGGTGTTGGGAAAAAGTGTGAAAAATAACGCGTTATCGCGCAGCTAAAGATTTTGCGATCGTAGATCCGAAATTTACCTTCTCCTCGGTCGAAACTAACGAGCTTCGACGGCTCTCGGTTCGCAGCTCCTCCACCTGCGAACACGAAGATCGTTGTGCTTGAGAAATCGAAATTTCTATCGAGCGGAAAATTAATTATTCTTCGAATAATGAAGTTGACCACTTACCCTGCTGATAGATTGCTTGCGACTGGCCACGGTTTTCTCCGCCTTCAGAGTTTCCTAAGTTAAACAGAGACGATAGACCTTCAGTAGAATCGGTACAAGTAGCACGAAAGATAAAAAGTCAGGCGAGAAGCGTACCTCCTGTTTCACCTCGGCCTCCTTCTTCTTCACGACTTTCTTCGCCTGAAAAGACAGAGCAGAGGTGTTTTTTAAAAAATGCAAGGTACTTTTGGAATACCATAAATCCGTCGAGAGCCCTCGAAATTACCTTTTCTTCCTCCTGCTTCTCCGCGGGTTTCTCCTCGGGCTTCTTCTGCGCAATGAGGAAAATTGAACGTCAACGTTTTACCGTTTTCTTAACAGATAGAATGTCTTCGATGGAGGAAAAGTGAAACACACTCACCTTGAGAGACTTCCTTTCTTCGACATTGTTCACGATCTCTTGCTCCTTCTACGCGTTAGAAATTTACCAGTTAACGATTCGATCTTTTAGACAAATTATCTGCCTGGCGTAATGCCTCACCCTCGGAGATACGATCGCCGATGAAAATTTCAACGAGCGAGCGCGATCGTGCCTCCGAATTTCTTATCTTAAAGCTAGGTGCATGCACGATACAGAATTCTAGGTTCTAGAGCAAAACTTAAAGATAAAAAGCAAACTGGCAAGCGCATGCGAACGATCGGGATCGAAGGGAAGTTTGGTAAAGGTATATCTCATAGCCCAGCTTCTAAGGAAAGAACGCAAAGCTCACTGAAAGCGGCCCTAGAGCCAACGGAGTCCGATGAGTATTGTTTTGAGTGGAGATGCAGTGCTTGTTTCGGGTTTGTTTCTGTCACGGTGGAATTAGAGCTTAAATTAAAGCTAAATCGGACGCAAGTGATATTGAAAAGGAAATATACTGCGTTGCTGGAACAAATTGAAATGTGTTAGTAAAAGCGGCGAATGAGCAAAGCTGAAAAGTAAAAGGCGAATCGGTTGATGCGCATACGCTGAAAATAATTGCCTGTCTTTCACGCACGCATTTCCCTTTTTGGTGCATTTTCGATGCATCGAGCGATTAGATTAAGCCGTTGCAGGAGCGTCGAGGTTAACGCCGAGGATTTTTGCGCGCAATTAATTCGCAACTTAATCGAAAAGAGCAAATCTGCAGATATCGAGCGATTCGAGCGAATACTTCACCAAAATAAAGACTCTCCGTGACTTCCACTCACCTGTACGACTTCCAGTTTCTGAAACAAAAAATTTCATCGTCTTACGATCGGTTCATTTTCCGTGCAACTACGAATCTCCTCCTCGACATCGTCTCGTTACTTTTACCAAAGCGACTACATTTGCATTTGAGGTTTGACAGACAAGGGGGTAAAACAAATACGGTTGTACAGAGGCAAACGATCAAGAGAGAGGAGAGGGGACGATCAAGAAAAACGGCGCGTTCAACCGTTAAAGTGTAGACGCTGTAAAATACCGATCAAAAGATAGTTTCGTTCGTTTACTTAAATATAAGAAAAAAAAAAACAATCGTACCTTCTTTGGACCTGGTTTGTCGATACCGTTCTGTTTCGAGTTGGGTATTTCCTTAAAAATAACAAAAAAAGAGGACGTCGATGAGTCTTGGAAATTGACAAAAAATCATTGCACCGTTCGATGCTTCGGATAGTCAAAGAGAAAGATCGAACGCTCTTGCGAGCGGCACTGAAAAGTACGTGACAGAAAAGTACAAAAATTCGAAAGATTCGAAAAAATGATTGAAAGAGAATTGGAATGATAAAAAAATGTATTGTTACGAGGGCGTGTCTGTGCGTGTAGATGAATCGTGTGTCGTGTGCGTGTACCTCTGTCAGAGAGATCGCTTCCGAATCTGGCTCGTCGACGATCGGCTCGGCGAGGCTGGATTCGATAACACTCACCGCTTCCTCCACCTCCTCCTCCTCCTCTTCGACGATCTCCTCGTCGAAGTCCGTGTCATCCTCGTCGTCGCTCCAAGCCGAAATTCTTACCTTTCGTTTCGCAATAGCAAAACGTTTTCGTAAAGAGGCAAATTTGTAGGTCGAAGAAACGGAAAGTCAACGTTTATCGCAAATCCGCGGGAGAGTGGCGAAGGTGCCATTTCATCGGAAATTGACTTTTCGTTTCTTCCTTTGTTTTTAGAGTTTACGCGCTGTGTTTCTGTGAGTGTACGACGAACGCGACGTGGGTCTTATTAGTCACGAACACGAGGAAAACGGGGGGAAAGTGTGCGATCTAGAAAACGATGGCTCGATCGGGAAAGTCCGATCGAAAAGTCGCAGGCTACCTTCTTCTCTTCTTTCTTCTCCTCCTTCTTTTCTTCCTTCTTCTCTTCCTTCTTCTCTACCTTCTCCTCCTCCTTCTTCTCTTCCTTCTTCTCGACCTTCTTCTTCTTCTTTCCTCCTCCTCCTCGTCCTTCTTCTTCTCCTCCTTCTTCTGCAACGTCGACAAGGAAAGGCATGCAACGGGCACGGGGAAAGTACAATTATCAAAACCATTCTCTTTGGGAATTCCAGGCGAACTTTTAACCTCCGACCTATGTTCGAGGTCACGTCGAAGAATACATTTACAGGGGTGACTCGTTAATCGAAAACGTAGCTTTTACCGGGAATATGGTCGAGAAAAACGTAGTTCAAGGGTGGAAACGATAGGGCGCAACTCGATTCGCCGATCACGAAGAGTCTGCCGGAGGTTCGACGAAGGGAATCGACAGAAAATTTGACAAACGACGGGGTTGATTCTTTCATCGGGCAGCTCGTTCCTACGGTATTCTCACCTTGACGACCAAGCGAGCCGAGGACTCGTCCTTGCCGTACTCGTTGCTGACGACGACCTTGTAAGTTCCGGAGAGTTCGACGGTGGTAGAGGTGATCGATAGCTTCATGTCCGTTCCGTTGAACGATATCATGATGTCCTTGGCGGCTTTAACTACCGTGGAATCTCTGGAGCAGCAAATCGGACACGCTCTCGTTCGAAAAAGACTCGTAGTAAAAGACCGAGGTAGAATGGATAGTTTGAGAAAGATATTCATTACCTGTACCACGTAATCGTCACTTTGCGGTCCTGCTTCTCGAGGCTGGCGACGAGCTCGATCGATTTGCCCTCTTCGATCGTCTGAAACGCATTGCCCGAATTTTTGCAAGATCCATTCGTTTCGAGTGTTCCCGTTCGGACGATCCTCCGTCAATGATAATTGTGCAACTTACCGCGGACTTGAGGCCGGAAATGATCTTCGGTTTGTCACCCTCCTCCATGATTTCCGTCACTTCTACCACCTGAGAGGTAGCCTCGCCCTTTTCGTTTCGCGCCACCAGCTTGTAGACACCCTTGTCCGAGCTCGAGACTTGCTCGATCTCCAGTTTCACCGCGAATTCTCCCTAAAGGTAAATTAACGATGCAACGAATTTACCGATCGCTCTTCAGCCCGCGGTGCTCGGAGAAACGCGATCCACCATAAACGAGAGCTTACCTCTCTGACTTGCTCGACGTGAAGCTTGTGCCTACTGTCCTCTTTGACGGCTTGCGTTTCCTTGAACCAAGTGCAATCCGGCGTGAACTTGGAGAGAACGTGACACTCGACTATCACGGTCTTCTTCTTCACGATCTTTACCACCCTCGGTTTCTCCTTGATCACCGGGATAACTGAAACAGCGATGCGTCGCGTTAATCGACGGTGCCGATCGCCGAGGAAGAAAGAGCCATCGAGAACGAAGCCTCCGCTTACTTTCAACGTTGAGAGTGAGATTTGCGTTGAGTTCGCCGAGGGCGTTCTTGATGTTGCACTTGTAGAGGCCGGAATCGTCCGGGCCGGGATCGTTGAGGCTCAACTTGATGTAGTAAACGTCGTCCTTCTCTTGAACGACGCTCATGGATATTTTGGAGGACTCGGTGACCACCTTGCCGGCGTGAGTCCACACAATTTCGGGCTTTGGATTCGCCTTCACCTTGCAGTCCATTATGACGAGTTTGCCCTGGTTCTGGGACTGTATGCGGGGCTTCTGCACGAAGGTCGGTCCGTCGCCCTCGGGCTCGGGCTCGGCCTCGATGTTCAGGTTTAAGTTCGCGTTGCTCTCGCCGTATTCGTTCTTGACGTGACACCTGTAAGTGCCACCGTCCGGCGCCGAGGGATCCTGAAGAAAGCGTCGTATGAAGCTAATGAAACGTAGTCGGGCGACTCAACGCTAGAACCGTCGAGGCACTCGAAACGAGTCAGTTTCTCTAAAGGTAGAGTGGTCAGTTTTTCTAAGAATTCTCCAAGTTTCTGGGAGAGCCATGTAGTAGATATTTCACGTAAATCACCGCCGACAGTTCTAGCGTTAATCACGACCGACCCACGAACCTTGATCTCCAAGACGAGCTCGTAAACGTCCTCCTCGACGGTCTTCGTTTTTATCGAGATCTTCGAGGACTCCTTGACGACGTTGGTCCCGCGGAACCACGTTACTTCCGGTTTCGGGTTCGCTTTGCACTTGCACTTCATCGTGATCAAGGTCCCGGTCTCGTTCGGAATGATGCGCGGTTTCTCGACGAAGCTCGGCGCAAAACCGGCGCCCTCTTCTGCATCTTGGAAAGATCCTCCATTAGGCTGAATCGTTGCGCGGTCGATCGCTTCCGACGTTCACCCGACAACCGGAAACGACCGGTCCGCCCGCAGTCGTCACCGCGGACTTATTCGTCCCTCTCCTCGAGGGCAATGCCCGCGGCGTTTGGTTCGATCGAGGTTTTAGCATCGCTCCGAACCCGCTTCCGATCGTCTCGAGGTCGACGCGCGGTTCGGCCCGGGATTAGAGAGTTAAGAAGCCACGATAAGTGAGGAATCCATTGTTATCGAACGACAGCGCGACGCACTTACCTTCGGTGTCCTTCGATGGAGATCGCGAGGATCGCGCGAACGGATGTTCGGGAAACGGTCGATCGGGAGGGAGAAATTTCTCGGGGCGAGGATCGTGGGGGATTTTCGAAGGACGTCTCGCCGATCGGCTCGCGAAGAGATGCGCAAAGAGGGGTGAAACGTGGCGGACGGTTTCGCGAGGAGAAAAATGGAGACGAACCGACGAGACTGCCTTCTCATGCGCACCGAGGGCAACTTGCCTTGGAAGTTGAGGGAGATGTTGGCGTTACTCTCGCCGAAGTTGTTAAAGGCGTTGCACCGATAATTCCCACCGTCGGCCTTCGTCGGATTCGAGATCTCGAGGGTGAGCAAGTAAGTGTCCTTGCCGGTAGCCTTGCGCGACATCTTGACGCGTTTGCTGTCGGAAATGGGTTTCTGTCCCTGGTACCACGTTATGTCGGGGACCGGATGTGCCTCCAGAATGCACTCCATTATCAGGACGTCTCCCTCCTGTCGGATCGTTGGTTTCTTCGGGAATCGCGGGGGCTTACCGTCCGGTATTCTAGGTAAATCGACGGATCAGTGCTCCGGCGCTTCTCTCTCGCTATTTTCTCTCTCCGAGGCATTCCTCTTCCCCGCTTCGCGGAGCTAGAATCTCCGGCGGGTCGTTCCTCGTGCTTCTCTCGATCCTCCCCGCCTTCGCGTCGTGTCGGAGCTCCCGGATCTCGCTCGAGAACGCAGGTCGCGTCCGAGATCGAGGCGGAGTAAATAAATTGTGAAAAAATCGCGAATCGCGAGAACGAGTCCGGGAGGTCGAGCGACACGAGCGATAGGGGGAGAGGCGAGGAGCGAGTACCGATGCATACTTGAGTCTGTCACCCCCCTCGAAGTTGAGATTGATGGTGGCAACTCCCTGTCCATGCTTGTTGATCGCGACGGCCCTGTACTCCCCGGCGTCCGCCTTCGCCACGCTGTCGATCCTCAACCTCGCGAGGTGATAGAGCTTCTGATCGAGTTCCAGGGACATGCCGAATCTTCCTCCTTCTCTCACCTCCTCGCTCCCGTGATACCTAATTCGTGCGCATCAAATCGTGCCGCTCGCTGAGTGTCTCTCGAACGATACCTACGCGGCCGGAAGTACGCTCGACTCTACGTTGCGGAGCAACGAGAAACTCGCGTCTCGACGTACTTCCACGACCGGAAACTGCTGATCTTACCACTTGACGCTCGGCTTCGGGTCGCCGACTACTCGGCACTCGAAGGTGATGGTGTTACCGTCCTCGGATTGCCTTATCACCGGTCGTTCGGTGAAGGTCGGTTTAATACCGTCGTCGGGTACGGGCGCCTCGTCGCCTACGTTCGCACAAACGATTCACGTGTCGATTTATTGTCTCAGGATTTCTCCGTCGTCGGCTCGATCCTCTCGCGGCTCTCTCTCGATCCTCTCCCCCTTCGGGGAGGATGGGAGGAGAGAGGAGACCTCGAGCCGCGAAGGAATCGGGCGCGACGGACGTTTCGATCCAAGGTCAGAGCGACGTATCGATTCTATGTTTCGCCGCCTCGTGCTCCTGCCGTTTACTTGCGATCGCGCGGACCGAGGGAGGAGAGAGGCCCGAAAATCGAGCAACTTCCTCGTGCGCCCTCCTCCGAGGGATCGGCGCATCTCCGTAGCGTCGACGAGAAACCTATCGTTCGCCGAGAGGGACCGGTGGATCGGTCTGTCCCAGCGTCTATCTAGCCGCTTCTATCGGCCGGCTCCGTTGCGGGCAATCCGACGAGATCCCACGTATGCCGGACGCATGGAAGGAAGGAACTTGAGCGCGTTTGCCGGCGTGGAGGATTCTCGATCGACGATGAGGTCGATCGAGGGTCAACGGAGGAGACTCGTCGAAGGAACCGAACGATAGTTATGTACACGCGCCGCCGAGCGGCGACGCCTTGTTAACGACTCTCTTTTAGTAACTTTGACCAGCTATTAAGTCAGTCGGTAGTCTTCCAAACACATTTAAACGTGAATACGCGGGCGTGTAAGTGTCGCTGCTGGTGTATGCGTGGGTGCACGTGTAGGTGAATGAACGGGGGTGAGTTTGCGTAGATACGCGTGTTCGTGTAGATGCTGGAGCGTTGTTCCTGGACAAACGCCGGATGAGATGTTACGTTACGTGTGATTGCGTGAACGCGCCACACGGCAAACTGCTTTCAAACGGCTTACATGAATATTGAGAAAAAAATCGAAGCGTGAGTAAAAGGCCGATCCGCATTCCGTGCACCGATCTGGCCCTCGAAGAATCGTATCGAGGCCCGGTGGATCGGGTGCGCGAAACGTCGGACGAAATTAATACGTCGTTTAATGAAGCGGCAACTCGTTGCTTATTGCTCGTTATTCGTTACTCGTTACTCGTTACTCGTTACGTATTACTCGTTACTCGTTATTCAAGTTAATGACAGCGATCGCAGGGCACTGTCTCACGGCGCTCCCCTTGGGCGCATTTTAGTCGATGACAAGTCAGCCGGGCTGTATATCGTCGCTCCGTCGAGCCGAAATCGATACGTGCTCTTTGCTCGACCGAGATAAACCATTAAAAAATAAATTTCAGACGGAACAGTGAACAGACGGACAGAGTAGAATGGACGATAGACGGAAAGAAAGAAAAAAAAAGAAGAGAAGAACCGATCAAAAGGAAAAAATAAGTAATAAAACATAGATACGGTTTCGGGAAGTGACGATGCAAGGGTAAACATCGATAGAGAGAAGAATTTAACGATACGATGAAAAGTTGGACGTTGAGAGGATCATCGATATACATCCCGAGTGAGTAGAAAGAGAATGGAAAAAAAAATGGAAGCCGACGGGGTGGGTTGCGCTCGTCTCGGGTCATTTTCATTCCGCGGCCGTCCTCTTCTTGCAAGGACATTCGACGATCTTCCATTCGCCGCGCAAAGGTAATTCCAGAATAAATGTTAAAGAGCTAAAAAAAATTGGGCGACTTTCGACAAACGCAACGCACCCCTCGATGCTCGGAGTAGACGGAAACACGACTGACACGACGAAGAGGTCGACGATGGATACTTACTGTCGAAATTTAAGGAAATGGTGGCGTTGGACTCGCCGAGCTCGTTCTTCGCCGTGACCTTGTATTTGCCAGCATCCTCTACGGTCACGTTTTTAATTTCCAGCGTGGCGAAGTACGAGTGTCCATCCTTGTCGACGGTCAGCTGAAATTTCACGCGAGCAACGCCATTGAGGAGAACACCCTCGATAAAGGGGGATCTAAGGGGCGGAGAGAAACGAAAAGAATTCGCCAACCTTGTGCCTCGACGAATCCTTCACCAAACTTCCGTCGTGAAACCATGTTACTTTCGGCGTTGGGTCGGCCGTTATGCGACATTCGAAAAGTAGTCGTTTTCCATCGTCCTCTTGTCTGATCGCGGGCTTTTTCGCGAAAGTCGGCGCGATGCCGTCGATTTGTCTGCAAATCCGAGGCGAAATTTAGCGCGATCGGGAAAACGAGTAGGCGGGGATCGTGCGATTAGAAACGGCAATTCGTGCTCTCGTTAATTCACGCCTCTTGCTTCTCGTTACTTCTTGGGAAGAGTGTCGTTACGGGGAGAAAAAGACGTCGCAAACGTTAGTGCAGGGGGTAGATTTACATTTAGGCGGAAGATACGGAAATTCGATTCTCCGCGGCTATTCTCGTCGATCGTTCTGCCCTCATAGAGGAGAAACGACCGTTTCGTGCTCGTCGAGCCGAGGAACAGGCTGCCGCGGAGATCGCTCGAATCTCCTGTGCTCGTCGTCAAACGAGACCATCAGCGTGCACGGTGAATCGAAGGAAGAGAAAGGTTCGGTGTCTCGGGAAAAGAGGAGGACCGCGGGACGAAGGAGTCGCGGGGAGATTCGGCGAATTCGTCGCTCCGACAACAGAGATACCATTTTCTAAGTTCATCGACGCTCGGACAGGATTTAGAGTGATTTACGCGACGAGTCGCCAAAAATAGCCCGTGTTTTGTTTAGACAAGCACGTCCAAAGTGGAATCGCGCAAGCAGCGGCGTCGTCTTTCTACCGGCAGGAAGAGAGGCCTCCTCGATGACTCGTTTCTCGAAGGCTTCCAACGCTAACGGCCACTTTCCGACCCGAGTTCAACGGCCCTTCGTTTTCCTCGCTCGATCGACGAAGATACGGCGAAGGAAAGGCCGATCTCTCTGTGCCACGCGGTCGCGATTTCGCGGTCGGATCGTCTTTCTCCGTTTTTCTCCGTCGCGGGGAAATCGTCGCAAGGATCGGGCGCTCGACGACTCGCCACGGCGGGGAAGAGGAGCGAATATTTTTCGACGAGAGTCGAGAGGCCACGCGCGTTGTTTTTTTTTCCTCGAGAGGGAAACGTTCGAGGGAGAATCGATCGGTCGGAATCCATCCGCGAGGCAAGATCGCCGACAACGGTCGACATCGGGCAGGTTGATGCTAAGTTTAGCGAACAAGTAGGCTGCAGCTGTTTTCTCCGAGTCGGTCGGACGTCGATCCGCTCGCTCTCGTAAATCTCGGGCGTGTCGAAGAGTCTCGATGCGCGGGAGAATGGACATTTCGACGAGAATCGAGGAAAGACGGATCGTTCTCCTCCGGCGAGCCGTCGTCCGGACCCACGGCGACGATACCGAAAGGCTTAAGTCGACGCGAAGGCTCGCGATACTTTTAGAAATTCACGGGAATCGCGTCTGTCGATCCGATCCGAAAATATAACGTCTCTCGACGAGCGCGTCCTCCTGTCCCCCGGAGAAGCAACTTTCGACCCAGTTTCGAATTATCTTGGAGGTGCGGGGCGCGCATCGCGCGAAAATCCGCGCGATTTTCCCAGAGTCGCGAATCTCTCGAGCAACGACCGCTCTCCTGTCTTTCCTCCTCGAGCGTCACTCCCGTTTACGTAACGCGACGAATCATCGACGATGTGTCGCGCTTTCGGCCAAAAGTGCGCGTGGAAGTTGCGAGTTCCGCGAAGGCAAAACCACGAGGACGAAGCGGCGTGGGTGAAAATAGATCGGGTGAAGTGTCCCGCTTCTATTTTCACGCACGTACGATCGAGTCCGTCCGCGTGGGAGGAGGGAAATCGAACGATCGTAGATGACACGACTCGAAAGCGAGGAGTCCTTGAGGGACGTGAAACGAAGAAGCCGGTAGGTGCCTAAGCGGTTCGCTCTTATCGGATACGTGCTAGCGTTCGCGTTCGCATTCGCGCTCCGGCGCACGTGAACGCGCCCGAAAATAGCGGGCATTCCGCGACGGATATTTTTATCCCGGCGCATTTGACGCGCACCTAAACATTATCGAGCGAGCCTCCCCTCGTTCGATCGTTCGATCGTTCGACGCTGACCGGTCGAAGCGACGATCGAAGTATCCCATGAAAACATTTCGCGTCGACGCCGACGAATCCGTGGGGTTAAGGTCGAGGGACGGGAGAGGGACGAGCGTTCGGGGTGCAGGCGAAAAGCACTCACCCTGATCTAACTGACTCCTCCGCGGCTAAAACGATAAAGAAAAGCAGCGTGATAAGCGTTAACAGTGAAGCGCGGGGGACGCGAGAAATGAGCGAAGCGAAAACGAAATAAAAAGCGGATGCAAGCGAGCGCGGGCAAAGTTACGAGCCTGGAGAAGCGATAAGCGTTCTTTGCTCTAGAAACGCGAGTCCGACTTACTTCTCCCTAGGCTCATCGACAGCTGGAAAATAATTAAAGTCGATTTGATTTCGAGGGAAAGAAGTGAAAACGTGAACGTCGAAAGAAACGAAACGTACATCCGAGACGGACGCGACTTCCCCGCGAGCCGAGGGCTCGACGGGCGAATGAGTGCGCGGGGCAATGAGAAACGAGAGGGTACTCACGACTGAAGTTGAGATTGATCGAAGCCGCGACCTCGCCCATCTTGTTCTTGGCCTTGACCTTGTAGAGACCGGCGTCCGTCTCGATGACGTCGTCGAGCTCGAGGACGACGAGGAACTTGTTCGTCCCGACGCTCTGCATCTTGAAGTTCGTCCTGGCATCCTCGCTGAGCTCCGTCTCTCCCCGGAACCAGGATATCTCGGGTTTCGGTGAGCTTACCAGCTGACACTCGAAGATCAGCCGGTTCCCGTCGTCCTCCTGGCGAAGCTGAGGCTTCTGGGTGAAGCTCGGCGCGAAATCGTCGGCGACCCCCATCTCGTCGGGCCGCCTTCGCACCGTTCGTAGCCGCTAGTCACGGGTGGCGAGCCACCCTCTCGCACGGAGGGACTTCGAGACCTTCCTCCCGAGCTTTCTTCCGAGTATCCTCGCGATCCAATACCACCTACTCTCCCCTCGGTTTCGGTTCAAACGGCGCCGACCCGCGGCACCATCCAACCTCTCTTCCTTCGTCTCCTCGGTCACGAGGATCGCGACCGGCGCCTCCAAATTATTCTCGTTAAACCTGCCGATCGAAAATCCACGGATGAGCGACTCTCCTCGAGACGGGCCACCCCGCGTTCTCGCGCGGTGACGGCTGGGTTCGGGGGCGGGGGGCGGGGGCGGGAGCGAGGGCGGTCGAGGCAAAAGCGGAATCGTTCCAGTTTCAAAATCGTGAGAAACGCGAGCCAAATTGCGCCCGCTCGTGCCGCGATACGTTACGGCTAATGAATTCAAAATAGACGTTTACATAATTTTCGAGTTTCCCGAAGGGACTCGGAGCAAAGACGGACCCGAGAGGATATCGTTGGGGAGAGTCGTCCTCCACGCTGCGTTCGGGAAGATTGCACTTGGTGGTCGGCGATCGGGGAGATCGCTTCGAGTCGCGAGGGACGTTCGGCGGAGATCTTCGATCGGTTATCGACTCCACCGGAATACAAATTGACCGTGGGGATCGGCGAATTTTCGTGGAATTCGTCGCTCCAACCCGTATCTTCCAAGACGACCAAGGCCGGGAGGTGACGCAACGGCTCTATTATTAATACGACTCTTGGCTCGAAAATAGGTGGACCAGTTATCTTGGTAATCGGTTATTATGTTTGGCATCTAACCGTAGAAAAGTGGACACGTAGGTCGCGCATCGAACCGCGAATCAAAGGGACTCCCATCTCCGAGGGATCTTTCGCGCATATCTCTCGATCTCTCGTCTCCACCCGGGGGAGACACCTCGACGCGAAGCGGAGAAGGTAGACGCGAATTTGTACGGTCGAAGGGAAAGCCCGTGGCAAGCTGACATTAGGTAGAGCGAGAAGAAATGTCGCTTTTCTCTCGCAATGCGAACACACTTATTTACAAAAAAGATATGCAGTGTTCGTTCCTGCTAATTGCGCAAAGAGGTCCTGAGCTGCGACAGACCCCCCGGGTCTCGATAAGCCGGAACGAATCGCCGTCAAAGTATCCTAACAGGCGCGCGGAGAGAAACATTTCTTTTCGTCTTACCTAACGTTGCGCACCGA
Organism: Cerceris ruficornis; assembly: GCA_963989415.1. Classification (NCBI taxonomy): domain Eukaryota; kingdom Metazoa; phylum Arthropoda; class Insecta; order Hymenoptera; family Crabronidae; genus Cerceris; species Cerceris ruficornis. The sequence continues at coordinate 28,926,766 of OZ022521.1, forward strand.
CCTGACAGTTCCCGAAGGAACACTCGCGGGATCGCGGAAACTCGACGAGGCATAATTGGAGCTCCGAGCGAGCATCTCCCATCTTCCGTCTCTCGTCTCGCGGGGCTCCACGAAAGCGGACAGACGGAACGACCATACACCCTCAAAAACGACCCAACCGAGCGTTACGACGTCACGGTAAGACTTGGCACCGAGCCCTCCGAAATTCTCGACATTGCTGCGCCTCGTAACGCTCGTGTTCCTTGGGATATTCAGTTTTTCTCGGATTCCATCGACTCGAGTCGAGTCCTCCGACTCTTCCTAGCGCTCGAAATTTCCGGAGACCTCGACGCCTGGAGGGAAAGTACCCTCGGGACGTCCTCGACTCTCCGCTGCCGTTGATACGGGAAGGAGGAATCATTCGCGGCTGCTTTCCCGACTCGAGGAGAATCGTTTTCCAGATTCGAGGGGAAAGAGGCGGAGGATCGATCGCCGATGATTCGACGGTGACCAAATTCCGAACGAAAGAGCGAGAAGTGGAGAAACGCTCCTCAACCGTTTGAGTCCCAAAGGCTTTTAGGAGAACACGGTTAAAAAAACCCGAGTATTGAGACTTTTCGACACAAAATCCGAGGAGCGCGACCGCGCTCCTTGGGACTGAAACGGTTAAAGGGGCGGGTCTCGGAAAGATATCGAGGTCGGCGACCCGAATTTTCAACGCGCCAAGCTAAAGCACGAGATGACCTTTCTAAACGGCAAGTTCCTTGCTCTTTGTCGGAGATACGGCTCTGACAGGAAGGCACCGAGCGTGCCAAGCGAAGAAGGGAATGACCGGAGATCGAAAGGGACGCCTCGATGTATCGCCTCAGCGATCGAGACGGAGTCTTTTGGAAGTCGCGTGACCCTTCTCCAAGTCCGTCCTCATTCTTCTCGATTTCCACCGTCGAGAACGATCTGGATCGTCGCTCCATGTAAGCGGCGCAACCCCGAAGAAGCTTCTCGTTCGCGAAAGGAGAGCGCGTCGAAGGCGACCCTAAGGGGACCCAACGATGGCCGTGTTTCCGATTCAACGAAGTGTTTGGCAATCACCTAGATCGGAGGTCGCGGTTGACGGACGCGAAAATAGACGGCAGGTGAATCGAGCTCGCATTTTCGCGAATGGGACACGGACGAGGATGCCTCGCTCCTTCGCCCTTTGGAAAGGGCGACCCGTCGACGCGGACCGCCCCCGTTCGTCGATCTTGATCGGCCGGGGGGCGAAGGGCAGTTCGCGCAATTTTTAGAACGCGGAGGATCGAATTTCAAAAAGGCCTCGCGTGTAACTTGAAATTTAAAGATAGTCGGAGAAATTGAGAAATAGGTGGCTTCCCACGAAATTCCAACGGCGCTCGTTGGCTCGATATTTTCGGACGCTAGATAGGGACGATTGCTACAACTTGGCATAATTCTATTGTCTCATGTAATGCATATTCGATGACAGGGCGACCTAATAACGTGCAACACGTTGCGGACGAGAGTTATAAAAAGAACGCTATCGGTCGATCGCACCTATCGGCATTTCTTCACGGGGCACCTCGCGGAAAAAATTGTTCTTTCCAGGTCTTCCTCCCCTCCTCGAGACACCCGAGGAACGAGCGATCGTCTCTGATCGCCGAAGGTGGATTTCCTCGGTCAACAGGAAATTCTGGTCAAACTTTGGCCGACTCGAGGTGGCTCGACGGAGAAGAAATTGCGAATCGAGTTGCCGCGGCTTCCGTCGGGCGAAGAAAAATTCTCGAGCCTCTCGACGGCTCGACCATCGAGCGGAAAACTGGGGCGACCGCGATCCACGAAGGGAATCCACCCTCGCGACCGAATTGCTGTCCGCCGATATTTGCGGCCTATATTAGCCTTGAACGATATTCAAGTAGATCGCACCGACCGTCGCATCGCGTCGAGGAGAGGAACAATGCGATCGGAATGTCACGCCGGTCGGAATCGCGAGCTCGATTCGTCATTGGGATATAATTATTGTCAAGTGCAAAGTCGTCGTTTCGGGCGCCCTCGAAGAGACCCTCCGTCACCCTTTTCTTTTTTGCCGCGATGATTCAAAGACGATTCTCGATCAAATATCGTCGGGTCGCGGGTTAAAATAGGGCGATCGGATGGGCGGAGCGGGACGAAACGACGGTGACAAACAACGCCAGAAATAATAAATTAGTCACCTCGCGCTAAATCCGACAAATAGCGAGGATCAACAGGTGAAATTTGTTGGTTGGCCGTCGGTCGGAACTATTAATATCGAGAAATTCAACCGCATCGAACGATGAATCGTTCGAGCTTTCCCGAGCGATCTCGAATTCGTTGCGGCGGTCGTCGTTGTATCGCGGGAACGACGACGGATCTTTCCCTGTTTCCCTTTTTCCGACTTCCGAGCGACAGAATTTTCAATGGTGACCAAAATAGCGAGGCGGAAGGAGGAGAAAGGGTTTCGTTCGGCCCGACTTTCGTTCGTCCGATGGAGTTTCCGAATTTCCCAGTTTCAACGAATTCGAGAGAACTCGTGGCACAAGAGGTATTTTTAAATCGGTCAGGCTTTCCGGGCTTCTCGGCGGACAAAAAGGGTGGTGGGAATCGTAAGACTCGCCCACGCCGAGGAGGAGAAAACCTCGGGTATTCTCTCTTCTCTCGACGACGACGACGATGGCTCCTTCTTCGTCGAACCGACGATAGAACGGAGAGAAGAGGCAACGGAACGAGCCGCAAGCACCGGCGCTGGGTGAGAGAAGAGAGCCGGCGATTCGAACGGCCGGTCGTCTAGGAGAAAAAGTGACGGACGCGAGGAAAAATGACGGAAATTTCGTGAATTTCGACAATTTCAACGTTTTAACGTTTTCAACGATTCGGGTCAAAGGGAAGAAAGGACGTGGATCCGCGGAGGAAGGGGTCGAAAAGAGGAGAAAGACGTTCGCGAGGAGGACCGACGACCCGTTCCTCCTCACGTTACGTCTTTCTAAAAATAAATGGACCGCGAGCCTAGATACCTAGATAGTAGTCTACGAATAGTCCTCGCCAAAGCGACGCCGCAAGACTCATGACTATTAGTCACGAAATCATCGCCACGATTCGTAATGCTCGAGTTTTCGGAATCGTTCTGCCGCATGCCGAGGGGCAAGGGAGGCCGGAAACGCGAGGCCCGATCGAGGATCGTGGTCGATGCGCGCTTCCTCTTGGAACTTCCGCGAACGCACGAGCAATTCGAGAGATATGTCCGCAAAAGGAGGCTTGACGTTTCACCTATCCGTCGCGAAGACATTTCTGCACCTTCGGAATCCGCACAGATCCAGGGTGTACCAGGGGGCTCTCACTCTATCGCGACTCACCAACGAAACACTTTGTAGCACTTGCTGCACTGGTCCACCCGCGTATCACAGTAAACGGAGGATACTCTCGCTGAACGCGAATCGCGAAGGGAAAGGAGAGAGGAAGACGGGAATGTCCGACGGTTTATCACCAAATTTTCATTCGCTAATCGCTAGTCGTCTCGCGCGCTTTCTCACTCTTACTCCCTCTCGCTCAAAGATCCGGCGCGGAGATGTCAAACGGGGGGAAACTTACTTGAAGCAGGCTCCCGAGTATCCAAAAGGAGGCGCTACAGAAATCCAAATTTCTCTCGACGATAGAGCCCCGCTTCTCTCGACTGTCCTCGGTAGGCTTCGTAGGCTCCCGTAGGCTCGGTAGATTCGGTGGACTCGGTTCAACGTTAAACTTCCGAGGGGGCCGATGGCTCTCGACTCGCGACTCGTTCGAGAGATTCGCGCACTGCGTGCACCTCGAGCTTCGATAAGAGGCGATAAGAGGCGAAAATGGAAAATAAAAATTACGATAATTCGGTCGTGTTGGTCGTCGTCACTGTGTGGTCGTCACTCTCTTTCGGTTTATCCCGCTCGTTTGGCCGACTCTCTGATCTCTCCTTTTTATACGGAGCGCCTGTATCGGCCGTCCCAGTCGCCGGGGCCCCGCGCGCCAACTAAACGCCTCGAATATCCGCGCGATTCCTCGAGGCGGAAAGCACCACCTTCGCCTCGCCCAGCCTTGCCTTTCCTCGCCTTTCCTCGCCCCGTCTCGCTTCGCCTCGCCTCGCCTCGCCTCGCCTCGCCTCGCTTCCCTCGCCGCTCCTTTACGCCACTTTGCTCGCGTCGGCTCGCTTCCCTCTTCTCGCGCCGACACCCCCGCCCCTCCTCTCGCCCCTCTCTTCCCTCCCTCCTCGAATCTGCGGGCTCACCCACGCTCCCCCGTCGCCGAGCAACGTCCTGCGCGAGATAACTCCGCGCGATCCACCCCTGCCCTTCCCGGACCGGCCCTTTCCCGAGAGGGAGGAGCCCACCCTCGAGGAACCACCCCCTCTCGCTCGCTGCTTTCCTCTCTCGGAGGCGACCTCCGCGGCGGCGAAATTTTCCCGATTCGCTTTCGCCCGAATATTGGCGTCGATGACGCCGGAGAAGCGAGAAAACGGGGCGAGAGGGACGAAACCGGGGAGAAAGAACCTCGTCCGGAATAGTCGGGAAACGATAACCGCGACCAAACCTCGACGGGTGACAACGATGCGTCCCCGAACATTTTTCGCGTCGTTTCCATGCGTCGCGCTTCTCTCGTCGTTCTGTCGCGCGTTTGCGCAACTAACCTTGCGCGACGAGAGAATCGCGACCTCCGTTTGCGAAGGCTAAGCGCGAAAAAGAAGTTTTCGCGGCCGTCGAGCGGTCTTCGTCGAGGGATGAACGGAAGGATATCGGCGAGGAAAACGAGGGTCCTCGGGCCGATCGGATATCGGCGCGACGGGGTTCTCGCGTCCTCCGTCCTCCCGCGAGCGCGAGGCATTAATCGCTCTCGGGGCTAAATTAACCGGATGACGGGTCCGCGAAAAAAGTCAGCGGGCAAGAATTTTTCGTTGACGTCTCCGGGTCGAAATTAGAAACGAAAACAACGACCGAGCGGCATACCTTTTTTTCTTCCTTGCAAAAAATAGATCGCGGAATCCGCGGCCGCGTATTTAGATCGACCCAGGTGCGGAAGCACCCCGCGATCGATCGCCTCGACGTATCGCTTTCTCGGATCCCGCGAATTCTCTCGATACCCGCTCGAATTCGCGTTCGAATCGAAGACTCGAGCGGACCGACAAAAGTAGAGAGATGTCAGCGCGACGCGAAGAAATAGAACACCGTGCGAAGAAAAAGTGGGTCTTGGCCGCGGTACCTCACGAAAATAAGTTTTTCATTCGAATCGGCCGACCAGACGTTCGATGCAACGACGTCGTTCGCGACGATAACAACGACGACGACGTCGTCGTTCGAACCGTCGATGAGTTCCGTTTCCCAAATCCCGTGGAAATCCTCGGCGGGTATTTGCGCGTCCGACCATTTCTGCGCCTAATCTACTTCCCTCGGCGGGGAGCGTTCGGCGATTCGTCGGCAAGTAAAAATATCCAGCTTCCGAAGCTGCAACTCGTAAATGTTTTTACCGGAGGCGAGGCAGACGCGGCTCAAAGTCGAGGGGAGGAAAGGCAATCGATGGTAAATCGGTAAAACGGTAAAACGGTTAAACGGTTAAACGGAGAGACGGCCTTCCGTGCGTTCGTTCAGGGTCAAACGCGTCGGGGCATGGTCGGTGTTTGCGCTGCATCGGAGATTTCTAGCAAAGAGAAGAAGAAGCAATTTCTAGCAAAGAGGCGATTTCGCAACGCCAAACCTTCGAGGTAAAGGCTCAATAAACAACGACGCTGCGATTCGCTGGACGTGGAGCTATTGCGGGGCCTACCCCTCGCTCCTTGCCTCCCTCCGCCGCTCTGTTTTTCATGAGCTCATCCGGAAAGTGTTACAATACGTTTGCGTTAAGCAACGAGAGACGTCGGGAGTACGATTGGAGCGGGGGAGAGAGAAGGAGGGAAGGAGAGAAAAAGAGAAAAAGAGAGAGAGGGAAAGAAATCTCGCACGCGGTGCCGAGATACGAGTCTCTCTCGGTTCTGGCAAGCCGAGCACTTTTCTAAATATACACGATCGCCCCTCACCGCTCAATCTATCTTTACGTATTAGAATCTATACCTAACGACTCGAACGCTCGCACTTCCACCGTTTCGCGCCGCGGATGACTACGAGGACGACGTTATTCGAGAATTAGTCAAACTCATCGACGATCCGATCTACCCCGACGCATACCTGCCCGCTCCACCCACGTCTCTCCGCTGATTCGATCCTTTCTTTTTTTACCTCCTCGCGCATGACGATCGGTAAGAGATTCCTCTCGTCCTCGCTCTCACCCTCGCCCTCTCCTCTCCTCTCCGCTTATTAGGGGATGCTCTCGCTACGAGGACGATCGCGATGCTCCGAGTCGCGGTAACGTTATACCGAATCGCCTCTCCATCGAATCTACCGGAAAGCGCGGGAGATAAACGAAATCGGACAAACAAACATCCATCGTACTCGAACGAACGGCGGACCAGAGACGTTAAGCTCCCCTCAAATAATCCCAGGGATAACGATCCACGGCGATTCGATCGAACTTGGCGGCTGATTTACGGAGAAAAATACGTGCCCGTCTGCACGAAGGCAAATAAACCGTTTCGCGTCGATGCGAGTTTTCGCGCGGCTTCGCGGAAACCCCGAGACCGACGAGCATCGCGAACGAAAAACACCGGCAATGAAAATTTCGTAAATACTTTGAGACGAAACTGTGCCGTGTTTTCGTCCTAATTCCGGTGAATCCGCACTGACACATTTCGCACGGGGAAGATGCGTCGAGGCGCGCAAGGGCGAATATTTTCGTGGCAACGATGTCCTTTTCTCTTCTTCCGCGAATGGAACGTCCCTGCCTCTTTCGGACTCGCTCTTCAGCCGAACAGACAAAACAATTCCATGCGGAGTAAGCCACCGATTCTCTTTCGACGCGTTCGTCTTTATCCTCTTTTCTCCTCACGTGCAACGGCTCTCCGTTAACGGTAGCGCTTTTTTGCGCGCAATTTTTTCGCCGATATTCGTCTTGGTCCTCCGATACCCTCGAAAGGACGGTCGCGTTAATACCTTGCCGTGGCGCACTTACGGGCATAGGAAATTTTAAGCTCCTCGAAAAACTAATTGCAAATATCAGGGGGTTGCGAGGCGGTCAAATTATTTCTACGCTATTGATATTGCTTCAAATGATGCGTTACATCGGAAATCAGGGAAAAGTCTGGGTTTCTGGAATAAGTTCCATTCGTCGTCGTTCCTGAGGGCCAGGGGAATCTGCGATTCCGAATCGGCAATCTGAGAACAGAGGGGGAAACGTTTTCCCTCGTTTTTCCGCGACAATTGAGAAACAAAAGGATTGCGCCACCTGCCACCTGCCGCAACGGCAAACCGCCCCCTCGGTTTGACGCATAAAAAGTATCCGTCGCGGCACGCGACATCCGATATCCGAGAAACTTGGAAACGGGTTCGCGAAAGAAGTTTCGCCTACACTCCGATGCTCTATTTTTATCGATTTTTGCGATTCGCCTATTTTCACCGGGATACAATAATATTGCTAGGCCCGTCCCGATGCTTCCGACAATTGCCGTCGGGCTTTGGCGCGCTACGTCTGGCATTCCAACTTTGACGTACGATCGAACGAAAGATTTAACGTCCGCTCTCGCTTGCCGACCGAATCGTCGTCAACCGTGTCGCTAAAATTTCTCGTGCTTCACGCTCGGTGTATTTTTAGGACGCGTAGTTTTTGGTCCGAAAGACAGAAAAAAAATCATCATTCTCCCGTCTCGCGACGCCTCACGAGTTCCGGCAGACGGTTCCTCCGATCGATCGGTTTTCCGTCGACCAAATTCCCAAAGAGCGTTGGGCGATTCGGCGAAACGAGGGAGTCGCGGATGAAAGCTGCGTCTACAGCTTCATCGCGCTTCGACGATCGAAGAGATCGAAAATTTCACGAGAAGATTCGCGACAATTCTCGGGGCTCGGGAGCTAGACACGAAGCGACAGGTGTAAATGCGGGTCGCGACGACTGCAATTGCGCAAGGAAAAATGCTTCGCGTCTTCTTTTGTGAGATCTGGAACGGGGCAGAAGCTCGAAGGAAAGCTCGAAGCCGATACTTGGACGCGATTGCCCCGTTTTCCACGACTCGAGAGGACTTTCCGTCGCTAAAAGGTTCCACTCCCACCGGAAGCGAAATATTCGCGAAGCAACCTGCCGCGATCGGAAGGTCGGAAGCGAGCGAAGGGACGAGAAGAACGGTCAAGATTACGAGAGACACGAACGGCGGAACGATCGCGAGGAGCGAGGATTTCAATTATTTGTTCGTTTAGCGGATTTTCCTCGAGCAAGTGGGCCCGAGTGGGCGAACGGCTCGAGTATATGGAACAGCCGATCTAAACTTAGTCCTCGGTCCGTTCTGGAAATAGATGTTATGAGTGCGAGGACAGGAGAAGATACCGGCCTATTATGCGCGCGCTACCGCATCGATCGCAATGCGAATCCGGTGATTCTTTCTGGCCCCAAAATCGCGATGGATCGTTCTGCTTCCCGGCGAAAGGTGCGCGAAAAGTACGGGCGCGAAAACAATTTCGTCCCATTTCGTCGCCCTCCTCCGATACCGATAAGCGTTCGAAGCTCCACGGTGACGATTCTGCGATTGCCGAGAGGCTTTTCTCGCCGAGAAGTATCGAGGATATTAATAGCAAATGGATGCGCAAACTCGTATCTTATTAACGAAAATCCGACGCTCTACGGCCGCGCGAGTACGAGAGGGAATCGTCGACGGGAAATCTGTTATTCCGTTGCGCGTGCCGAATAATCTACTTGCCGAGCTGACGTCTATTTCGAGAGAAATTGCATCTTCGAATACCGTCTCGGAAGACGATACCGTCGACACCGAAACGTCTCGAGTTGAAATCGAAATGTCCATCGTCCCGATTCGAGAGTTCATCCGTAAATTGTAATTGGACGCGGGCAGCGACTTTGACGATGTTTTCCGACGACGCCCGGCGAACGGGATTTGCGGAAAACGAACGGTGAAAAGAGCGACGCAGAAACGGGAAAATATTTTTAAAGGCAAACTCGAGCGGGAGGTTCCGTCGGCTGCACCCGCCTCGAACGATTTCGACAAATAAACCTTCTCCCAAAGATTCCCGTGTGCGGTTCGACCGACTCGCTCCTATATTGCTGCGTCGAAAACACGTTGGCCCTGAGAAGCGCGTTCGCCAAAACGATAAGCCTGGAGAACGAAATTGTACGGCTCTGCATTTGTTGCCATTCTATTTGTTACCCTCTATATTTAGGCTCGCGCCCTCCCACGCAATTGCCCGACGCGCGAGTTCCCTACCGATTCGTTAATATCTGCTCCGGACGGAGGAAGAGATCCTTTGCCGATCCCCGTCGATCCTCCTCGATCCTCCTCGATAGTCGCACGGCCCTCCTCGACCCTCGCCGACCTCTGCGACCGAGGAAGTTCGCGGATCGTCGCGAGAAAGAACCGAGGCGCCGCATTGTAATACCCTTCCCTAGAGCCGGGATATCGCGAGATCGAGAATTCGACCCGATATCAAGAGCGGGGCAGACGATCGGCACGATTCCAGAAAGCAGGCAATCCCCGATAATCTCGAAATAACGGCAACTCTGCTCCCTCTCTCGCGCCATCTCGCGTCGCGCTTCTCTCTCCGTTTCTCCCTGCCTCTCGCTCTTTTTCGCTCTTTCTCTTCATCCCTGTCGCACCGTGACCATTCCCATCGTTCTCTTTCCTCGTCGCCCACTGCTCACCACGAGCGCCGATATTTTTGGTCGTGGTTCGAGAGAGACGGCAGGACGATTTTGCGCGTGCAACGGAACGCAAAGGCAAATTGAAGCGCGAAAGACGAGGATCGCTGCGTTCGGTGTTGCGAGAGCGAGGAAGACGAGAAAAGAGAAGGAGGGAGGAAGAGAGAGAGAGAGAGAGGGGTGCGAGAAGAGCAAACATCATCGTGAAAACGGTTAGCGCCGTCGGCGTAACCTGAGAGCTTCTCGGACCCCGCGACCATATATGTCCGCCTCGCGCTCTCTCTCTCACTCGCGCCAGTCTCTGTTCCGTCGTGCCCTCTCGCTCCCTCTCTGTCTCTCTTTCTCCTACAGGAGCGAGATCACCCTTGGCGCTTCTTTCTTGCATTTGTCTCTAGTCCCGCCTCCCCGCCACCCCGCCCAATCGGACGCTACTCGACCTTGTTAATTTCCCGGCAATTTCCCTCGCTTCCGTTCTCTCACCCTCCATGATTTCTGCCAGCTTCTCTCTTCATCTTTACGAGATAATGATCGAACGATCGCGACGAATCGCCGTTTTCGATCTTTCGGTCCTGCGCCGTTGAAATACTTTGATTTATCGAACGGTCCCTCCTCGCTGAAACGCTCCGTTTCAGGATTCTTGTTCAGAATTCAGACACGCTTGGAAAAACTTTATCTACTCGGATCGTTGGGTAAATAGTTACCCAAATGAGACATCAAACTGTTACTCGAAGCGTGTAAAACCCTTGGATGACCTTATCGTAAACCAAGTAAATGCTTCATCTCCCGCACTCATAGTCAGACATATCCGCAGTGGGACATTTAAATGTCTCAGGGTATATGCTATTTAAAAACTAACATAATATGTACGCCACACCGTCATTGGTGAGCACTGTTACTTGCAACAGAGCTTGAGAGATTAGAATGGTCAACTTGAATTGGAAACAAGCACGCCACATCCACTGCGCTACGCTTATCGCCTGACGCGTGTAAGCGCCCTAATCGCTTCACTGGTAGAAGAGTACGAGTCTGCGGAACTTATGCGCAAAATGTTTTCTGTCTTTGATCATCGAATGTAACGGAAATAAAAGTTTAATATATGCCGATACGAGCACGCAAAATAGGTCGCTTTTGCGTCTGACTCGTGATCTCACCTATGCCCTTCGTCCGTGCTATCGGCTAATTCTACTTGCCTCGGTCGGCCCGCACGACGACCCACAGTGGAACGTGTATCGGTAAGAAAATAAGCAGACATAAAATGCATGATTTAATCCAAACGATATTACATCTTGCGTTATCTATGTTACATCTCGTCCGTGATTTTTCAGTAGCTACGATCGATAATGGGGGTTCACGAAACATCCTTTTCCCGCATTTGACGTTTCATTATATGTATATACACATATATATGTTCTTACGCATGTATATGTATGTACAACGAAAAGACAGTTTTATTTCATCCAATTGTTCGGTACAATTTAACTAGTCGTTGTATTATCGTTGTTAAATATACGCTAATCGTTGCTAATCGAGTAATCGCGTTGACGTAACAATTCTATTATAAAAGTCTTGGGGAATAACGCGACTCATTGAAATACGCAGATATGTGTTTGAGCGCATATTTTGTGCTTGCTTCTCTGATTCTCCGATATGTAATGCGCGTGCCCGGGCGTTTAAACGCAACTCGAAAGCTTGAATTTTCGTTGGAGGAGTCGCGATCCTTTTTGGAATCGCCCGATATATTCGAGTAAGGATATAAAATTGAAACATTATGCTTGAGAACTAAGCCACTCAGATTTGTAACAACTCACATTCCAACAAAAACGTAGAATAATTTCTCAAGGTATTTGTTATCACTCATCCACGTCGGAGTAACTTTTGCGTCCTCCAACGTGAATCGTGTGGTGAAACGTCTCTCGATAAAATAATGATACTATTTATAAATAGCTTACAATATGAATATTATAAAAATAAAAGTGTATACATACGTGTCCTTAAATATGTATACCTGTATGTACATAAAAAATATCCGCACGGATATACGTCTTCTGGGACACAAACGCTACGTATATAAATATAATTATGGCATACCCAGTTGTTTCAACAACTATTAAAAATATGAAAATCTTCGCTGCTTCGGTGCGATTCTGTAGTCGGTATTTTACATTATAGCGTTTCGTTGTCTTGTGCCAACAGGTACTGCGAGTACACTGTTAGTTTCGAAATGTAAGTTTATACATTTGGACCGCTAAAACTCATAAAAGCAGGAAAACACGAAACGACAAATATACAATAACCCGTGGTAACGTGAAACGATGTTACAAAATATAAAACTATTATCATCTCAACGTAATCCACGAAGGATCAGTGAACCAATAAGCCAACGTGAATAGATAAAAATAAATTTTGAGTTATAAATTTTTTCATCGAAAAACAGCCATTTTAACGATATCGTAAAGGCACGTTTCCTCGCGTCCTTACAAAATACGACGTTTCATTTGTGCAATAACTTTTGCTGTAACAAAGAATTTACCGTACTAGCTAAGAAAAAGAAATTTAGGCACATCGAAAAAATATATATCTACATATATGTATATGTAGTTTTGCTTAATACTTAAAATTAGGATATCTCAAAGTTTCAGCAATGCCATTGCATCCTTAATCCGTTGTATGATCCGATAAGTCGTCCTCTCTTCGTATCTTATATAAAACTTACGTAAAAACAGTGATCGTATCTAAATTTAATAATACTTACTTTCCTAATAAAAATTCTTTAACGAATTCCGATTCAACGGCTTTGCGCAAAAGCGCTCGCCCGTTGTCTTTTCCCCGTTTGTCCTTAACTTTAACATTATATTTTTGGTCCATTGAATATTGCTATGTATCTCTTCGGTTTCCAACTAGTCGTATGTCGTCAATGACAATTTTATCATCACCTTCGATTCGATAATAAACGCAAACGTTTAAGAAGCATCGAAAAGAGAGCAGATTTCCTGCCAATTAACTGCAGAAACGTCGCAGATATTTTTCTTTTTAACGTTAGATGAGATAGTTCACGATAACGATGAATTACAGTACTATAGAGATTGTTTAAAACAGCAGCAGTCGTCCTGTATCACGTTAAAATGATTAGTAAAGAAATTTTCCAGCGAGATTAAAACTTAACTGTTCGACAGAAACTGGTCAAAGCCCACGCTAAGGCAACTCGTCCGTGCACTGTTTCCTCTCTTCTTCTACTCGCTGACGAGTGCGATTAAAGGCTTCGGTTTTTAGGAAATCTACCGTCTTATATACCGTTGTATTTGGTGGCGATTGAGTCGGTGGTAAACTCGAAGACGTGAAACTCTCGGTCGCCTCTAAATCGAGATCTAAATATTGCAAAACTACCAAGCGCCGATTCGAAACCGGAATAAACGTATTCTGATCCTGATAATAATATATCTAAAAAAAAATAAATTATACGAAATCATAATTGACTGCAGGAGGGCGCAGGCACTTTTCGCCATATAAACTTTCATGAATTTACGAACCTCCTCTTTGTCGTCAAAAGCATTATTATCTTCGTCCGACGTCGACTGATGACGATTCGACGAGTGCACGTAAGTCGGGGGCGTTGGACTAGGAGCAGCTCTAATTCTACTTCTCCCTGGAGGAGAAGCTAGTTGCAGCGGTCCTACAATATCATGTCAACACGTGAATACGCATAAAGATATATTCCAGTTTAAACGAATAATCTCTTCCGGGTGTGGACACACGGTATTGCAGAGATTGCAGAGGCACGAATTTACCTTCTACGGGAGATTTGTTTAAAGGCGGCTTGAGCTTTCTGTTAATACTGGGTGGTTCGGCTGGAGAGTGCTCGGCGGAGCTCATTTCTACGTTTGGCAGCAGAGGACCTGGAGAAGTTTCGTTGCTGATGATGGAAGTAGAGTCGCTAGTCTTTCTCCCGGGCTTCAGTTCTCTGTAAACTACCGGCGGGGGCGGTGCCATGGTCGTCGGCACGGAACTCGAGCTGTCTCGAACGAGAGGACTGGGTAGATTGGAATACGTCGCGGTCGCCGAACTCTCCGAGCGAGGACTCGACGGTTCTTCCTCGTGAAAATCGTATCGAAATACGCGTGCGTCGTCGACGGTACTAGGCGCGGCATTCGAGTACAAGTGTTTAGACGACTGGTCAACCGGAGTTGCCTCCGATCCTTGACCCGGTTGATGAGATCTCGGAAAATCGTACGACTCGTCCGTCACGATAGCCGTTGCAGGCGTCGGCGGCGCTGGCGTGGCCGGAGTGGTAGGCTTTGAGCTTTCCGTAGCACCGTCTAAATTCAAGTAATTATGACCAGGATTTTCAGGTAACATGTGCGGAGGTTTCGGAGGTCTAGGAGGCGCAGGTAACTTCTCCACGACAGGCGGAACGGCAGAATCGACGATTCTCAGCTTTCCAAATCTCTTTCTAACGCTCCAGGAACCAATTTCGGCATCGCTCGTGGCATGCGCTTGCTTAGATTCACCTGGGACAAAAGTCATCCTTTAGAAATCGTGCATGGAGCGTAAGTAAATTTTTCGGAACTGGGACCTACCCGACGAAGGGAACGTTTCCCAGTTAACGCTGGGCACAGGAGCGGCCCATTCGTCGTCGGTAAATACACTCTCCGCGTCCGTCGTTGTAGGAGACCTAGGAGGCGAAGGTGCCAATCGCCTGGGGGCGTCGTAATGCTCCGGTCCTTGACCCAGAGCAGAACTGAGGGAGCTGGTATCGTTCAGTCGTCGACCAGAAATGCATTCGCTGATAGGAATGTAGGGACCGGAAATCGTGCTAGTAGGCGAAATAGGTGGCGATTCTTGAGATTCGAACTGGAACACTGTTCAGAAATTTGACGATTCGGATGTATCTGCGAAGCGAGGGTGGAAAATATTCCATCGAGACGCAAATGCCGCTTACTTTGACATTGCTGCTCTTCGTCTTGCGTGTATGCCTTTAACCCGCAAACTTGACAAACGGCGTCTACCCATTTGTTCATATCCGCTTCGCTCTCTGCCACCAAGTAGTACGTCCTTTTGGGCGTCTTTACGTTGAACATGTACTGATACTTCTGCTTGCGATTTTCAAATCTGAGACCCGCGTCCACCTGTCGAACGACGAGGATGAAAATATAATGAACCCAACAAAAGAGGAGAGATATATTCTATGGAACTGAGATGTACCTGTTCGCATTGATCAAGATCGATGCGACCTTTCAGCTTGCGGCATCGTCGATCCGTATAATATTCCAAGAAATATTGACCAGGCAGCTCCCCGCTGTGTCTAAGAGCGAACCACCTTTTTCTCCATCGCTAAAAATAAAGGAAAAATTCTCGAGTTTAGGACAATGGACAAGGAGTTATCGATATAGTACATTTTTCAAAAAAGTATCGCGTATAAATTGCAAGTTTTCACAATATAAATCGTGGAAAGCAAGGTTAAGATGCAGGGGAATCCAGAAGAGGACACAGAAACCCAAAGTGCAAAGAATCATTTGACAGAAGAATCCGAGGAAGTAAACAACGAAGGCGTTAAGGAGAGATATATTTCAGTCCATAGTATTTTTTCACGGGTATACTTACCGCTCGCCAGAGTTTCGTGGGTGGAGATTTGATGAGCCACCCTTCGTGAACTATCTCTTGGCTGGTCTTCAGCACCTCCATTCCTGCGTATCGTTGAGTGCTGTCGAGCACGGACCAGCTTCAACCTCTCAATAATCGTGCATTGTTGTGGAGGTTGCGGAGCGTGTGGAACCACCGACGAGGATAGCGCACACGTCGTTCATTTATCTATTTTTGGACGGCACACTAGCGATTTTACAGGATACACCGACCGCCTAGTGATTCGTCCTCACGATGCATCACCAACACACATCAACGATTTGTACGGTGTTCGCGAGCTTCGCGGCCCTCCGCCACCGAGGCAGCTACGTCAACGACACCCTCTGAGGAGCTGGCGAAGAATTAAAGAGGAACACCGAAGCGGACGACTACACGGACTACACGCATAAAGAGACTCGACGATTCATCGTCGCGCCTCCATTACCACCACCATCTTGGCCACGCGTGCCAAGCCTCGCCAGAGATGACACACAGTTCCCCTCGGAACTTTTCCTCGATGACACGTGCTTCTCAATTCAGGGACACTTTGGCCACTGCTGGCCACGGTGGTCGCACGAACCTCGCGACTTTGCCCTTTCGATAAACTCCTCCTGAAATTTCTGATCGCCGATCGGTAAAACGATACGCCGTATCTTTGTCTCGGCGATCGCAAATGAAAAGTCAGCGATGCATAACGCAGGTTGAAAGTTCTGACATTAGCTTACCGCGAGACAAAGAATTTCCGAGAAACGCGGCGAACTGACGTTTAAGGAAGCGGTCGTTGCAATATGCATCGTTGTATGCAATTGCGTCAATGACGTTGCTGTCGTGCTTGTGAACGCAAGTTTTTTCTCGATTTTTTGCCCATACGATTCGTCTCGTGCGCTATTGGTACGAGTGAAATATTAGTTGCGAAGAATTTCACGGATTATCGAGCGATTCGCTCGACCGTACTTGTTCGATTCGCACGGCAGCCGTGGCAGAGAGGGGACTTGTGCATATTTTCAAATACCCAGTCCAGTTTTAAAGGAATACATCGCGAACCATTCCCGACTCACGCAAATTGCCGTTCGCAACATCCAGTTTACGCGTTGCCCGGCATTCCAGAAATTTCGATCGGTCACTGCCTCTTCGAGTCTCCGCGCTTTTACGTCGAACGAGGAACTACATATACCGAACGTGTTATATCACATCTTTTCAGTTGCGTTTCAACTCCTCGTGAATTTTGTAATAGCCGTTGCTGCTCGGTTTACCGTATTTTCTAAATTAAAAGTAAATTATAGATACTGGGAGTATCCGCCGATAGGACGGTATGCAGAGCTAAAAAAGAAATTGGATCTTTCGAACGAATGCTTACGTAGTTCGCGCGGCGGTTATCGACCGATATCGATACTCGGGAGGAGCGACGCACGACCTTTCAAATTTTGCGTTCCGTTTAAATATCGCGATCGAATTAATAATAAACTTTAATAGGATCGATCAAAAGTCGAATAATCCATGAACAGTTTATTAAATATTCGTTCTATACAATTCCATTACGAAGGTAATATCGGTGCCGCAGACCAATCACCGAAACACGCGAGAGCGATCGAAAGAAAGAACAAAACTCGAGAAGACGATCCCGCGAAAAGGGTGAGCGTACTCGAGATCATCATTGCACAATGTCGCGTACAAAAGAAGCCCGCCGTTACTTCGTAGACAGGTATCATTTTTATTCGAAGATACGTACGATATAAAATGAAAAATTATAGGCAACAACGATCATCGTGGTTGGTTCCGCTCCGATATATTTTCTTCCATTGGACGAATGTCGCTGCCTTTAACGTACTCGAAACCCTTGCCGCCGCATCAAACGTTACGGACGATTTTCGAAGATGAAAGCGCACTTTTCTTAACGCTTAGTAACAAATCTTTGTGTTTTTTTTTCTTTTGCACTCGCATATCGTTTACATAAGTACGTACGAACATCCTATGTAACCTATCGTACCTATTTGTCTATACATTGAGCACTTCGTCCGAGGGACAGGGCCCTCCGCGACGTGTGTAATAATAAATCGTTACATTAAATTACGTATGTATATTATAGTGCACGTTTGTATACAATATATATATATAGAATATGTATAGTTATGTATAAATAAATAAATATATATATATATATGTATATGTATAATATTTACTATAAATGCGCGCACGGATAAACGAGGACTCTGAACTTCCTCCTTCCATCGGCCGTGCGCGCGTTATCGTGCAAGGACTCGCCTCGCTACGACGATAAAAGATAAAGTAACGGAAAGCTCCCGACGATCTCTTTCGGTCTGTGACGAGAAAAAATACACGCTTTCTCACGAGATCTCAGTTTAAGCTCATCGGTCGCGGAAATTGCCAGCAAACCTTTCCGGTGGAACCTCGAAATTTCAATTCCAGATATTTGCAATTCAATCAACGAATAAAGAATTTTTCCTCTTGGCGTTTTCCGTACGGAACGACCGAAATGCAATTCACGTTTCTCGAAAGAGATATCGTCTGTTCGCGGACGTGAAAAGTGTCACGAAACTGTACAGGGGTATCATCGTCCAGTGCTCGGCTCAACGATTCGTAAATTTCATTTCGTCGATTTTGTACGTCGCATCATTCGTAGACAGAGCAAGTAAGTACCGACTCGTTGCGTCTACAGAAGAGGGAGGAGCTTCGAAGAGGGATGCGAACGAGAACGACGCTGTTGCCAGAAAAATAGAAGGAGGAGCAATACGCTAGTTGCACATTTTACCCCCAATTAGTTTTCGCACGACTACGATTGCGATTGCAATCGCAGTTACGACCGTAACTGTATCTGTGACCGTTTCAGCGAGAGTCGCACGATTTCGAGGCAGTGAGAGCCAACCTTGGAGCACCAAGATTACGATCTTTTCCTACATCGTCGAGGGATTCTTACTCTTATTCTTATAAAACGGAAAAATAGGACCGGCAGATGAAGACATCGAGGAAAATCGTTGAAAAGCATCGACGGATCGGATCTTCGTCCTCGAGTACGTCTATTTCGCGCGTCGCATCGCGAAGATCAACGGTCGACGATCTGTAAAACCGTTCGACGACGCGTCACGAGAATCGTCAAAGACAGGCGTCCCGGAGTATTCTCTCATCGTTTCCCGGCTCGTTCGTCTTCCCGCGTACGATTTGGACGAGCGATCGAATTGGCGGCAACTTGGACAGAGTATCGGCGAGTACTCGAGAGCAATCGTTTGCCGGAGTATGGCGAGAATAATAAGAGGACACGCGAATAGCCCGACTTCTCTCGAGCGTTGCCATCCGTCATCGTCCTCTCCATGCGCCGTTACGTCAAACGGATAATTTCGTTCGAACGTTTTCTCCGACTGTGCGTCGCTCGATTTTGCGATACTTCGAAATCGCTAAAGACGCATCGAGTCGATCTCGGGCAGGGAGCGAATCGAAAGTAGAAAGGGGAGAAGAGGCGAACGAAAAGATTTTGCACGATGCACCGTCGTAATGCGGCGCAACGAGAAAGGATCCGTATTTCGTCTACGACGAAGAATACAAAGAGTCTCTCGAGAAGAATCGGAAACTCGTTTCACGTAACTGTACACACGGTAGAGACGGTCGAAGAATGGCTTACATAAAGGCGTCAAATGCTACAGAGTTTTAACAGAAAAACTTTAGTTTTGCACGTTTTGTAAATGTAATACTTTATTATGGGATACACGCGCAATGACAGAGAGTCGAGGTGTTTCGACGTAGACGGATATAACAAGATTGCTCCGTTCTAACCGGAAGATAAGATAAAAATAATTCGTTATTTCTTAACTGACTCTCTTCTGACGACATTATATAAATACTATCGATAAAAAATACGTCTCGAGAAGGATCTTGGTCTTTCGATATACGTATGTACGTATGTATGTATGTATGTATGTACATATACATATACATGTAATTGTAACCTGAGCTGAGAGAAAAATAAAAGTGGAATGTATTTTTCAAACTTCCTTTTTAATAATAATGTAACAATATTCGGTTAAATATCCATGAACATCAACATACAGGGGGTGTACGGGCGTGTGTGCGTGCGGGTGTGTCTCTGTGTGTCCTTATCTACGTTACAAATGGACAAGAGAAAACAAAGTCTTTTCGGCATCCAAGAGTATAAAATTTGTAGCAAAAACCTAAATTCACATCTTTTTCTCTTCTCCCTCTGAGCGGATCACGGGGCTGGCTTTGGCCATTTCAAACAAACGTATTGTCATATATTACAGAATGCGCTACAAGGGGCAAACAACGGCAAAGGAGGTGAGAAACGAAACTGGGAGTAACTAAAGTTTTTCCTAACGTCACTCTGCGCGAACGGTTCTTCGCGAAAGTACTGTGCAAAAGCCAATTTGTCCCGAGAATGGCGATCCTGTCGTATCGAGACATCCCTCGATCTGTCTCGATTTTCGTCGAGAACAATGAGAATCCCACGGACGATTGTAACTCAGGAAACGCGCAGCGTCGCTTCTCCTTTTATCGTGATCGATTCGCCGCCGAACCGAGATTTTCGGACTGCGCGTTATCATCGAGAGAAACGGTGAGACGATTTCTCGCGTTTTCTCTGCCTCTTTTTCTCCTTCTCCTTCTCTCTCGGGATTCCTCCACTCCCCATAGGAAAAGAGACCGAGGATGATCGGGGCGTTTCGAAGACGCGATTCCGGGCCGTTCCGGGACCAAGGTGACGGGCTGAGGATAAACGTTGCGTTTCCGATCGATCATGTCGATCTTTAATTAGATAATCAACTCGGCATTTACGACAATTCATAATAAAAAGTAGTACTCTATATTCGGTATTTCAATAGTAACGCTAATAATCCTAACGAAATAATAACGATATCCCAGCGGAGGATACCTTGCAGGCGTAACGCGCAAGCACGGAAGCTGGCGAACGGAGACAGCGCGTGAAACGAACCGTAGGGCGATAAAGTGAAGAAAACCGTCGTGCGCTGCTATCACACCTCGAAATAATAGCGTCAAAATATAGTATCAAAACTCGAAACAGCATGAGAATGCAAACTAAAAGCGCAGAAATTGAAGGCCGTTGTACCGAATTCGCGCAACATCGTCAGAACATTTTTAAATGCGTCGCAGTAAATGAACCAGACCCGACGACAACGTCGAGTCTAACTTCAGCAGAGACCCGAGTAATCGGAGAAAGGGAAAAATAGAAATAGTGTAATAATAATAATTATATTCCATAGCTTTTTCCGTAGTATCGTCTATCGGATAATTAATTAATTAATAATAAATTCATAATGTTTATTTCGTCGTAATATAGACCGCGGTCTATATCGATGCGTTTGTGTACGTATGTGTATGTGTGAGTGTGTGTGTGTTCGATAATATAAAAAAGAAAACAAATCGTATAATATATATTTATATATAGTGTTGCATCACTCGCCTCTCTCGTTACAATTAATAAATTGCCATGAATGCCCGGCGTACCAAACGAATGCCCGACGAACGAATCGCTTCTGCTCGGGCTTCCTCCTCGGAGGTTTTGCCCGTCTGAAGCGACTATTCGCGAGAGGACGCGAGAAATTTCCGTCTCTTTCTCGACGATCGGGGGCGCATCTTAAGATCCATTTTTACACACGCACTTGCCCCCGGGATACATCGATCGAGAAAGAGAGTTCTGTCTTTGACGTTTTTCCTTTGTCCTCGTCGATGGACGAACATCGAATCGAGATGCGTTCCTCCATCGAGGCTCTTCTCTGAACGAACGAATTAATAAAATCAATCGAAGAAAGTTGATCGTAACTCGCGATCGTCGGGTTGGCACGCCACAGCGTTCGTACGTTCGCACTTATAAGAGTTTGCTACCACAAAAGGTATACCACTTTCAGATTTACAACACTGCCCTAAACACAGCCATACTAAGCCAAATACTTTTGGGTTTTGTCTCGTTTACGATTATTCCCTTTTAACTAGTAAAATCGTTTATTTAAATCTACCCCTCGTTTTACTCTCCGTTGACGTTCGTCGTCGTTTCCTTTCGTTTTTATCCTCCCCTCTTTTAACTTCCACAGCGATCCTCGTTTCGTTTCGCCGATTCATTTCGCGTTTTATCGAAACCACGTACACGAGATGCATCTACGATTCGGTTCAATTTTTCTGCTCCTTATAATTTATGTTTCTTCGATCCGTCATGTCGGATCGAGCATGTTCAATTTGATTTGCGAGTAATTTAACCACGGATATTTCCCTCCTCTGCGCGATCTTTGTAGGATAAATTGAAATCGTCGTTCGTTTCGTCAATTTGATTCGAGAGAAAATTAAACGGTAAAAAAAAATAAGACGAATGAGGCGGCAAAAGAAAGAGCGGGGTGGAGAGAATAGAGAGAGAGAGAGAGAGAGAAATATATACAATGAAAGGAATGTCCATTGCCAACGATGATTCATGCTCGAAAAGAGAACAGCAAGCTTAGAAAAATGTACACTTGTACTCCGATGCAAATATCCAATAGAATTTACATATTCTAGACTGAATGAGAATATTGACGTTAAATCGAATCTACGCAACGATCCTGCAAATTTGTGCCCGTTTTGTAAGGATAAGGTCAACCGCCGACCTTAAATCGAGCTTCTCTTTTTCTCTATAACATCGGGGCGACGTGTCGGTAAATCGCATTTTCTACCTCTTAATTTCTTATTCGCCGTAGAAGGTACGTGAGACGAAACATGTTTGTCATTTTCGTTCGTTTTTTTTTTTTTTCGAAGAAACGTTCTTCCGTTTCGAGCAGCGTCGAAGGGCCTCGAATGTAACGGCGCGCAATAATAAATTGTTACGCGTACACGCGACCGCACTAAACTGTGCGATCGTGCATTTCGTTTGTACATATGTCGGTGTACGATATTTCGCGTATGATATATGTACGTACAAATTTCAATGATTTTTGCTGTATTACATCCTTGCTAGTGTTTCTCTTACAGATCGTTCCACTTTTATTACGAATCTGCACGCTTTCGATATACAAATGGAAACGCAAGTAAACCCTGCGATCACTGAAACGATTTTACGTCAGCCTTCTTACGTCGGTTCCTTGTATACGTGAAATTCTGATTACACCACTAATAATTTAGCTAGGCTCGACCGACATGGTCGCTGCTACATTGTACACCGTGTATTTCAAAAATACCTAACGCTTACGGACTTTTGAAGTACACCTCTCGCATCTCTGTTAATCGCTAGAAATATACTTTAAATACAGGTAGTGAAGAAAAAAAGAGGGAGGAAAAAATTACATTTATAGTTTACTATCATACAGCACTGGCATAGTCACGTAGTGTCGTTCGATATTTTATATACGATTTTATGTACGTTCGTTTTTTTTCTCTCGCGGTACGTGTTTCGTGTACGGCTGTAGCCCAAGTAATAATTACGCGCGTGTAGATCCCTTCTCGCTTCTTCTTCAAATATTACAACATCGTATGCCTATGCTTTCAATCTCCGTAATGATGGCGATGATAATAATGGTGATAATGATGATGATGATGACGATGATGACGACGACGGCGACGGCGATAATAATAATAATAATAATATAATAATAATAATAATATAATAATAATAATAATAATCAATAAATTCATAATAGGCAGGTAAATTAATAATAATCGTTATTATTATCGTAATAGAAGTATAGTATTTACAGAGCGCTTTCCACGCGAGGGTCCGTTTACGGCTACGTTTCATAGCTACATTTTGATTGAACTGTACATACTGAACCCTCGATTTGAAAAACTTTTTTTTCTTTTCAAAATTAACACGATTTATAAATCCTCCCGTACTAGCAAACAGCAGCCTGTCGTGAATTTCTACTTTTTGGTTGCGACACCGTTAATCCGCGTTGTTCCGCTCGTTCTTTCTTAAGAGAATCTCAGCCGTCCTTTTCAACGGACGACCCTAGCAGATTATCCGAGGATTAATTTTATAGTGATTCATAAAATTCAATGGCGCTAAGGTACAACCTTCCGCGGCCGTAGCGATCTCTTAATAACAAATTATCCTAAGTTAACATTACTTAACTTTCCACTAAATTCTGTTCTCCCTTCCATACATACAATGTTGTTGGTTTTTTATATCTTTTCCATTTCATACAGTCCGTTTTTGTTATATACTTTGCATCTCGTCACGATAATAATAATAATAGTAGTATATAATAACTGCATATAATCGCTACGCTAATAGTATTTGAACTATTAATTATTAATTAACGTTAAGTATACACAACACATTTGTACGATTTCACTCAGCCTGCAAGAGCAGCAGCGAGGGAGGGTGTTGAAGACGAGAAGAGTGTGTGGAGGGATTAATGGGAGAGGAACAAGAGCTCCGTGGGTCTTTGTTTATGTATGTTTTGCCGGTTGTCGATGTGTCACTGTGTCGGTATGTCGGCGTTTCGGTATGTCGGTATGTTGCACCAAGTATGAATGTTACGACCTATGAGAGTATAAATATCGGTGTAGGAGGAGAACATAACAATAGTCTCTCGATTTGCTGTTATTCTCGAATCGTTTCTCGTCGTTCCACCGGATCTCGATAGGGGGAAGTTTAGGTCGAGGGACGAGAATGCGTAAATTCAAGTGTCCATTGAGCCGGCTGTGGAATCTTCGTGGAGCATCTAAGCAGCACCACATCACGCTGTTTCGCTCCTGCACCTTGACTCGGAGATAAAAAGAGGGAACACGCGTCATCCAGATAGATTTGGTCGCACCAGTGATAGGTACACTGACGAGTAGTTTGCCCGACGAATTTGCTTTCTCTCTTTCTTTCTCACTCACTCACTCTCTCGCTCGCTCGCGCTCTCTCTCTCTTTCTCTCTCTTTTTCTCACTCTTTCTTTCTCTCTCTCTCTCTCTCTCTCTCTCTCACTCTCTCGATCAATGTACCGGACGTAAGTAGTTGTACCTGATCTCCACGAAGCTAGGAACGCAGAACGGATGGAGGTTACTCTCTGCCTCATGACAGAGAGCTGGAACAGCGACCGTCCTTCGAACGGCTGACTTACGATGATGGGTCATCGTTCGCCCGTTAACGTAGTCACTCGTATCGACCGATATCACTAACAGTCACTACAACCCTTCGACGAACTTGGAGAGTTGGTCTTGCGGCGTCATGGGCGTCACTTCACTGGAGTCCGTACCACTGGTAGGCGGTGGGGCCGGAGACGGATGATGAGGCATGGTGCCCGGATGACCGGTGGGCGCACCCGTGCCGCCGCTCAATTGCGAGAGCATCATTTCGCTCGGTCCGCCGAGCTCGTGAGCCGGTGAATGCGTCGGCGTACCGTGAGGCGGATGATGATGAGGAGACGGTACCGGTCCCGATCGCGGAGAAGGAACTGGCTGATTACGAGGGGATGGAACCGGCCGGGGCGAAGGATTCGGTTGAGGAGATCGAATGGGTGGCGGAGATCGAACGGACTGCATCAGCTGTTGCTGTACAGATATCCCTGGAGGTCCCATCACGCCTTGCGGAGAAGGTACCGGTGGCGGGGTCGGTTTTAAACCCGGTTGACCGTAACCTTGTTCGTTAAAGCCACTGTAACCTGAGGAAAAATACGCGGAGTCGTGGCGAGGGTTAGACCACGAACTGAGCGCCTCGACGTGCCTCGCTTCGTTTGAAACGAACTGACTCTTACCGAGAAGGGAGGGCCTTATGGGTCGTTGCTGACCGTAAGGGGGTGCCGGTGGTTGAGTAAACGGTTGCTGCTGCTGCTGTTGTTGTTGCTGCTGCTGTTGCTGTTGCTGCTGTTGAGCCTGCTGTTGCCTCTGCATCACCAGCATCTGCTGCTGCTTGTACCACTGAGGTTGCTGCTGTACGGGCTGTTGCTGCTGTTGTTGCTGTTGCTGCTGATTCAGCATCGCTTGGATCTGTATTCTTCCCTGCTGTTGCTGTTGCTGCTGATGCTGCTGTTGTTGCTGTTGTTGCTGCTGCTGCTGCTGCTGTGACATCATATGCTGCAAACCAGGTTGTTGTTGTTGCGGCTGATTAGGACCCAAAGGTCCGCCGACTCCTCCGCCGTGCTGACCAGTTTGTTGCTGAAGGGCAATCGCCTTTTTATTAAGAAGATCATATGGTAATAGAGATCGTCAAAAACCGAGAGCGAGAGTTCGTAACGTCTAATTTATCATTAATCGTCAACATACCCGTTGTTTTATAAAAGCGGCCATCAGCGGTGGATTGCTCTTGAGTATTTGAAGTATTTGGTTCTGTTGCTCGGGAGTGTGCGGACTCCTCAGGGTCTGCATGAGCTGCTGCAGGGCGTGCTTGTGCATGTTGCTCTGAGCCTGCGGTCCGACCTGACCCACCGGACTCCCGATAACTCCCGGTTGTCTGGGAATTTGACCTCCCATTCCCATTCCAGGTTGTCCTTGATGCTGTTGCTGTTGTTGCATCAACTGTTGCGGCGTTTGTTGCCGCAGACCAGGATTCTGCTGCATCACCGCGTTAGGCTGGTATCTACTGCACGCGACAGAAACGGATTCGAAGCTTTGGTAAATCCTTGCGCGCAATTCGGAGAGAGAGAGATTACGTTGGAAAAATCAAGCGTTGATACCTCGCAGTCCACTGATCCATTGGAATGAGATGAGTGCCACCGGGATTTGGCATCTGGACGGGCATCGATCGTTGCATCTGCGGCGGAGGCATGACGCCACCCGTTTGACCGCTTACGCCGACTCCGACGCCTACTCCGCCACCCGGGGTAACTTTACCGTAGCCCACGTGAGGCGCCTGCTGTCTCGCCGCTTCTTCCTGCACTTGCTTGACAACCTGCAATACGTGAGCGGGTGGTGTTTGCGTGCCAGGCTTCAGTCCTATTCCAGGTTGGTGGGGAGAGGGTAAATTGGTAGGGCTGACACCCGGCTTCATGGCAACACCGGTCGCCATAGTGACGTTTGAAGTTTGCTGTCCAGCTTGCATCGCTCCGACCGGACCTGTCGGTCTTGTATTCATCACAGCCATTCTTCTTCTGCGTTCGAGAGAAAGGGACGGGTTTAATAAAAAAGATACTGATATCTCGTCTAAAACGCGAACTTATCGTACGCCGGTCAATTTAATTACCTCAGTAACTGTGCTTGTTGTAATCGCTGTTGAAGTTGTTGCTGCTTCAGCTTATGCTTGATGTTCGAGCAGAACGGAACAAGACACTTTGTCTCTTGGCAGTGTTTAGCATGGTAACAGCATAGCGCTATCAGTTGCTTGCATATAGGGCAACCTCCGTTCGTTTTCCTCTTGCAAACTTTAGTATGGGTTACTACTCTCTTCATCTTCTGACAGCTAGGTAAACGACAATTGGCATCTCTGCACTGACACGCATGTACCAACGATTGGATACATCTTTGTATCGAAAGTTTTCGCGCTTCCTGTGTCGAGAAAAATGAAGAGCAAAGGTTCGTTAGGTTTATCAATGACGAAGATTTCACGTTGCTCGAGTTCGAGCGGGGAAATATTTTACCTGAGGATTCGCTTGCTTGGCATCGGCCGGCGATGAACCATCATCCAAATCTAAACCAAGTTTTTCCATGTGATGAGGATGACCGTCTTTCTCTTTACAACTTATACATAGGTCAAAGTCCTGTCGGAGTACACAATAAGGTTACACATGCTGGAAATAAAGTAAATGCACTGGTGAAAGGAAGAAAGTTACTCACATCACAAACAGTACAGTGGTATCTCGTTTCCACGTGACTTTTACAATTGTTACAGGTATACACAAATTTGTCTTGGCCTTGATTGTGTAATTCGTACAACATGGACATGGAACTGAACTTTGCTCGCCTTAAAGATGAGAATTCGTAATGTCTTTCTCTCGCCATCGTAAGGAAAGCATCTCGACCGTCCATTAGGTCACAATTAATAACGGGGTCAGGATCTTGAATTGGCTAAAATACACATCGTATATAAACGCGATATCCTGACGTAACGTCCGAAAATGCGATGTCGACGTGTACGCGAAGCAAATTTTAGAAGAATTCGTTTCAACACTCACTGCTAAACTGGCTGCACTTTGAGCGCTATGCAACCTAATAACAAAGAAGACTTCTTTGTGCTTTTCCATGGTTGCAAAAATCTTTGCAGAGAGATCGTTTCCTGTTTGAGGGGTATTCGATTTTTTACTATTTTTCCTTTGATTCGCTTTGGATTTGTTAGACTTTTTGGCTTTCTTCTGTCCCTTCTTTTTACCATCCGGACCAGTTTCCGAATCTTCCGATAACGAGAAAATCTAAAGGAGAATTTGAATTGAAGCGTCGTTACTTCATTTCTATCAAAACTATCCTCATAATTGCTATCTTTCTACCAACCGCATTGGCAGCAGCTGCAGCAGCTTCCGCGGCTTCAGCCTGTTTACGTTTCTCCTCCTCCTCTTGATCCAATTCCTTGATACTTTCTTCCAAAACGTTGGGCCAAAAATCTCCCTCGAAGTACGGTAAATCAGCCGCGGATGAAAGTTTGTCTTCCATCGCTTGTTTCAAGATGTCCTGAAATTCAACAAAATCCGTAAATTTCTCCAATTATGCAAAGCCAGATCCATCGATCAGGGATATTTCGTGAGATTGTCATCCGTCGATCCTATGTTCGAATTTACGAATTCAATAAGAACATTAGCTACGTCGGACTTTGCTATAAGTCCCGTTTGACACCAAAGAACAAAGGTCCATTCTCTGGTAACACTGAGACTAGAACGACACGTTACAGAGACAGGTTGCGACACGTACTTTGTAATCCAGCACGATTCTCTCTACCATTCCCTTGTCCAGCATTTTCTTGTACCACTCCTGTAATCTTTTAGGCTTTGGAATTTTCTGTTCCTGAGGATGGCAGTGAAAGATGTAGTCGTCTCCTTCGGAAGGTGGACAGGCCCAAATATGAGCCATGGTGTATCTGCGGGGGAAAGAAATTCAGGATTTACGGATTAAAATCATTACACGTGTCGTTGGAGAGTTACAGATAAATAAATAACCAAGTTTAAAAACGAATCTTACCCAAGTTGCTTCGCATAGTCTAAATAACCGAGAAGGATCTCGTGATACACCGCTGTTCGAAATTGTCTAGGCCGGAAAAAATGTACAGAATCCAAATAAGCGATATAAACTCTTCGGGTATTGGGCGGTGTGCATTCGCTGCCGTATTCCTGCACGTGCATGCCGAAAAAACATACGTCCGTGCCGTCGACTTCCTCGAATGCGAACAAAGCTTTTGCCCGATATGGAAATTCACCAGGCATATCACCGTTCTCAACGAATCTACTTCTCATTCCGGGTTTCACTTCGACGACTTTGTCGCTGGACGCAACGACTCTGATCGCAACTTCGCCAGCACCGGCTTCTTTTTTCTTCAAAAAGTTGTTCACTCGTGTCTCAATGTAAGTTCCCAATTTGGTTACCGGTAAACGTTTAGCATTAAACTTATTTTCTCTACGCTTCTGACCCTTCTTCTTCAAACAGTTATCACAGGTAAACCTGTCGAGGTGTAAAGTACCTGTCAATATTACGCTATCGACGCAAAAGCACTTTTAATGCTAGATCTACGGCAGAAGCCGTGAAATTTACGGGTTCCTACTTTTTTCTTATAACAATTTCTCAAATTTCTAGACAAGCTGTGCAACATTCTGTGTCACTTAATCCCTCTGTATTCGGAGTACTTACTTAATACATTTAAATATAACAGATTTAAAGCCCGTAGTTCTAGCGTTAAAGCGTTTGAACCCGAGGACTTTCGTTTGTAGAACGTTTGAAAGGAAATAAAAAGTTACTTTCGCTTACCCTAATGACCAAATAGCTTCCATATGAAGCACACATATTTGGTGTACTTTTCTACCACAATCTGTGCAGACAACAAAGGGTTCCAATTCCAAATGATCATTCTTCATCTCCTGGAACTGTTCCTTTTTAATGGCACTGCAAGGAAAGGGGAAGCAATTAATTGTTATTGTTATTATCATTGGTACCGCGCGCGTCTTTGAAACTTCTTCGGAGTGAAACTTACGTTTGAGGTTGCGTTGGATCATCTCCCAACGTCACAGTGTCACCAGGAATGTCGTTGAAACATTTCTGACAGAAGGTGTATCTGTCGGAAACAAGACCATATGCCTTTAAACTATCGTCCCAATAGTGTACAGATCCAAATTTCAATTTCGCCAATGTCATGCGTGCATCGTACGCGAGTTCGACGAACGGAGATCAATTTTTGTCAAGCCCCAATGGATGTATCCAAATGTCGAATATCCAATTTTGACAAGTGTTTTTTTTCGCAATTACACATGCAAGGTAAACGGTTTTGCCAATTAATCGTTTTGTATCCGTTTTTCGTTTTTGTTCCAAAAAGTCATAGGATCATCGTTTTCAACGATCCGGATTCAGTTTTCAACGAATGTGTTTTTTTTTGTTTTGGCATTATCGCAAATACAATTTGTATTACAATGATTATTTTAGGTTTTCGTTCGAAACGTCGGGTTTCCAATTTCGATCGTCCAATTTCCAAGTATCAATTTTCGTGGCACGAAGTAGTAGAGTCGGAAAGAAGCAAGGGGCGCGGGCAACACAAGAAGCAAGCAGCAAACAAGGATTTGTGTGTGCGTGCGCAACCCATGGGTAGAGCGAAGGTAACATACAAAGAAGAGAAGAGTGCCACTGTTAGACACGATATATTATATACACAAAATGGCTTGATTACATATACTCAAGTGTCAGAGGCTTGTACAACGATTCCGAAATTTCCTTTCGACTTCGCCGGACGTCTCAAATTTCTTACAAACGAAACAGAAAATGTACATTCGATATTTCGCGCGATTACCGTACAGCGACTGTACGCCTCAAGTATATGCACAGTTTAATTCGAACTTTATATGTGCGACCTTTACGTAAAAATACATTCATTAATAAATACTTTATAGTTTTACAAATCTCGAAAGATATGTAGGTCAGGGGACTGACCTGCATTGGCTGGTTTGGCCAATGTAGGTTAATTAACCTGCCAATTTAATCTAGCGTATTCGTTTGCAGAACACTTTTTTGATAAAAAAATGTACCATCTAAGTCGAATACGCGCAGACGATCAAAATTTCTTACAACTTGGAGATATTTTTTGATGCGGTTGATAGTGGCAGAATAGTTGGCCGACAAGATATCTAATCGTCTAAATGAAGAAATTACTAAAGGGTAATGGATAGAACCTACTAACATATTCCCGTCATGCATGCTATATCTCTTAATTATTAAACGAATTTTCTCCTTTGATGTAGTTATTTCGCTAAAATGCGCCGATATTATTTTAAATATATGTATATGTATAAATATATAGAGAGAGACGGGAGGGGGGGGGGGGGGGGGAGATAGATAGAGAAAGAGAAACCGTAAGAATCTGTTGCTAAAATGTCACCTCTATACTGACCTATTTTGATAGGAATAATATTTTGCATCCCTTGGGATGGTACAGAGCTGCTTTCCGTAACAACACAAAACTTGGGGATTGAACGTGTACTTTCTCCCACAGCAGTATCCCAGGGCTTGCATTACCGGATCGATCTCTTGTTCAAAAACTTCGGAAAGCTGTATCGAAAGTAAAAAGCGTAATTAGATCAAACCTCATCATTAGTTTCACGACGATCGAACAAAAGATGAGCTCCGTATCGCCATTACCTTTGTACAGTATCTGTAGACGCGTGACGTTTTACGATTGTAAAGCCACGCATTGTCAAACATCATCCATACGTCATCGACGTATTCCCACGGGTCGCTATATTGACCTGTGTCTAATTTCCGTTTGATCGTTGACAAGTCCATTGGCTTTTTAACGATGTCAAAGTAATCTGGTATCCCTAACGCTTGAGGATCGACAGGTTGTCTGAACGGTATGGATTCCGGATCTTGTCGGTACAATTTCTCCAAAGTCGGCATCAATGCTTGACGCAATTCGTCGGGTTTGAACAAGCACAGTCTTTTCTTGTCGGTCGAAGTTCCGCTGGGTTGTATAGGTTCCGGAACCAACGGCTTGATGTCCGGCGTCGTCGTATCCTGGCCCGACATCGGCGTCACAGCCTCCTCCTTGATACCAGAGGATTCTTCCTTCACGACACCCTCGCCAGACCCTTCCTCCATCGGTTCGGTTTTAATTTCAGTTTTAATGGAAACGTCGTTATTGACGCTTTTACCGTCCATCCTATGGTTCTCCGAACCATCCTCCTGCTTAATCTCCATTTTGATATTCTCTTCTTTAATGGAATCCAATTTTCCTTTATTGTTATTCATTGGCGGACTAGGAGAATTATCACGATCTAAGGCTGCCGTGATGGCGGCCATTTGCGAAGACATGGATGAAGTTCTTGGTGCATTTAGCGCGGCTCTCTCCTGAGACGTCATGCCCTTTCCGAGGCTCGCGAGGCCGGCAGGAGACGGTGTAGTGCCAGGATGAGGTGGAGTTTGATTGGCGGAAGAAACAGTTTGACTCGGAGTCATCAACGAAGGAACTAACGGTGTATTGGGCGTGGAAGTGGTGGATTGAGGTCCATTGGTTGTCGTTACCGGCCCGGGACTTGGTCCGCTGGACGCCGGAGGTGGTATCGTTTGAGGCGTCGACGTGGTACTGATACTATTATCGTTGGGTGTCGAAACCGACAAAGGCCGATTATTGTTAAATTGTTGATTTTGTTGCTGACTACTTTGCTGCTGCATACCACTGAACGGCGACGGTGCTTGCGGCATTGACGTCGTAGTGGCACTTTGATTCGAAGAGCTCGTCGGTTGCTGGGACTGTTGACTTTGCTGCTGCTGCTGCTGCTGCTGCTGTTGCTGCTGCTGCTGCTGCTGCTGCTGCTGCTGCTGCTGCTGTTGTTGTTGCTGCTGTTGCTGCTGCTGCTGTGCCACCTGCGCTTGCGCTTGCGCCAATCTGACCTTCATGATATCAGGGAACTGATGTTGATTTTGTACAGGAGAACTGTTAGGTAAGCCGGAAGTACCGTTCGAGGTTGGAAATTGACTAGTTGTTGCGGATGTGGTCGTAGTTGTTAAATTGGCTTGAGACATCTGCGGTTGACCGAAAGGGCTGAGGCCAGGGTTCGGAACCATATTGGAATTCGAAGTAGATTGTCCGTTTGGACTAGGACCAGGTGGACCGACCAAGATTCCTTGTTGCTGCTGTTGCATTTGTTGCTGCGCCTGTGCTTGGGCCTGCGCCTGAGCTTGAGCCTGTGCTTGTGCCTGTGCCTGAGCCTGCGCTTGAGCTTGGGCCTGAGCTTGAGCCTGGGCTTGTGCCTGTGCTTGAGCCTGAGCCTGTGCTTGAGCCTGCGCCTGGGCCTGAGCTTGAGCCTGGGCCTGGGCCTGTGCTTGAGCCTGTGCCTGGGCTTGGGCCTGGGCCTGCACTTGAACCTGCTGCTGTTGTTGCTGCGTTTGTTGCTGTTGCTGAGGAAACTGCATTCTATTGTGCTGAATACCCATTCCCGGTAGCGTTCCGAGTTGACCCATGCCCGGCGAATGACTGCGCAAGCTGGGAGTGACGGTTCCAACGGGTCTCGACGGTGGTACAGTTCCGACGCCCGGTGGGGCGCACGGCCTCAAACCCGGGCCGGAAGTGCCAGAAGGTTGCGGTTGTTGTTGCTGCTGCTGTTGGGCCTGGAGCTGTTGCTGTTCCTTTCGTTTTTGTCGCTTTTCTTCCAATTCCTTTTGTATCTTGTAAATTTTTTCCGCCAGCAAATGATAATATTCCGATCTTGAGTTGGCCATTTCATACATGTCGCCCTCGACCTTTCTTGCATATGCAACCAAATTGTGCATTCTTTTGTCGAGCATAGCTTGCGGATCGGGAGTTGGAAATATCGCTTGAACTAGCTTATGAACGAGATGGTTTCTGAGATCGGGAGTGACGGACTGATGCCATTCTTTCGTCCCTTGCACCGGCGTCGCCGTCACTTGTCCCGGTTGAAGTCCAGCGGGAAGTTGCAGATTTGCCAATCTGTTTTCACTCAGAACACCGGGTTGTCCAGAATCGTTCAAACCAAACAATTGCTGCATATTGACGGACTGCTGTATATTCGCAGCAGCCGCCGCAGCAGCCGGTGTCGGTCCGCTTGTCGGAGCAGTCTGATTTCCAGCTACGCCAACCGTACTGGGATCAGAGTTTAAAGGAAGAGACACGTTCGGGGCAACTACCTGTTGTCCAGCACCGACCACAGACTGACCTGGAGCAGTTTGAGTTTGCGGTTGAGGTTGAGCCAATCGAACGTTTCCCATTGCTCCTGGTGTCCCTTGCATTCCCGGTGCTGGCATTCTAACGTTTCTGCCAACACCCTGACCCGGCAATAAACCGGGGGTCGTCGTGGGACATTGAATACCGAGAGCATCGTATGCCCTTCTCATTTCGGATGGACTTGGATTTGGTTGACTATTTGGTTGCGTTGAAGAAGCTCCGGCAGCATTCGTTGTTCTGTTTTTATTTGCTTGTTTCAAAGGTAAACAAACGGGGCAATCGTTACGATTGCAATGTTTCCAATGACTGATTATTTGCCTGGAGGAGCTACAGTGCGGAACTGTACAATTTTTTCCAGCTTGACAAGTAGTCATGTGAGTCAGAACATTTTTCATAGTTTTACAATCTGGTAATGTACATTGCCAGACATCGCCATTCGCTTGACTTTCGCGTCTTTGACATTTATGCGCATGAAGTAGAAGAACTAATTGTTGTTGAATGAGTTTACGCTTTTCTGGATCGGCAGTTGACTTCGTAGCACCTGATAATACGTTACGTGCGTTTGGTTGAACACAATAATTTACAATGTACGTGATATTATCTTCGAGAAAAAAAAGCGATACTCACCGGTTGGAGCTCCAGCACCGGGTATCTGGCCCTGGGTAGCTTGTTGAGGACCCGGTTGTCCTCCGCTCGGTGCACCGGACTGAGGTTGAGCTGGGCTTGGAGCAGGTGGTTGGGCCTGTTGAGCCATACCACCCTCTTGCCCACCCACGACGTTAGTAGATCCGATAGGTCCGGTTGTTCCGCCAAATCTACTAGCTTGCATAGCGGTCATGTTCGTGCCAACGCCTTTTTGTTGTGGTGCCACTACTCCGACCGGATTGTTAGTACATACTGTAACACCAGGACCTGGCCCGCTACCTGGAGATCCTGTATTTAAATTGTTTCGATAAATTTCCCATCACAGAAGTTGTTACACGCGCGACTTATAAAAATGTGTGTGTATGCCGTGCCATTACCATAACCGTAAGGGCTAGATGCACCGATTTGTCCCATGTTCGGCATATTTGCCATATTTGGAGGAGCCTGCATTCTTGGTCCACCCTGATTAGGGCCAACAATTCCAACTTGATGTACTTGCTGATGCGGACTTTGACCTCTCGTTGGACCAACCATGTGAGCCTGTTGTTGTTGCTGCATCGCTACGGCTCTGGTGTTCATTATTCCTGGCCCATTCTGCATTTGAGCTACCCCGTGTGGTCCGCTGGGATGATGAATTCCTTGAGTATTAGGACCCATCATAGTTACCTACGAGACAAAGGATCCGTGCATTATTCGATCATTATATCGGCCCTGTTCGTTATAAAAAAAAGTAAAATATCACTCGAACTTACCGTGTTTAATGGTTGTTTATTCAAACTGTTGGTCACAATTAAACTTCCACCTGCCATACCTCCCATACTGTTATTTCCACTGGCACTGCTCGTCATAACTAAGCCAGAATTTATTCCACCTGGCATGGACATAGCAGGATTGCTCCCAGCCATGCTCATCGACGATTGAAGGCCTCCCATTGAATTTGCAATGGACATTTGATTGTTTGCCAATGAACTGGCTATGCTGCTCGGTAAATTTCCAAGACTCACAACCATTTGCGGATCGACTACTTTGGAGACAGAAACGTTCGGCGGAGATTGCATATTTGGACTTTTGTTACCCAGAGTTCCAGCAGCCATTACCAAAGAATTTGTAACCAAGTTCTTGTTGCCCTGCCAAACGAAATTCTCAATTAAAACGGTATGCCTCTGTTAAAGTTCCTGCGATTGAGATATTCAAAAAAGATTTACATGCCGACTTTGCATAAACATACTTGTTGCTGTATTAGATGATGAGAAAGTTGTTGCTGTTGCTGCTGGACATGCTGCCGAAGTTCCGAATCCAGAGCACCATTCTGTTGCCCCGGACCCGGGCCCGTCGCCGGTGGCTTAGCACTTTCCGTTGCAGAACCCCAAGATCCCGATGACAACAGATCGTCGGGTAGATCATTTTCAAGATCAAACATGTCTGTGTTCGTTATGTAATCTAAAGATATAGATTGACGTTAGATATAATATCCCATTATGTATGTAGCTGTGAAAAAACACTGGTTATTAAAAAGGTAAGTTCTCGAAACTGTCTCATTCTCAAGTTGAATTAATTCAATAAATGATTTACACGATTTGTACTCATGTTTTTGATAATCAGGAGTAGTTACTTTTCTATATAACCAGTATAATAAATTATGATCGATATTATAACAGTAGGTATGATGTGTACCATAGAGACCAAAAAACCATTAGTAATTTTATGGAAATAAGATTCAGCACCGTCACCATAGCTTTTATTCAAAGTTTCAATGATAGAATCTTTGTACTACCATGTAACATTTTGTGCGTATTGTGCAACATATTTGCATGTAAATGTATACATGCACATATGTATTCCCTTTGCACGCAGGAGCACACACGCACACTCTTACACGTATATACATATGCTTCTCTAAATTACAAAAGTTCTTTCTAGCTAAGTTAATTAGATTTAAGTACTCTATTATAAATATATTTGTCAAACAAACTTATCTTTTAACTTACTTGTTTATCCACAATTGACCATACATCAGCGGAGAAAAAAGGGGTCAAATACATTTGTACAAAAAAAAGAGAAAAAAAAACCAATAGAAATGCAAAGATTCTACAGAAAACTACATATAAATAAAACCAAATAAATACATAAATAAATAAGACATGAGACATACACTGCATGAGCATAACTTAAAGGAGCTTATACTATGGCAGAATAAAAATTTGTTCACAATAATATCGTGCTTAACTACAAAAGCAGCAAAGCTACTGATGGCAAACTTTATAATAGACAGTCATGCGAAGAAATCATAATCACTCTACAGAATATATACAACCGTTTGCAAACAGAATACTGTCTGCGGCTATAACATTATCCGTATAAAGTTTCTGAAACTCATAGAAAACTTGTCGTTTCTAACCAGTCTGCTTATCTTCTTTTTAACTTGGAAAAATCCGAGTTCCATCTACATATAGAAAACTGTATTTACCTACCTAAAGTATCTCATTTCCAAATATATAACACATAGTGTACAGAATTTAGAGCATTTCCACTTTCGTGTAAAGTCTAGAGCTCCGTGCATGTGTGTCGCATGTCTATGTTATGTTTATTGTATACAAACAATGTTTACCATTTATATAATATATATTTTGTACTAAATGTCAGGGTAAGATAATTTGTTGGATATATATATATACATGTATATATGTATATAAACATAGGTAGATAGATAGAGAGAGGGGGAGGGAGAGAGAGAGAGAGAGAGAGAGAGAGAAAAAAAGAGAGAGACATACTTATGCATATATACATATATACACATATAGGGCCTCCCATACCTTGCAAACAATGATCCAATTTTTCTCCAGTACTTTATTTAACAAAACGATATATATTTCAATTGTAACTTCAAGTTTTATATATTTGCATTTACTTCCCAGTACATTTTCAGTAGCAATAGGTACAGCTCGTTCTTTCCTTGCTCATTAATAAATATCAAGGACATACTAATTTCATTGAACCATAGTGACAATATGCTAAAAGTATGTGCACTTTATGAACGTGTAAAGAAATTTATGAAACACTTAGGTTGTAAGATAAACTGGAGATAATTGTATAATTTTATAACTGTATGGTACTAGTAAATGAGATGAATGGACGGACAAACAAATTCTGCAGTGCTGGACTTAAGATTTTTGAGCTTTTTGCTGGGTTTTGTGATAATATTTACTTCTTTTCTGGACGGTATGGTTGTTCCAATGTGGCTGCAGCTGATGCTGTTGCAGATGTAGCTGTTGTGGCGGGCCCTGCATTTGTTGCATGTTACCACTGCCACCTCCCCCGTAGTTTGTATAAGCATGGTGCATCATTAGAGGCGCCATACCCACTACATATATATATCACAGTTTTTATTTCAGACTGTGGAAAAACTGCCTATGCTTGTTTCTGGATCGCAGCTTCTAAGCAGCAGAAACAGCCTAAACCACTTGCCTCTTATTTTCCATTTCAATTAATGCT
This sequence comes from Cerceris ruficornis, assembly GCA_963989415.1. Lineage (NCBI taxonomy): Eukaryota > Metazoa > Arthropoda > Insecta > Hymenoptera > Crabronidae > Cerceris > Cerceris ruficornis. Next base: position 28,964,482 of record OZ022521.1, read on the forward strand.
AAAATTTTTGAACAAATTCCATTTCCATAGCAAACAAATGCAACAATTTTTTTTTCGCACAATTACATTACTCGTACAAATTCATAGAATTGTAAAATATCAAACATTTGACTCGATCAAGCCTGGTGAAAAAGGCCATGTCTGCCACTTGTTTCGTGTAGCCTAACTAAATGACTTTGAAAGTTTACATATTGATTGTTTCGGTGACACGGTCGTCGTTGATTCGATATGATATTACATGAAATATTGCTGAGTTCAGAAACTGTTAAGGTGATAAGATAGCACTTGAAGAAAAAATAATTAAGAGATGGTTAGCGCACTGATCATGCCAGCAAAACGTTCTTTTGATTATTATTAAAATTTTCATGCATCTGCCATGCACTACGAGTCTAGACTGAGAACTAACTTGAAAGAGATAACTAAAAAAAAAACTTACAAAATTTTATATTTCAATAACGTTAAATTTTAAATAAATGAAAGGACGTGCAACAAGACGATAGATACAGATTATTTAAATACAAACAATTACTCTTTGAATATGGAACATTTAGGTAACCTCTGAGCAAAATTTTTATGCTATATGAAAAATATGTACTCCCCTGACGTCGCGTGTCATTTTAAATATAAATACATGAGCGAATATGCATACATACATATGAATGTGTATACCTGCACGTGCAGGAACCAAGTAGATTACACTTATTCTATGAGAATTTATACTGGAAAAGAGGCAAATCAATTGAAAGAATCTTCTAAAGCTTTGAAACTTAATATTTTTGAAAAACATTATTCAACTACAAGACAATATTGTCGTTCCTTGTGGAGCATTAAATATCAATCTCAGACCACATATCTTATATATTATATAACATAAAGATTATTTTCAATTATAAAATTAATTGAAAACCTAAAAAAAATTCAACCGGATAACTTATTTCCGAGGCAGGTAGTACTGCAACAATTCGCGCGACAGCATTTCTTCTTTTATCGTTTAGGTTAGTTTGCAACCAGATAACTAAGAAACAGCAGTATTTTGCGATGTCAATAAAGCACAAGAAGCTAATTTTCAGCAATTTTAATATACGCTTAACACAGGACCCTTTCAAACGTGGACGTAACTTTTGTAACACCGAAGATAGAACGATCGACTACAACCATAACGCTTCGGTAGAATCATCAAAACAACGCGAAAAAGTGGAGAAAAAAAGACGAGAAAAGTGAAGTGAAGTGGACCCACGTCAAAAAGGGGATAGCACGGATGCAAATGAAAGTACGTGTGCATCTTTATCGGAATCCGAAATGTAGTCGCAAGAGAATTTTGCTCAAAGGTTGCATCCGTCAACGGATTGACAGTATGCCTTCGTAATCGCCGGTGCGTTTTTTCGACCGATTAGAGGAGTAAGTGCACATCGCGTAAGTTTGAGGACGCTCATGTGCCGCTGGTGAGACTATCCCGGGAAGGTTAGCCGCGGGACGAACTCGACTACCCGATGATCCGGTGATACGATGATACGAAGTGGAAGCTTACCCGCAGAATCCGAGGTCCCTTGGAAAGGATCCCCGAGCTTCGGCCGCTTGCTCGGCGGACCATCCACCAGGTGGTCGGCCATGGTTTCTGTCCCCGGAGTTAATCGTCTCTTCTCTCGAGCTGTTTACTCTCGATAACGAGTAAGCAGCAGCAGCAGAAGCAGCAGCGGTGGCGGTGGCGGCGGCGGCAGCGATGGTGGAAGCGACGACGACGGCGACGACGTTGACGAGGGCAATGGCAACAACGACGACGACGACGACGACGACGGCAACGACGGCAGCAGGGAGTCAGCTCGACCGTACGCACGCACGCAGACGGCCAGTGAGTAAGGAAGTGAGGAAGCAAGCAAGCAAGCACGCACGCACGGACGCACGCACGCACGGAGGCACGGAGGCACGGAGGACCGTACACGCGCGGGGACAAACACGGCCGAAAAACGTTGCACTACGCCACTAGAAGACCGCTGGTGGTGGTATCGGTGCTTGTGATTTCCGTGGTAATACCGCTGTTACCGCTGCTGGTGCTTCTGCTGGTGCTGCTGCCTCTTCCTCCTCCTCAGTGGCGAAGCCGCGAAAATTCACTGAGCTTCTATTCGCGTATTCGCAAGCATGACAATAACAATGAGAACCGCGGCGCGTGGAGCGTCCCCGAGCACGCTTCGGTACACGATCAACCATTGGGCATCGTCGGGGGTACGTCGAACCCCGCGCTAAAGCCCACACACACAGTAAATTCGTGGACGGGCGCACGGGCCACTCGCGCGAGGACGGGACAAACCGAGGAGTTGGCAGTACCAGCGATATCGCGATCGAAAGGATCACTGTCGAAAGTAAATGCGCCCACTATCAGACGAGTTATCGCGTTAAACTCGTTTTACTCGATCGCGCACGACTCGTCAAACACTCGAGTGTGGCGAACTGGCTGCGCGCACGGCGCTAGCTCGCAGCAACGATATCGCTCTCGAGGCCCGCTGGCACCATCTTCCTCTCCTCTTCTCTCGCCTTGGCACACTGCGACACGGGGCGCGCGAACGATCACCGCGGGCGCGGGCCGCTTTCCCCGCACATTCCAAGCAATCACGGACGCCAGGAGGCGAAGACGATCGAACGAGTCGGCTCCGGGGCGGCCACCGCGCGCCACAGAAATTCGCTTGGGAAAAGCGATCGCGAGAGTTCCGCACCGCACGAGTATCGGCTAACGTAAAATGGCGGCTGCTGTTGACGAGAAGTTTTTCTACGCTTGTCAGAAAATGTCCGACTGGCTCCGTATGCTCGCCGTTACTTTAGACCGGACGCGCTATTGGTCCGAACGTTCACGTGACTCGAGCGCCACTCCCAATTGGCCCGTTCGCTGCGAGGCCACGAACGCCGTGGTTACATTCACGCCGCCGGCCCAACAGCCACGAGAGTCTCGTTTATTCCCGTACCGCCATTTGACGATGGCCGGTCCCGCATGGTGGTTGTACGACGTTCCTTGCCTCTAGTTCCTCGATAGATTGGTGATACGTTTACCTTCGACTTCATCGACTCGAATTTTATGCTGGGACGATTCCGGAAACCGTTCGTATTACTCTCCACTTTGATGTCTCTCGTATTTCAAGAGATACCGATGAAATACTTCTCTCTAGTTGCCTTCCTCCGCGCCGCAGATGCCAAATGTATTTTCCGTTGATCTTTTGTATACGTTAGACGCTGTCTCCGATCGTCCAACGACAAGTACTTTGTACGAATTCAACGAATAAGTTTGAGCTTACGGATATTCAACTAAATTCAATGTTCATTGTCGCAATTACGTTACGCGAATTACGAGAGTATAGCGCGGCGGTATTACTTTGCCGAAGTGTGGGTGTTTTCTTCCGAAAATTTTAAATTAATCTTACGTAAGCGCGGGCCATCGAATTTTAAATAAAAACTATCGTCATTCTCATTGATCGATCGTGTACATTTTTATCGTTAACGGGCATTTTATCGGCACTTTTTTTCTCGCATCGGAAACATCTGTTTCGTAAACAAAAAGTTTCTTCGGAGTACAATTTTAACGACATAACTTGTAGATTAACTGTTCCGATTAAATTATAAATTGATGATATTTTGAATTGTAACGAATGAAATACACGAAAGGAGTTTATCTTGTTAATTTCATTGAAATACTTTTGAAAGCAGCAATACCAAGTACCGAATTTAAAGGAAATTCGTTTAAAACCCGTGACATTCAAAGCCATCGACTGTCAATGTTGAAACCTTTCGAGTCAAGAAATTACCTAAAAGAACGTTACACGATATAAATCGGTCCACAGGTTGTCTCATATTACGGCAAATTAAGAATGTACTTTCGAACGGGAGCCTATAATCTCGCATATAACGTGCATTATGCAAGAGCCCAATAAATTCTCGCTTTCGCTGTTGCAATAATACACGCTAGAAATTTGTATGGGAAGCAGAGAGATTCGTTCCCTCGGCGAAGAAAGAAAGAAGTTGCATGTAGACATTTGTCTCAAATTAGCTTTGTTGATGCACTCATACGGTCGAGAGTGTCAAGGGGATGTTGTGCGTTACAAGATGGCCAGGGTTTTCTCGATCGACAGGTTAAAAGGAAGAATGCACGCAAAGAGGGGAGAATGCGTTGCGCAGAACGTCCTCTTCTCGAGAAAGAGAATCTGACTCGTGGATAGGTGCGAACGGCACGCGACCCGCCGCACGCACGTATTGTGCGTGAACTTGCCTCTACCCCCTCTTTCGAGCTCTCGTAGTCACTCTTACCTCTCTTTCCTATCTTTCTCTTTCACGTCGTGTCCTGGCGCGCGCGCGCGCGCGACACTGTCAGACGCAGAGAACTGTGTAAACGCAAAGAAAGAGGTGAACCCGAGAGAAGGGGGAGTATTGGAAATGGGACGGGAACTGGATGACGGCGTGGTAGCAGCCACCTAGCCACCCGTCTCAGTGACAGCGGCTCTTTGTGAGCAAGAGCGTTCGCTCGTTGATCCTTTATCGTTCCGCGTTGCTTTCTCCACGATCGTTTCGCTTAACTGGCTTTGTTTCTTCTTAATTGTAATACGGTATACATGGTACAAGAACGATGAATGTTTCCTTGCAGAAACTGTCGCGACAGGGTAACCTGTATACTTACAGATGTTTCATCGAATTTCACTGAAAGCTCATTTCGTTCCTTTCAATCGTACCAGATTGCGTCTTCGAACTTAAATCCGTCGCACTTTTATTAATTCCGTTCGTAAGATTTCGTGTTGCTGCTTAATCGCATCGGATCGTCGAAAGGTTCCTCAATTGGGGTAGAAAGAAAAGGGAAGGGTAAACGGAAGAAAGATAAATATCGAGCGCGACGGAAGGAATGAAATCCCGAAACGTTTGTTGACAGTCTTTATTTGAGTGTTACGTAACTACACACTGCCCAAAACTCCCTTAAGTATCAGATGACGCAGTGCTATCAAGTGTGCTCATTTATGATTTATTATCGAACGTATCCCACTTCGTTCGCGATGGATGCGTCGCGCGATAACTGTTCTGGTACTTCGAATCGCGAAGAAACAATCGATGACTGTCGTTATTGTAAGACATTCGCGAAATGGCACGCGCTACTGGTATATATCACTGACCGTGTAGAGATGAATATATATCCTCGGTGAGTGCACCGATCTCTAGCGTTCGATAATTTGTTGATTCGTTAAAAGAAAAATCAACTTGAAAAGAAGCGCGAAATACCACCGTCCGTCCAATCGCACTTCATTGTAAGCCAGAACAAGCTATTTTAATACAGACTTCGAGTCACCGATATCACCGTCGACCACGATAAGAAACGCAAAGTTTTCTTAATCTCCTTTACCGATACGATACGACACGAGACAATGTAATGCTTACCCAGATTTTCCGTACCAACTTCCCGCTTTAATTGTAAATCTTTTCATTGCGTATAAGCTTACAGCTGCGATAAATGATGTAACTTGGAGCAATTACTAAATGTATCGTGAGCGTCAATTTTTAATATGGATCGACAACTTTAAACCTAGAAGAGAGGATGTTAAAATTCAGCTACACTACCGCCTCCTATCGCGCATCTGAGAAATTTGCACATTGAGATTGTATCCAACAAGGGGAGGCTAAGACGGAACAAAACTTACATTTTCGATGAAGCCTACATTACAATTCCCGAGGCTCCAGTCTAATGAAACTGTAGAGCAGTAGGAATTCTCGATTATACATTTGTATAAGATATTAATTTAACTGCTGCACTGTCAAAGTAGTCCAATCGACCTGGCCCTTTTCAGAAATAGAACTTATCGAAACCAACAAAGATGGCTTGAGCGAAATTAATCTTGAATCGATATTTTCGTTAAACAATATTTTTCATCGGAGATTCGATATTCGTGTACATTATAATTTAAGGACCTTCTTGTTATAAAATTGGCTTTTTATTTAAACACTCGTTTTCATTGTGTGGTATGGATGAATAGTATGTTGCATCTTTAAGAGAATACGATTAACTCGTTGAAATGAAATAATATTACACTCAATTTATTCTTCGAAATTTCGGTCGTAAGTCTTATATGTGTATAGATATTCAGCGACTTTGCACAATTCATACGTAGAAGTTCAATCATGCGACGTAGTTCAGTCTTTTGAGAGACAAAAGGATCCCTCTTATAAAATAGGTTATGTCAATGTTATGTGCAGTACGTCAAGTAAATTCCCGATACATGAGTCCAGGAACTTAGCTTCGAGTGTTGCAATCGCCATATTTTTCGCTGAAAACTCAAGCGAATATGATAACGTTTTTGATATATTTTGATTCAGTGTACTTTTGCATACCCATCGATATGCATATGTGTATCGAGTTGTTTCCTGTACGCATGAAGATAACGATATACATATGTATGACTTACCGCGATCTGATACTTCATTAAATATAGTTTCAAAAAGAATTGCAAAAAAATTGCAAAACAATTAAGCCATCGCATTCTCATGAAAGATTTCTAAGTAAAATTACTGTTGCGACGATATACAGCGCTTGATGATAAAACTCTTATTAGAACTTTAGTAGTTTTTCGGTATATGTACATAGTGTTTGCGGCCTTCTAACATGCAACAAAAAATTCAATTTGATTATGTTAAATTCCGATTATTATTTCACATTTCTTTCTCCTCTCTCACAAATCTAGCGTATAAGAAATATATAAAAATCGACGACAAATAGCTAATCAAATTGGCCCGATCGTATCAGTACGATGTAAAGAGGATAAAGGACAAATTAAGTACAAACGAGTGAAGTCAGTTGTTTGAAAGGAACGGTATATTAATATCAACAAAAAAAATTATATTATCTTTTGGTATGATAATGTCTAACAATAGGGAGCCTGAAACCTGCACCTTACAAACTGTCCACTCGTTCTTCCTTCGTAAAAAAGTACAATGGATAACAGTACTTAAAATTTCTTAAAAATAGCAATTCAAGATCATTACTAACCTCGGTAATTTGTTATACTGCACACTTGTGCAAACTTTCAATTTCATTCGTTTAACAAAACGTATATAACGATTTTTCGTAAAAATTAATATTGTCGATACCACATATGGGAGAATAATATAAAGTATTATGGTTAGAAACAATTATTTTGAATCAGTATGTGTGTGTGTATATATATATATGTATAACTGCTATTGAATAAATGACTAATATGACATAGAAAAGTAAATAAGATACAACATGCCAGAGGATCGGTATAAAGTAAGACCATCGGATTATCGATATTATAATCCGTGTATAATTGCACTCTGAATAAATTTTCTCGTTAAAAAATATTTCAATTGACTATAAAAAATATATATAGACTATCATTATCAAATGATGGGAGAACAACAAAATCGACGGTTTCCTCTCTTCGTGTATAACCAGTCTCCCATCGTAAATCGATTATAGAAGAGATGAAGTTATCGTGACAAACAATACAAAGAGTAAATGCATTTTCTTTATCTTCTACTATCATTCGGAGATTGAAATTTCTGTAAAATACATCACATATATAAATGTATACGGTACCGTTTATCCAAGATGGTAAAACTATTGGTACATATTTTTTATCTAACAGGAATGATATAAAACCTTAATTTTACGAATCGAAGATACTTCTAAAATTATTCCAACGTCAATTTCCGTGAAGGAGTGTACAAAAAGTAGTATAAATCGTATTGAAATATTTCCTGATCTCTGCACTAATATACGAATTTACATGAAAATCATTTGATTCCTGTAATTAAAGATATCTAATCCGATTAACGTATATGCATTCGCTTTATATTAACAATATTTTTATGGTACAACAAAATGTTGTTCCCTTCGACAACATAACTTAACAGACGCGCCATTTGAAAGGAAATCCGAGTTAATAACTTAATTTTATTTCGTGGAAATTAAAACGCATAAAATTAATATTTTCTTAGTACAAAAAATATGTCAGATTAAACTATTGCTAAAATATTATTAATCGCACAAAGTACTCAAAATAGCTGGGGAATGCATGCATTTTAAAGTTGCACAATATATGTTCACACGTATGAAGTTATTGCAAGTCTGTTACTTCCTATAAATTTAAGACTCCAAAGTAAAAATCATCACATAACAATAAGACACTCGTACCATGTAAACGATACTGTAGGTCTAGTATTAGTATTTCTTAAAAAGTCCCTAACTTTAAACAGTAACGACAATTTACGCACTGGAGTAAAAAATATAACAAAAACTTGACAGAGTTTGTTGTTTCATTTATATAAAAGATTCTAATAAAAACGTTTCCCTTTTTTTCCCTTAATTATCTGAATAAACTGTAATTTAACATCGTCTATAAAGACTTGTATGCTGTTCGTTTCGGAGATGAGACTTTCGGCAATGATACACCTTTCTTGTACAGTTACGTTAGTTCCAACGGTGCGTGTTAAAAAAACGTAACTTATGTAAATATACGTCGAAGGTACTCGTTCGATAGATGGTATTGTTTGCTCATTTTCCGAAATATGTTTTACTTTGTAAGATGTCTCAATATCCAGCGGTAGTACGAACACGCAGAACGTTCCATGAACTTAAAGCTAAACTCCAAATGCAAATAAACTACAACACCATCCTGTTAAACTTTTCAGATATTCATACATACGTAATATGTATTTGATGCTACGTAGGAAAACACGAGTGCTAGTTCAAAATGAAAATCTTTAAATGACGAAGTATAGTTGAAACTTTACTTGCCACAAGGCATAGCGGTAATTTCAAGGATTTACGGAAAATCTTTTGTACATATATAAAAAACATTGTAAGACGGTTGTACCCGAATCGATCGGAAAAGTGAGCACTCGAAAAAGTTTTCACATATAACATCAGCTTTGAACATTTATATATTTCTAATTCGATCGAAAGATAGTATTTTGCTTTTTAATGTAACATCGTTACGACGTAATGAAATATTCCAAATTGTCCAGAGATATTCATGAGCCACGATTTTAAGAATTTTTGTAACAACTGCATGTGCGCAATATCTTTTTGAAATTGTTTGGTATTCGATGAAAAATCGAGTGGTCAATCATCTTTCGATTTCGACGTGGATTCTTGACGATCGGATTTTGTTTCATTTTCCTGTTGCTCGGATTTCAATTCAGTCTCTTGTTGGCTTCCTTCGTCCTCTTCGTCCGAATAATTTGTAGGTGCTTCGCCAGGTTTTAATAATTTGCCCACGTAATCGTACCTTTCTAAAATGTGGAAATTATCGCGAAAGTTGCGGTCATTTAATTTTTATGAAATTTGTATCGGAACGATTATCTAGTGAGAAAAAATTATACATTTTCCTCTTTTCATATTTTTAGTTTTTTTTTTTTAAATTGCATCAATCCGAATATGGTATTAACTAATACAATTTCTAACATAACAATGACGAAATTGTCAGTTTTATTAACGTTTTTTTTACTAATATATATGAGTTATGAAATTAAGAAGGCAAGAATTTGATAAACATGACTGAACATTTATGTTACCTTGACCTTTGTTCAATATGACTGTCTCATTTCACAAAATTAATTACAGAACAAGGAAAAAGCATATTTCTGATGATCCAATAATCTGTTACCTTTAAACTGCTCTTCCCATTCTTTAATGGAATTCATTTCTGTCGTGTTTAAATCACTTAAATCGTCATAGTCGTCTTTAGATGCTTCTATCGAAAATGTTGCTAAACTCCTGCTGGCGTCCCGTCCACCAAATGCCGCATACGGTGCACCTATGATTGAATGCACAAACATCAAGTAAAAAACATACATTCGGTGTATATGGTTAAGTTACAAAGTTATGCGCTATTTTCTAGTATTTACAAGTCGTTGCGTTAATTACTTTGTACTTTTATCATAATCAAACAAATTTTATTTAAAGATGCATTTTATACTATATGTATGTATAAAAATTTGATGAGTACACATTGTAACAGCAATGGTAAGAGGATAATTGTTTGATAATTTTTCTTTATGAAATTAGAAGATATCACTGACATGCATATCTGTCACAGTGTCTTTTTGCTCGTGTAAACATTACGAATACTACAGTAACAATAATAACCGATACTTTACGATGCATAAAATACAAAAAGTTATCTTAATAATGCCATTTTCACAACTGATTATCACGGTCTTGCAGCATTTGCAGGCACATTCCTATATGTACGACTATGCTGTGATAACGTCGCAACACAGACACTTTACGAAGTAATTAACGAAGGCAACGATATAGTAATATCATCGGCGAAAGAAAATTCTTTGTAATCGCGCAGTGTAATTTATATAAGCCGTTGAAAGCTTACCAGGGCCGTAAAACTTTACACCACGGGTACAATCGTAAACGCTGCCGTTAACGGCGATTAAAATTCGTCCGTCTGGTCCTGTACCATTGTACTTTTTCAGTTCTTGAACTGTAAAGTCACGCCGCAATTTCGGTAGCTTTTTCACTTCTTCGACGGGTTCCTCGGTCTTCGTTTTGCTCTTGACAATTTTATAAACGAGGAAGGCAATTACACCGACTAAGATCAGATTCACCGGACTCATTATAATTTCGCTGATAAAGCTCCATAATAATTGCTGATTTTCTTGACCGGAAGTAGACGAGGTGGAACCCGGCGAGTCACTTTTTTCCGCCATTTTGACCACCAGCTTGCGAGTGTAGAGAAATACGGTCCTTTATACTCCGTTACCGAGCTCTTCGTTCCGTACGAGTAATTGAACTTTTTAAAAAGCACGCAACAAAGTCCTTCGGAACAGAAACTAGCTTATTACCAAGAATCTTTACTCGATTGACTCGCGTGTAATCCGGAGCGCGCACCGCTAACAATATACCCCAACACCCAATATACCGGCGCTGATCGCACCGGTCGCACCAGTCACACCAGCACCTATACTGATGCGATTATGTGCTCCGATATATTATACATAGCTCCGATGCTAACTGTGCGTCACAGGGCCGTATCGTTTTTATTTCCATTCTTTCGTTCGCATAACGAATAACAATCGACAACGCAATACATTTATCTGCGTTTGAAAGAGAATTTTTCTTGTATTACCACTTTCGGCACCGATTTCGGTACCACTTTTGGTACCACCTCTGGCTTCCAATCATTTTAGTTCTTTCAAAATTACGCCTTTATGGAAATGTACATTGATAAGCTTCTCCTCCGTGTTATCAAAGAAAAAATTGTCATATTTTGTAGATGATTAATATCAGTGTCAAGATGAAAGTAGATCGCAACTGATAAAAGAACGTGTAATCGCGATATGCAGGATTTGCGCTACGGCAAACTGACGTAACTTGCGATCGAAGTTTCGTTATTTCCGAGAATATTTTTTTCTTTCTTCAATTTTAAGTGGAAAGGTCGCCCCGAATGTTTATGAAACAATGATATCGCTGGAATTAAAGACGGGAAGAAATCATGACTGATCGTTTGAAGAACTTCGATTTCAGGAAATATTTATTTGCGTTGCACGTGGGAAGTACAAAAGTGCGGGTGATCTTTATTCAGTTTTGATTTCTGAAAGTCATGCTGAGCTCCCGATTGGCTTTTTACGCGTTTGCATAAACGTATATACATACACGTCGCGTTAGGTGCCGCTGGATTAGTTGATCTTACGTGTTCACGGACGTATTTAAGTGCATTTACGGCTTAAGTGTTCGTATACGAAATCATAGTCTAAATGAAAACGCACCTACGCGCCACTGCTCGACCTAAATCACGATTTTATTGGTACAAACATGCGTTACGATCCATTGACAAACTTTAAGTAATTGCTTTGAAAACGTTGGACTCGTGAGACGAGTGTCTTCCTTTATTGCGCCATGCAAATATGTGGCCGCATAATTGCAAATTAACTCTTGTAAATACAATATCGAGTTAAATAAAATCGTATAGCCATCACTTTTTCAGACTAGTTTATTCGAGTCAACTCCTATGTTCTAAATAATGCATTTCATGCAAAGGCATTACCGCTTGATTTTCGTATCATTTTTGTACAATCTTCGTATAATTATGTAACTATTCGAATCGTACTTAATTATATTGTACTGGTAGGACGGCATCGTTACGTAAGGATTATAGCTATACATACATCATATGTATATGTCGCTAAAATCGCCCTGAATTATACTCACTTTATTTAAAAAGTTACACGATATTATATCGTGACTGTCATTTGTATCTGGAGCATTTAATTGGTATATAAAACAAGACACATCTAAAGTCATTCCCGCGCGTGTGCATACGAATTATTATTATTATTATTATTATTATTATTATTATTATTATTATTACTACTTCTTGTGCCAATAAATCAATCAACACATTTGCGACGATGTAATAATCTCGAAGTATAAACATGGAAACAATCTAACACGATTAAATCTTCGGCATAGATTTTTCTACCTGTAGATCAAGATACGGACGGATATCGAGCGTAGATGAGACCATTTTTGCGTCTACCTTTTCCGAACACATTGGACAACTTTCTTCGGATTCGATGATTCTATCGTAATAAGGAATTAGATAACTATTAATTAGCCGAGATCCGACATCTGAAAATACGTACCTTAAAAATTCGCTCCTGATAGCAGGAAACTCACATTGAGGGCACGCTGTAAAATCGTGTTCGACGATATGTCGTCCCTGAAAATAAATAGGTAAGCGGTTGAACAAAAAGCGAACGTTTCGCCATGCTTTATGTAGAAAGGAAAACTGCAAAGAAATCTAACGGTAGCAATGCAGAACGGTATAGTATTCTTGCATTTATCACAGGTAATCTCCGTCTCAGGAAGTTTACTCTTGCAATACGGGCAGGGAGTTAAAGCTTCGTCTTCGATTTCGCTGTCCTTCGATTTCGGTGGTTTTCTTACGATCGCTTCGATTTTTTTGCTATATTTGATATCAATTTGCGTTCTGTATTCCGGACGCATGAGCACCGCGGCAAAATTAAATGCCGCATACTTCAAACCTGCCCTGTGACATTCGATCACGGTCGAAGTTAATATCGGAACAATGTCTGAAACGTGAGGTGTAACGTCGTTTTAGATCCTTCCTTATGTCACTTACGTTATCATAAGTATATATTTTTTACTAACGTGATGGGAATTTCGAGATGTTATTGGCTACCCTTATCAACATACGAGCACCACGTAAATGATCGTTCCTTTTTACGTGGAGTCTGACCAAAATGTATGAATGCAAAAGTCTCAAATTATTTTGCATCTCCAACGGTATGGTGATTTTGTTGTTCTTTAATTCTTGATACATGCTGAACAGAACGTCATGAGCATTTCTATAATTGCCTGAAATATCGTTAATTATGTAGTATGACGAGCTACGGGAATTGTGTACGGTATCAACCTACCATTAATTTGTTCCTCGTTTGCAATTATTATCGCTGTTTTCGCTGCCTCTTTGTATTGCTTTCTGGCCATGTACAATCGGAATAAATATTTTGGATCCTGTGAATGTGCAAATTTATGAAGTAAAGATCAATATTAAAAATAAAAAAATATTAACAGTACCTTTGGTAAGCCATCTCCGCCCAATAAGAAATCTATTAGCTGATTTGCTAATTTTTCATCCTTCGACGAAGCAACTGTATCTATCGCTAAGGAGAGAGCTTCGCTGTCATCCGCTGTTAATTGCGCGGCTTTTAATAAATGTCGCAAGGCCTGAAACGCAATGTTATTTAAAATTATCGTTGTTTCACGACTGTACGAGTTATTTCTTCAGTTCTACGAACTTTTTGATGCTCCGCAGCATGAAAATAGTATTTCCCCGCTAAAAGACTATTCTTTTGAGATTCGAAGTGCATCGCGAGGCTTTTGAAGTCTTCCTTTCGCACGCTACTATCGTCGATTGTATTTATTAAGATCTCTCCATACAATTCCATTTTGCCATGTTGATTGGCAAGTTGAAGAGCTTCGTCGTGACAATTCGATAGAATTAAAAATTTGATGGCAGAGTTGTAATCGTTCATTTTTTGAAAGTATTTCGCAACCATTTTGGCACCTTCCACGCTTTTAGTCTGCTGCACCACTTCAACGCTGCGTGCTGCCGATATGAAATTGCACATGCCTTATTTCAAATATATTTTGAAGACACACTGTATTTCTATAGTTTTTCTACCAACTTACCGGGATTGTTCAAGTATTCCAAATTAATCCTAATTATGTTGTCATAATCCTTAGCAGTTTCGTACGCTTTTGCAGCCTCCTCGTATTTTCCTTCGGCTTCTTTAGCTTTAGCATACTGTATGTTAATTTTAGCTGACGATATTTGGGGCAAAAGTTGTCCCACTTTCTGCCAATTCTTTAATTTTATATAGGCCGATGCTGCTTTGTCGAAGTATTCAGCTTTCTCGTATAACAATGCAGCTTCATTGAATTGCTGAAAAGACAATCGCATTGATTCGACAATAGGCTGTGCATGAGTCACGTACATACCTTCATAGATTCCAAAATTTCGGCGCACTCTTTTCGTAACAATCTCGAACTCTCACTGTCCATGGCTATGCTTACACCCTTCCTACTGTCTCCGCATCTGATGGACATTCTTGCAATTCCAGCGAGACACTGACTTCGATGATGTGGATTGTGCATAGGCAAATGGGAGGACTTCTTAGAGTCTACCAATCCACGCTCGTAATTTGTTAAAGCCTTAGGGTAATTCCCGCTAATTATGTAAGGAAAGAATTTTTTTTTATCAAATGCAGTTATAAGCAAGCTAAATGTATTGTGAAACGAATCGTACGTGAATTCCAGCTGTTGAGCGTATTCTCTGGCGATATAAGGTATCTCATCGACTTTCAATTTTTGCGCCAAGCTCAGAGCTTGCTCCCATTGCATTAAATCTCTTCTGAGATATAACGCCTGCACGGGTTCGGATGACTGAAGAAAGCATTTTTCGGCTTGATTGTAATCACCGAGCAATATCCACGCGTGACCACTCAACAATGCCAATTCATCTATATTTTCCATATTCTGTAATGCCCATACCATAGAAGCATCTTCTACTTGTCGATAAACTCGAATAGCTGTAATTTCAGATTAAAAAAATTTTTCATTATAGAAATATTCGGCGATTTGCGTTTTCCCATTTAAGTGATTATACAATTTACAAATTTACCAAAGGTAATGTTTAAATTGGCGATTGCACTTCGTCCTAGTTTTAACCATGAATCTTTCTCGTCAATTTTTTCACATATGCTCCATGCCTGTTGAAATCTGAAAAACGATAATTTTAATTCTTGTTTCGTACTCGTTGAAGGTGACACTATTTACAGGTATGACATTCTCACCTTCTGCACAAAAGTTGATTCTCTAATATTTCTGCTACTTTCTTAGATTCTACGATATTCCCTACATCTTCGTGGGAAGATAATGTAATTTGTACTAATTTATTGCTTGCTGAACATAACGTCAATTCGCCGGAATACATTAACAATGGTAACGTCTCAGACGGGAGTTTGGTCGTACTTATTTTTATGATTTTAGTACCTAATTACGAAGGGCTGTCAGTATGTTTAACTTTTGTTAAATTATTGATCTGTATTTTGACTCACCTTCGACATAATACTTTACAAATATATATGTTACAATAATTGTTTTATTATATACAGTAAAGATACTGCGTTCCAAAATATTTTGATCCCAGATGATACCTTCTACGCAATCCGGACAATCGGGAACTTGTAAAACAATTTCTTGTATAGGATCATACACATATGCCTCTAACTTATTATCTATAAAGCACAATTGCGTTCCATTTGCATCTAAATAGATATCTTTTATGCCATTGCTGTGTACAAATTCTACACTGTAATTAAACGTCTCTAGAGAAAAATAAATTATATGACCCATCTAGAAAAATTGTAAGTACGAATCAGTTTTTTCGATCAATTTGTACAAACGCTGTCTTATGATGTGTGCAGCAACTTACGTCGCTACCGTAAATCAAGAAATCTCCGCTAAGAGCATGACACGTTATCCTGTAATCCGAAGCATTCAAATCGGGGAACATTTTCGTGTCCTTTTCGTCTTTTGTCAGCGATTGGTCCATTTTAATCTGTAATGAAAATTTATTGGCGTACATCGAATCGAATATCGATACTTTGGGATATCACGTTAAAACATATTTGTTACCGAGTGTAACTGTAGCTTTCCATCGAATAATACTGAAACGTATGTTTCATTCAATCGTATACTATCTATCGTTGCTAAATAATCTCTCTCTAAGTGCACCGTTGTATCATAATGATTTCCCGATAAACTCCAAAAAAGTGCCCTATTGTTTAAACCCACCGCAACGTACATTGGACCTACAGCCAGTACGGACGGTTCTATTATGGTGTTAATGATCTGCGGGTCTGGTTTATCCTGAAAAGTTGTTAGTTTCGTTTAGTTTCGTCTGATTCTCTCCTATTTTCCTTCCTAGCGTATACCTTATCTAAAGTATAAAGGTGCACAGCTATTTCCGTCAAGCTGGTGAGTAAGACGATTCTATTACCGCAAACGCTAACTAATTTTGGGATTTGTATCAAGTACACCAAAACATTTCCACTGAAAGTTACAGCAGCCAGCATTGTACCATCCGTTGACCATTCGATTTTGCTTATTCCGGTTTCTCCGCTCACGGTAATCAGTTTCTCAGTTTCTTCTAAATTCTGTAGACTGTGTACTTTCAAAGTATTATCACCGCATGTAGCAATTTTTCCGATTATTTGGTTTATGGCAATGTCGTTTAAGGAATCTTTGTGATTCTTTACTTGAAATAGTTCTTGGCCCACTTCCTTGATGTGCGTGGATATCGCGGTAAAGTAGCCGGCTTCGAAGCCAACTAAGATATAGCCATCGCCATACCTGATGCAAGAGTAAAACGTGAGCAAGAGGGAACGTCTCTGATTTTGATAGTGCTCATATTCCAATTATTACGTACCACTTGTAAGTAACGATGGGTCCGTAACGCCTTTGGAATGCTAATTCAATCGGATTATCTGGATCCAAAATGTTGTACAAAAATAATGTTGTTCTACTGATAATCAGAGATACCTAAGCGACAAATATTTTATTTAAAAGTAACCCGCGTAAAGTGAGATTTGGACATTTCCATATCATTTCGTAAACGATCCTTACGGTATTTTCACCGCCTATTCTGTGATCCATTTTCATTTCATTAAACTGAACATCGGACGGATCGCCTTGTAGCGGTATTTCGCGACGCGTGTCACCGTCGCTGGTGCTAATCGTTAATACTTTATCTTCGCTTACCAAGGCAAGGAGACCTTCGTACGACCATGCGCCGCATAAAACGCGCTTTCTGTGTTTACCCAAAATTGGTATACGCCTGTTCGTCGAGAACGAGATACGAATATTAGTAGCCTGATAGGATCTAATACAAAAATTATCCGCGTAAAGACCGTTACATCTTACTTTGCATTTACATGATCGTAAAGCACCAAATTTCCTTTCTGTGTTCCTACAGCTAATAAGCAAGATCTCTTTGCCCACATCATACAAGTTAATCCGTCTCTTACGCCGGCATCTATCTGAGACTTTTTTCCAGTCGTCGCGTCCCATAATATAATGGTAGAAGAATTTTGAGAAATCATCGCCAATAGATCTCCATCGGAATCCCATCCAAAGCCGGTACATAAGCCAGAAATTTGAATGCGTTCCTGCAGATCGCCCTGTCTGTCGAAAATGGCGACCGAGGAGTCGCAACCGGTCGTAGCCAAATGAGTACTGTTGCCGGGACGCCATGAAATGAAAACGCTACCTGAACTGTGAGGCTGATACAGCTGGTACAGAACCTAAGACAAAAAGTATATTATTACCAGCTATAAAAGTGCAAACAGCAATAGTAGAAAAGGTTTCTTTCCATATGGTACACTTCTTTCAAATAACTTCAGATTTTATGACTATATTTTTTCTAAAAATCTTTCTCACAGATGTACTATGCTTAAGTGCAAAATTTGAATTTTCAATGGGAAGGATATTACAGCACATAACCTACCTTTTCCGTCGACATTATTTTTATAAGGAATTGTTTTACCGACGAAGCTGAGATATCTTTAGCCCGTAATTACATATCTAACTACCGCGAGGACCCATACTTAGTACATTGATTTATTAAAAGGTGTTTTTTACATGATATGTCATATTCATTGTAACCGCCATATTGTTTACATTTAGAGGTAGCATGGGTACCATCTTCGATCGATTCGAAATCATTTTTGCCGCCGCCAAACAGCGATAGATGGCTCTTTGCCATAACAGAAAGAAGAAGAGCGAGAATAAATTGAAGTACTGGCGATCGCAAATAGTATTTAAGTCAATTAGACCGCAAAATTTTATGGGAACAGTATTTGCATATACACAATGATTTTCACAGTGTACAAAAACTGCTCCCATATCGAAGGTCAGACTGAAATTGCGAGCCCGACATATTCTCCCGTTCATTCCGTCGTTCATTCCGTCTTTAAACCTGTAAAAATGACGAGAAAATGTTTCACGCGAAAGACAAAATGCGATGGCGGATGGATGGCCACTTTTTTTGGGTCCCTAATCGCAGCAACCTCCACGTGGTGGGACCCGGGTCGTTGTTGCTCGCAATGACTCGAAAACTGCCATTTTATTTTATTATTTTTTTCGTATTGAAAGCAATAACGAGTTAATTAGCTGCGAATTCGAAAAAATCTAGAAGTTTCTAATCAGCATTATGATTTCGCGATTAAGTGGAAATTAAGCCTCGCATTGAAAAAGTCAATAATAATAAAGTAACTGAATTATGCTATTGTTATGCGAATGTAATTTGGAAACATTATAAATATGGTCTTCATGAGAAAGTCGCAAACTAAAGACAAAGTGAAAGAAAGCAGAGCTTTGGTTATTTTTGAAGTTATGCGATCTACACCCACGGTTTTGGTACCCAAATCGTTTTAATTCTATTATTTATTTATATCATCATTGAATACTAATACTATATTATCGCATAAAGAACAACTTCTCGTTATTTAAATGAGTAAAAAAAAATCGTTTCTCTGCTCCAAACGATATGTCTTCTACATATTACCGCTGCAGATTCTTCTACTTAATAACTATTTTAATAATATTCATGCTCAATTCTCTTATTTCGAGATTCCTTTATAATTATTTGTTTGAAATTCTCAAAATCTCTGGTTTCGGCACGCTAGAGGATAGGCCGTGTTGCGCATGACATGCAGCCGTATTCCGATTGGCCCGCGTTTCCCCCACCGCGCGGCAGCCGAGCCGCCGCGAGCTATCCCCACTCCTACCAGTGGGTCACCTACCTCTTTCTCTCTCCGGACTTCGTGCCGTTAACACGTATCTGCTGTGAGTACCGTTTCTTTTACATTGTCCTCGTTTACCGACCGCTATAAAATAGTTCACTCCTTTATCTACTACGTAATAGTCTTCTGCTGTACCATATCTATCAATTTTGACAATAATAATTACGAATTTAGTAACAATCGCGAAATAACTACGACGCAATTGGTGACGTCACTGACCTCTCGCGACATTTACGCAACACTTTTCTCGTCTACAACATTAGTATTTGTTTTATAGCTTTGAATTTCGATTTTATTGGCGAAGAACGCGATTATTGTTGCTCTGAAACGTGATTATACGGAATCTTTGTACTTTTACGCAGTTATTTAATAGTTTACTCGTGCGTGCTTGCAGGACTCGGAGTATCC
The DNA here is from genome assembly GCA_963989415.1 of Cerceris ruficornis. Taxonomy (NCBI): domain Eukaryota; kingdom Metazoa; phylum Arthropoda; class Insecta; order Hymenoptera; family Crabronidae; genus Cerceris; species Cerceris ruficornis. The sequence continues at coordinate 28,984,276 of OZ022521.1, forward strand.
TTTGAACGACCTTCCGGGCTGGCACGATCGGACACGTGCACGGTGGAGCAACAAAGAGTATGATGTTACGACGCCATACACAAGTAACATTTTCATTTACTTCGGGTCTTCGCGATATTTTGTTTGAATTTATACAATATTCATATCAATTGATATCGAGTCGAACATCCGACGAGTTGAATTTACATTTCTACGGATTAATACGGTTCTACGGAAGCATGCAACGATTGAAATCTTTCGGGATTACATGAAACCTTTTACAATATACGAGTATTTAGTCAATATTTACAAAACGATAGTCGACTTCCAAGAAAGCTGCTCCTTATTCTGGCAGTGTTTACCAATTCCGGTGTTAAATTTCGACGGCTACAATTCTATGCTACAAATAAATCGCGAATCGTTTTTACTTGATATTTACATGTTACGACTTATCCTTCCGTTTTGAGACGCTGCAATGGATTTACATAGGTTTCATGGCATGAGTATAGAAGTAAATAAAAGCCGTATTTGCCGATGTAGGGTATTAAGGTCCTGCGTTAGATTCGTCCGTAATTTCTATAAAGATTTTCGTGAATTTATCGAAGGGGGTTACAGTGTTCATATGTAATAGAGAATAAGCATGACTAATCATATAACTTTAACAGTGGCAGCCCGCAGTATTTATTGTTTATACATTTAATTAGTAGTATATTGTATTACACAAAGAACATTACGAATCAATGAGTAAGACATAATTTTTAAGCAGTATTTCTTGAAGCAAGCACTTGATTTGATATGAAAAAGAAAAACATGGTTGTTTGATTTTCTTGTGTTCCCCACCCCACCCTTTTATTTTCAGCAAAATTTGTGGCCGAGTGCAATGCGGTCTAGAGTCAGTGCTTGTTTCGTATTATATTAATATTTATATCTGTATATATTTATTACTAAATATTTTTTCAATTTATAAGAAATTCACGCGACATAGAGTCAGTGTTTGCAACCCGCTATTATAATTATTAATATCTTTTGAATAATTATTAAAAATAATGTATTAAGAATTCTTTTCTCCGCGAAAGTAGAGTCAAAATTGTTCGCCGGAAATGATTCTCGGTCATGGTAGCTTCCTTATTTTATTTAAATTGATCGTACCGGAAGTAGAGACAGTGCATCGAGCAGCAGCTGTGGAAAGGACTTCCATCGGGCAAGGCTTCACGAATTTTAAAAGTAAGTATAAGATGCTCGAGAAATGAAATTTTTTAATTAAAAAATATGTATATAAACTAACCAAAATGTTAATTTGTTTGTTACAGAACAGTCAAATGAGGGGATGGTTGAGCAGCGACAATCATTCCTTGGCGATGGGCAAAGTCTGTGAAGGTAAGTTGAAATTTTATCCCGTACACTCGTCATAACTTTGATATTTGCCAATTCCCTTGCAAACTTAACTTTGTTCTTTCCATCAATTTAATTAACGTAAATAAAGTATCAATTAGCTTTTGAAGTTCTCAGAGAATACTTGCAACATTTTTATGCTAAATAAAGAATTAGCTGAATTTTCAAGTTTTCAGAGAGCAAATATTTTATATTTTGTGTTTTATTTTTGTTACAGACTTTGTCCGAATTCGTGAGGCATCGCTGGAGTGTTTGTTTCGCATTTTATATATACTTTAGTAAGTGTTAAATTTCTAGTAATTTTACGCGAAAGTAGAGTCAGTGTTTGCTTCGTATTTCATGTTATACACTTAAATTTATAACTTTACGCGAAAGTAGAGTCAGTGTTTGCTTCGTATTTCATATTATACACTTAAATTTATAACTTTACGCGAAAGTAGAGTCAAATTGTTCGCCGAAAATAATTCTCGGTCGCAAATTGTCTTTTTTCAATTATACGCGCCGGAAGTAGAGTCAGTGCAACAGGAGCAGCTGTGGAAAGGATTTCCATCGGGCAAGGCTTCACGAATTTAAAAAGTAAGTATCACATGATCGAGAAATAAAAACTCACCGTCGAGAAATACAAAGATGGCATATACTAATGAAAATGTTAATTTTTTTGTTACAGAACAGTCAAATGACGGGATGGTTGAACGGCGACAATCACTCCCAGGCGAAGGGCAAATCTTTTATAGGTGAGCTGAAATTTTAATTTGCATATACCCCACAATCTTTCCCCAATTTTCAGTTGACACTTGAAAATTTTCTCAAAAATATCCTTACAAGTTTTCTTTCAAATTTTCTTACTCTTATTTCGTTTGTTCTAACAATAAAATAAATAAAAATAAAGGATTCCCCAACATACGAAATTTTCAGAGAATAAGTATTTAAGATGTGCGTCTTATTTTTGTTACAGACTGCTCGAATTCGTGAGGCATCGCTGTACCCTGCGAAACTGCGACGCACCCTGCGCCTTGAAGGTGAGTAACGTAAACAAAGATATTTTATTTCTACGTACTTATCGTAAAGTTTCGATACATAGTTCGATATATAACTTCTCCTTGAATCCTCAATTCTGAAAAACATTCATAAACTAATCAATTTTTACGATCTACTCTTAACGTTTCTTGATATATAATTACGACTTTTTTTTCATCCTCTATATTCAAAATTAAATTAGTTTTCTTGGAAAATCGGAAAGGAAGGCAGTTTAACGTTCTACGAACGTTTCCTTTTTCAATGCGAAATGCTTTGTTTTGTTTAGATCTTGGACATTCCTTGAGATGACCTGAGGACAACCTTGATAACAGCGGCAGAGACAACAGTGGCAGAGACAGCAGCGGCAAAGATTCCGAGGTAACCAAAGGTATTCTGGTGTTTCAAGACTGGTGAGTCAAAAACTTTAACTGTCCCTCCGGTCTCCAAACCATGCCGTAGGACGAAAGGTCCGAAGCGGCACTGGCGATTGGTTGTATTGTTCTATAAAGCGAGCATAGTGAACATGAGTAATTGAAAAATTACTCGTGAGTAGAAACTGTTATATATTTTCCTTGTGTACTGTCATGTATGTCGTAGCTTAGGACAGGGCCTTCTTGTAGCGCGATTTTTGCATTACTTACATGAATGTAATCATGAAATTTACAGTTAGCGTTTCGAATTTATCAATACAAATGAACAATTTACGAATATTGTGCGTTCTTTATATTCATTGGAAAAATATTCTTATAACAAAATATGTTATAAGATCGCGCCTAGTAGATTTCTTTGAGACGATTTATGCTTTTCATAAATCGCTCAGTTTGTGCTTTTGATGCACACAAAATCGGAATAGTTAAATTTTGTTTCGCGCCGTTTGAATGATATTTCTTTAAAAATTTATCTGCAAGAAGGCACTTCGCGACGGGTAGATCTTGAAGTCGGAGTGACAATTAATACATTTCTCTGTTAAAATTCTTCCTCTGACGACGAGATCTCCCGGTTTTCAATTTTCAATTTCAATTCAAAGTAAATTTTGCATATTTTCAAATACATAAAGTAGAGTATTTTGCTTCTATAAAGTTCACTTTTTCAATTCAAATTCTTTTTGCTTGAACAAATATGAAAGTCGAGTCACTTGCTTAAGTAAATATAAAAGTCGAGTCATTTGCTTGATTAAATATCAAATTCGAGTCACTTGCTTCAATTTTTCATAAATCAAGCCGTTAGAATTCTACTAATCATCTTCTTAGCTAGGATTTTCAGCGAAAATACACAGTGAGTACAAATTCCTGCCGTGTTCACTTTAAGCCCGAACCCATTCGAGTGACCAGGGCTACTCGAATGGGTAAAGGCGGTGGGCACGGCCTTGTTTTTTTAAAAATCAGCGACTGACATTGCGGTGGTGAATCGTGCACGACGTAATTTCCACATGTGTGTGTGATGTGTGTTAGGCTGTGGATCTTGCGTCGCTTGAAATTTTCTCCTATGATAAAATAATTTATACAAACTTGAACAATATATTTTGCCTTATTCTCCTTTTCACTCTTACTACAACTCATCGATGTATATGGTATTCCAATGATGAAATTCTCTTTATCTGTGTTACATATGCCATATACATTGCCGCAAGTATCAAACGATACAATGACAAATACTTACATTTCTATAAATATTTCAAATCGCTGTTGTAATATAATGAAATAACGCAATGGTCGCCACCCTTGCCAGTCGATTTCAGGAAATTGGTACGTACATTTTAGAGTGTGAAAGTTGTTTGCGAACTCGGGTGTCGGAGGAACCCCGGGGAGTCCTCTCTAGTTTAGGCCCATGCACCCGGGTTCTTGAATGAGAACCGTGGAGTGTTGTGTGTTTGTGTGATTTGTGTCGCGATTTGCATTTTAAATATAGGTATTAGGTAGGTAGGTAGCATACCGTTCTGGAACGTGAGTTAAAGATAAGCAGGTAGGGCCAGGAGAGGTCAGGCTATCACAATCGCGCGCGAGTAGGGTGAGACGTCTGCCCCTGGGATTAAACTACGGTCAAATTGAGTGTTCCCCTCTTTTTGACCGTAGTTTCTAGTATGTAAATTTCTGCGCACGTGGTGAAACTCCCGGCGCGAGGCTCGAATACTTTGCCTTTTTTTATGAAAACTGTGCTACACGAGCAGCGAATACGCTCTGCACGCTCGTGGTGTGGTTTTCACTGTTGAATTTTGATAATAGTAAGAATTATATTGACGCAAAGTATTCGAGCATTCTCTAGCGGCAGAAGAAGCGGCTAACAAGTGCCGAAGAGGCCCGACAAACTGTCACGAAGAGGGCTGCACCGAATGGCTTTTCATCCTAGAATCTCTTTTGGGTTCTAGCATGGAAAGTCATTGTTAGTATTTGTAAATTCACTATGCTCGCTTTCTGTGTTTGTCCTCTGCCGTTTACGGCAATGACGGATGTAACATTCCCGTCCAACGAGCGCATCTTGGCTGCATGCGGTTTTTCATCGCGAAGTTAGAGTTGCGTTTACCTTGCTCGTTAGTGTTGCGAAATTAAGGTAGCCCCGGATGGTACCCACGGATTTGTTCGAATTAATTTGTAGTTTTTAGTGTTGCGATATGAATGTACACGGTTTTTTCTTTATTAGAATATTATATTAAATTCGAGATAGAGTTGCGAGAGAGATCGCCCGACATGGCGAACGGGAGTTTGCTTTAATTAGATCTGTAGAAGTAGCGTTGCGAAATGATGCACGAAAAGTGCCCGGTTTGTTTTTGAGCAATTATTCTTTAAAGTAGCGTTGCGATATAAAGCACGGAAAGTGCCCGGTTTGTCTTTGAATAATTAATTGTTAAAGTAGAGTTGCGACATAGCCCCTTAACATGGAGCACGGGAGTTTGTTTTAGTATTTTATAGAATATTTTTATGAATTTGTATTTTCTTAATAATTTGTAGAGTATAGCATCACGATTTAGCACCTGAAATGGGTGTCCGGGAGTTTGCTCTTAATAAATTCTAAATTAGTGTTGCGAAATATGAATTATACGCGTTTTTCTTTTGAACAATCGCGAAACTAGCGTTGCGAAATACAAAAGCAGCTGAGAGATGCGCATCTGCTGAGTCAGAGACTCAGCAATTGGAGTTGCAAAAATGCAACTCCCCATGGAGTGCCTCAGGAGGCCTGCTCCCAACGATAGCTTCTTTTTTTTCGGATAGGTAGTGTTGCGAATTATGAGAGCCCCCGGAATGGCAGTAGGCGGGCTTTGAAGTAGCGTTGCGAACAATGAAAGCCTCGAAATGGTAGTACGCGATTGTTTATTAAATATTATAACGTATGATGGCCATGAAATGGCAATAGGCGGGTTTTAAAGTAGCGTTGCGAAGAATGAGAGCCATGAAATGGCAATAGGCGGGTTTTGAGCTAGCGTTGCGAACAGTAAGAGCCTGAAATGGCACGGGTTTTTCGCGATTTTAATTGAAAGCGCCTCTTGGCTGCTCGATGATTTCGGGATTTTGAGCGCCTTTTGGCTGCTTCATGTCATGATTTTTGTATTGTTAATCAAGTGCTTGCAAATAGAAATACTGCTGTAAATGTTTCTGTTAATACAAGAAATTTTGAGGATTTCTGTAGAATTTTTGTCAAGTTATATTATGTATTGTCTATTGAGACCAATCAGTCAATGAATTTCATCGTGGTCATTGAAACCACTCCGCAAATAAAAGTGCAAAATGTTATATGCACATTTGATGACACAGATAGAAAAAGAGTGTCAGTTAATTTAATAAAATTCGCGAAATAGGAAACACGCTGCTGGCTGTCATGGTTAAAATTATTAATTTAATATTGTCTGGATTTTGCTTGGATCGCGATGACATTTTTGTGAGAATACCGCGTCGACGTAGAGGTTTCGATGAATTCTCGCAAATTTCTTACAAAAATTAGGGACCACGGGTTTTGCATACTTTTTTAATAGAATGAAAATAACAAACTTGCGCCCGAAACATATATATCGAAATTGCAGTGTGATAGACGGATGGCAAATACAGATAAGAAGTAAACGCGTCGCTTTTAGATATTTGCTTATTTATTTCACTAAATGGTAGAGTTATATTGTAGCAAAGAGGGAAGTCTCTCTTTATTTAACACTTCTCGCGTCGCGAATTAAAGAGTGATGCATTTATTTTTATGCTCGGATGATGGAAAGGTTTCAAATAATTTCGAATGCAGCTGTGTCGAAATTAGCTTTTTTCATTTAAGTAATTTATTTGATAGCAAATGATCGTGACATTGCACAATTTGCTAAATTGTCCATATTATTCAATTTGCGTTTGTCGACTCGGTATGTAACTTCAAATTTTATATTTGCTTTGTTAAATTTCTGATCATTCTTTATCGTAAAGTTTATAACATTTGCATTTCCTACAATTTTTAATAAATTATGCTTCCCTTGATTTTCGTAAATTTCGATACTCGTCTGTTACAATATTCAAGGGTCGGTGATATTCCGTTTTATGTTGCGCGTTTTAGGCAAAATTAATGAGAGTCTGTTGCAGAAGACGGAATACTAATAATGGATATTTAGAGGAAATGAAGTGGACCATGCACATGGAAATTAAGAGAGACTGGCGTCCAGAGACGCTGGGGGAATCCACAGTTTAATGAAATTTTACTAACAAAGGAGTTTTTGTTACAGGAATTGCATGAATCGACCCACATCGAAGGGCGATCGTGGATATTTCTCAGTGACATCTTGTGTTGCAAATTGTGTGTTAGGTTTGCAGATATTTCTTCTGAAATTGTGTTACGATCGTGTGATTACCATTTCTTAATGGTTTCGTTGTTAATGGTTTCGATACGTTTGATTTTTGGATCAAAGTATCGTCTGTATTGTTTTCGAAGTCTGATTCACGAGATAATTGTTGTCTGACTTTCTTCATTCTTGAAGCAATACGATGTTTCTCTTCATTCTGCTTCAAGCAGAATGCATTTGTCATTTTCTGGCCAAGAGGTTTGCTTTCTGCTATGCAGATAAGCAGTCAGGCAATATTTTGCAAAGAAATCTTTGCTGTTAATTGGACAGGCTCAGATTGTGTTTGTATTTCCCCCGAGATAGGAAATGATAACTGCTAATTATAATTTTCATTTAGGTAGGTATTAGGAAGATTTTCAAGACTACCACCTGAAGAAAGAAGAAGAGCGAGAATAAATTTAAGTACTCGCGATCGCAAATAGTATTTAAGTTAATTAGACCAAAAATGTTATGGTATCAGTATTTGCATATGCACAATGATTTTCACTGTGTACAAAAACTGCTCCCATACCGAAGGTCAGATTGAAATTGCGAGCGGACGGTCAAATTGTAATTGTATTGGATTAGACTCTAAGACGGTCGTCGTATGTTTAGATTACGATTATTCGTAAGGTTAATTTAATAAGGAATAAAGGGTCTAGCAGGATAAGGGGGTCAAAAGTGCCCTTGAAGCTATTTTATTCCACGATGCGTCATTCGATAGGTAACCATAAGAAACCATTGTACACAAATTTTTAATCCGATAGCTTGACCGGGAGGGTAGTTATGGGGTAAATTCGAAAAACCAGTTTTTGCCTCATTTTCGCCATTTAATGATGTGTAAAAATGTCGAAAAAATTCTGACACATTCTAAACATGATTGCACACGTTAGGAATGATTTTCAGATTGTTCCGTTGCAAGTGCCGCGCGCAAAAAATCAAAAACGACAAAAAAATGGGAAAAATGTAGATTTTGCACTGAAATCTTCGAGACACAATTTTTAAATAATTCCTGTAAGTACCTGATGTATCCATTAATATGCTCAATTTTTTTCATATTTTTTTGATATGGTGCAACACTGTCGGAAAAATCAAAAACCGATTTCTGGGACGCATTTCGGGCTGAAACGCGATCAGTATTTGCTATCATTGCATTATTTTAATTCAGTATGTTCATTTTATTACCTTCAATGTCGCTGAATACGAAAAGATACGTGTTAAGGAAGAGAATCAAGAAAATAAAGTAAATTGTTAATTGTATGCTCCGTATATGCTAGAACTTTGAACCTTTCTTCAAGAGTTGAGATGGCGCAGTGGGTAGAGTGTCTGCCTGTGGAACCGCTGGAAACTTTTTGTCGCGGGTTCGAATCCCCATGGGGGACTTAATTTTTTTTTCTGTAATTTTTTTTTTTTTAAATTATTAAACACATAGCAATAATCAATAGTCGCTTTAAGGTGTTTCACAGATATTTTTATGTCTTCAAAAAATATAAAACCAGCATGAAAATAATCATACGGTATGATTTTCCTAGTTATGCCATATTTTGCAATTATGAGTATTTTCAAACATTTTGTATGCTTAATAGATATTGGTTTAGTATAATGCATGAAAATATATTGTAAATAATGAAGGGACATAATATTATATCTTGGAAAGTTATAACAAAGAGGAGGAAGGCAGAGTTTCTTCCTTTCTATAGATTATAACTTTTCATGATCCTTTTACATTTAACATACATTTTCAAATGTCTTAATAAATCGATGTTTATTCAATATACGAAATGTTTAAAAATACTAGTAATCGCAAATCGTGGCATTATTAAAAACAGTAGATATAATTATTTTTAAAAATATTTGTGAAACACCTTAAAGTGACTATTGATTATTGCTATGTGTTTAATAATTTAAAAAAAAAATTACAGAAAAAAAAATTAAGTCCCCCATGGGGATTCGAACCCGCGACAAAAAGTTTCCAGCGGTTCCACAGGCAGACACTCTACCCACTGCGCCATCTCAACTCTTGAACAAAGGTTCAAAGTTCTAGCATATACGGAGCATACAATTAACAATTTACTTTATTTTCTTGATTCTCTTCCTTAACACGTATCTTTTCGTATTCAGCGACATTGAAGGTAATAAAATGAACATACTGAATTAAAATAATGCAATGATAGCAAATACTGATCGCGTTTCAGCCCGAAATGCGTCCCAGAAATCGGTTTTTGATTTTTCCGACAGTGTTGCACCATATCAAAAAAATATGAAAAAAATTGAGCATATTAATGGATACATCAGGTACTTACAGGAATTATTTAAAAATTGTGTCTCGAAGATTTCAGTGCAAAATCTACATTTTTCCCATTTTTTTGTCGTTTTTGATTTTTTGCGCGCGGCACTTGCAACGGAACAATCTGAAAATCATTCCTACCGTGCGCAATCATGTTTAGAATGTGTCAGAATTTTTTCGACATTTTTACACATCATTAAGTGGCGAAAATGAGGCAAAAACTGGTTTTTCGAATTTACCCCATAACTACCCTCCCGGTCAAGCTATCGGATTAAAAATTTGTGTACAATGGTTTCTTATGGTTACCTATCGAATGACGCATCGTGGAATAAAATAGCTTCAAGGGCACTTTTGACCCCCTTATCCTGCTAGACCCTTTCGCGTTAGTCCTTAAGCATTGGATGCTCGTCGCATCACGGTCGGGAATCTATATCTCCCAGTGCGAGATGGGTAACGAAAGTAAAGTAGAGCAAGAAATTTTGCCTGACACATTTTCCCGTTCATTTTGTCGTTCATTCCGTCGTTTAAACCTGTAAAAATGATGGGAAAATGTTTCACGCGAAAGACAAAATGCGATGGCCGATGGATGGCCACATTTTTTGGGTCCCTAATCGCAGCAACCTCCACGTGGTGGGACCCGGGTCGTTGTTGCTCTCAATGACTCGAAAACTTTTATTTTATTTTATTTTCCTCACATTGAAAGCAATAACGGGCTAATTGGCTGCAGATTCTCAAAAATCTAGACGTTTCTAAATATCTTTTGAACATTTCCGATCTATAGAATTATATTACTAATTTTCAAATTTCAGAATGAAAAATTACGATCATTTCATTTATTACGTTGTTAAATTCATTTTCGTGACCGCAGTCTGCCGACACGAACGTCCGTTACTTTGGAATCGCTCAAAGTACGACTAAGATTTTGTTCATTGTATTATTACCCATAATTTGTATTCTTATAATGGCCGTTGTAACAACTTCGCGTTTTTTCTGAGACAAGTAACGGGATTAGAACGAAAGGGGAAAGTTACTTATGCGCGCCATATTTCGTATATTTTATAGAAGGCGCTAAATTCAGTGATACCGCCGCCTTCTATTGTCTCTTCCAGACACTACATTCAATGACGCTGTCGCCTCCTACAACCATTAACACGAAACGTATTCGAAACGTAGGTAAAGCCTATCCCATCTAATTGTAAGCTTGGACTCCCACGTAGGGGCCGGCAGTGTCACCGAATGTCATGTTACCTACGAAAAATTTGAAACATGGCGCGGCCAATTTTCGTCTTTCTTTTGAATACCGTCATTGGTCCGAGAAGAGAAAGGGAATTTGTTACCACCGATATTGTAACAGTTGCCGTGGAAATGAAAGAGGTAGAGCCAGCGATTCCTTCGATTTACTTCGCTAAACGACGTCGATGATATTATCAGCGGAAAAGGCGAAGCAGGAGTATAATGTATCGTCGCTAATTGAACATGATTGTTTATTATTCATCGTCGAAAAATTGCACGTATCCTGCAACTTTTGTAATACAGTAATTATAGTACAAAAGACACTAATAGTAATCGCGTAATAATAATAATAATAATAATAATAATAATAATAATAACAATAATTATTATTATTATTAAGAGTAACTAAGAATACAGGGGAAGTGTAGTGAAGGTTGAACGATGACTAAATCATTGGGAGTAGAACGAGAGTACGGAAGAGCAGAGATGGCCTCGGAGAACGAACGAGGATTCGGAAGGGTAGGGAAAGGACGGAAAGGACGGAAAGGACGGAAAGGAAAGGGATGGATCCAAGAAAGTTTCGAAAGAAAAATTCAGTCATTCGCAACACGATTAATTGGGTTAAGTTATTCCGACGATTCGAATGGTTGCGCGCCATTCTCACTCATCGTAACAATATATATATATGTATATATATATACATGCTCGACCACATATATATTTATGTATATATATGTATATATATACTTAATACTTTACCGGTAGGTTCGACAGAAACGTGACACACGTCGATGCGGGCGTTACATCGAAAGCTCGAGATTTACTTCTCGTCCGGACTGATTGGTCCAGACAGGAAAAAAAAGACCGAAATATCGCACGAGCATGCTCGTTGTAAGCCCGTTTATGGATAACTCGCGCACACGTATCGGAGTTAACGATAATGACAACGATAACGATAACTATGAAGATAGTTCGTTCGGCTATCCTGCTCGTTCTACGGCAATAAGTTCAATCGGATCCTTCGAATTGCCATTAATTTCTTCGCTGCAGTTCCTCTCGTTTTCTCTCGACCGTTGGAATTCGAGTAACAGGACGCGATACGATTTCGCGTGTCGTGAGAAAAAAACGAAAGTCCGCCTGCGGCAATTATAAGAGAGAGGGGAAGAGAGTAAGAGTGAGAGGGAAAGAGAGAGAAAGAGAGCGACAAATTACCGTTGCGCATCGTTTGGACGATCTTCGTGAGTGCAACGTTCCCGAGATGCAAATTAATCGTATCTTTGAAGCTTCGAAAAGAACGAGGCGAAGAACGTACGACGTGTGATGGAGCACAAATAACAAATTAATTTCGCAGGAATGTCATAATCTACCAAGTTTTCGATCCTGCTGTCGCGTACCAAACGCGACCCAGCAAAGTCGACGAGTCTTTCACGACGTTCAGTAGTTTCGCGCTCAACGTACGTACCCCTGCGTGTTACTTCGGTTCTTTTTTTCCCTCCCTTTTACAACGCGCCCGAAAAAATGAGACGCAATCGGCAAACCTCTTTGTTCTCTTTCCGCCAAGATCGCAAACGAAGATAGAATTCTAGAGCGAAACTTCCGTTTTATTGTGACACGAGCAGTCGCGATGGCGTACAATATAGCTTTTCCTTTCTAGTTTTCCTCTTCGTCTCCTTTGCGCCTTGGTCCTCCGACCGATCCGAATCTATCTCTCGAAATAAGTCTTTCACGAAACGATACACGTACGCATCGGCGATCTCTCGTTCTCTGCCGATCGAAAACAAACGATAAAATATCTAAGGAACATTCAATACTTATCTTTATGGTTTGTTTGTATGCTTTCTTTTTTTTTGTCGTTTCTTTTGACTGAAAACTCCTTTCCTCGCGCGGCAACAGGTCGGTAACCGCGACGGACTCTACACGAAATTCTTACCCGTTCATATCTGAATATTATTCAACTTGAAAAGGCATAGAAACACGATGGATTTTTTTTAGGAAGGACGTTGCTTCTGTACGGATATCGCTTAGATTCTATTCGCGGTGATCTCAATAATAATGCGACGACAATAATCGTTCCGTCGTTAATACAAGATATTCGATAGTTCGAATACACAGCAATTGATGCTCATGCTCGGTATATACAATATATAGCACTTATCGTTAATCGCCGAGAGCCGCGAGATTCTTCCTCTCGGTATCGTTCGATCGAACCCGTCGTCGTCGCCTCGAGAAATCGTTACAAATCGCCGATCCGATCCTCTACTATGTACAACGAACGACAAACAAACGCGGATCGAATTCGAGAAACGGCGCCGAGAGATTCAACGAAGAATCCCTCGAAATTCGTGAAAATACGCGAAAATGATCCGGCGGAGTGTGCGCTATCATCGCACGATAAGGAAAGGATTTTTCGAAACGGACGACGGGTCGCGTGTCCCAATGAACTCCTCTTTGTTCTCTCCGTAGCGTTTTTCGCGGAAAATAGGACGCGGCTGCGTTCAATCTCGCGGCTCGCGGGAGCTCGATTCGAATGGAAGGAATACGATCTATCTTACAAGCTGATTAATGATGGTGCGTTAACGTAGTACAGTGCGTCGCTCTAACGCGATTACGAGCTTACAGGATAATCTCATACCCGTCGTTACGCTATTTATTTCGTTATTACAAACTAGAAACAATCTCTAATGACTTTGCGTGTAGAACTTTGTAATTAGGCTCTTGAGCAGTGTCTAGACACGAGAGAAAGAGAGAGAGAGAGTGGGGGGCGACAGAGAGGGAGGAATAGGAGGAGGAGAAGGACAGAGAGGGTGAGAGAGAAGCTGAAGGAGAAGCCGGGGGAGTCGGAGATAAAGGGAGAGAAAAAGATGGAAAAGAAAATGAAACGAACCGCGGAGCGTTCGAATCGATCGACTCGTCTCGATTTTCGGCATCCTCTGGGTCTCGACGGATCCGACGAAGCTCGCGTAGAGAACTCGGTTCGCCGAGAATCCGATAGATCGACCTACGTTCTTTTCCGCGCGGAGAAGCTCCGTCGAATACGTTGTACTTTCGAGTTGCGAGGCTTTTCCCACGGACCAACGAAAATTCTAGCGTTTCTACTTGGCCGAGAGATAAACGATCGACGCGAAAATTGCGAAGCTCCTACCAGATATCGGCGTTCGAGACGCCTCCGAGTCGATTTCAGGGTCGCATCGACGACGCTCGTCGGGCGAATGGCAAAACTCGCGAAAGTTGAACTTTAAGGCGGGTGCTAATTGCGCGCGTTACTGGAGAGCGGCGTCGCCGGGTCGGATCCGCATTTCCTTCCGCCCTTCCCTCCTCGTCGGAGCACGAGGATTTCACCGGCGTTCAGGAGCAAGGGGGGTCATTGTACCATGTAAAAGTATTAAACACGCGTCAGTATCTCGATAGAAAGGTGAAAAACGAACCGATACACGTTACACGTTATACGTTAGACATTCATTCGTTACGCTTCACACGCTCATATACGCGCTCCGTAATTTCTCTCCTTCGATTTTCGTCCATCGTCCTCGCCTTCGAATCCTCGTCCTCGTTCGTTTTTGCGTTTAGGCCATTTCGCTCGTTCTGGACAGGGCGAGAGGCGCGCTGGTCCATTTCGAAAATTCAAAATAGTCGCGCTCTGGCCCTCGAATTCGTTTCGCAGCGATCGATTTCTACGACACCGGCGTTTTCGAGTTTACGACGAAAACTCGGATCGATTGGTCGAAGCGACTCGAGCGTTATCTCCCGTTACGAGGCTCCTTCGGCGCTGGTAGTATTGTTCTATGTGAAAAATTTATTGCAAAAAGTGTTTGCGCGTGGGGTGTGTCGGGGGTGGGCGCGAGCGTGGCGCATTCTTCGATACTCCGATCGCCACCGAATTTCTCTTCGAACGTCGAATCGTCCCTTGGGTCGAACGTTGCGTTTCCCGCGCAAAACGCCATCTCAAAGGAGAATGCGATCCCTCGATATTGACTCTATAATTGCAATCGGCCGTTCCGCGCGACTCGAGATTCTCCTCGTTCCGGCGTGTCGGCGTAATCGCGCGCGAGCGATCCGATCGTTGGTTTACTGGCTGTGCAATCGACCGCCGGAAGCCTTCATCGCTTGATTGTTGCCGGTAGCCTTCGGTATCGCTCCGATTATCTTGACGCGATTCTGCTGCTGCTGCTGCTGGTGGTGATGCTGGTGCTGCTGGTGCTGCTGGTGCTGCTGGTGCTGCTGGTGCTGTTGGTGCTGCTGTTGCTGCTGCGATTGCTGCTTGTTGTCGCAGAACTGCGGTGGCGGAGCAAAAACGAGCTCGTCGGCATTTCCCGCGGAGGGTCCGGCGTTGAACTCCGGGGGCGGGGGAACGTAGAGATCGCTGCTCTGCTCCTCGGCGTCAGCCTCGATCGGCGGCGGGAGCTGGGCGAGACTGACCGCGTGTCTGGTGAGCAATCCGCTGCCGCCGTAGCTCGTTCTCTTGCAGTGATTGGTGTCCTTGTCGATACTCGGGACGGGGAGAACCGTCGAGGGATGTTGACCGGTCTCGTTGGCGTGATTTCTCGCGTTGGCGTCGTCGAAGCCCGTCGGTGGACCCACCGGGACGTCCTGATCGGAGCTCACTCCGCTCGAGCTGTTGTCCCCGTCCTCCGCGAGGGACTGCTGGGTCTGCTGAAGCAAAAAGTCGTTCGGATGACTCTTGGAAGACTTGAGTTGCGTTCGGACCTTCTGAATCTCCTCGACGCTGAACGAGTGCGGCAACGAGCTGCTGCCGGAGGAACTCGAGCCCGAGGTGTTGGAGTTGCCGGACGTTTCCCTCGTCGACTCGAGCTTCTCCCTGGCGGCGGCCTTCTCGAGTTCCTTGGCGATTTCCGACTCGGCCTCGTCGTCGGTCTCCTCCTCGCCCTCGTCGTCGTTCTCGGACTCCGAGAGGCTGTAGTCGGGCTCGGGAATGGGCGGGGCCGCGCTAGGTACCGCGGTTCCTCCGTTTCCGGCGTTTCCGCCGTTTCCCCCGTTACCGCCGTTACCCCCGTTACCCCCGTTCGATATCGAGGAAAGATTCGTCACGGAGGAACTCGTGCCAATCGTTTTCTTCTTTCGCTCCCTCATTCCGGCTGTGCTGTGACTTCTGTTGGTCTTGAGGGGCTGGGCGTACTGGTTCCCGTTGGACTGACCGCTCGCAGGAGCGCCGCCGTTGGCGACGTTGCTGTTCACCGTTTGCTGGTTGCCCGGTGGCTTGAAGGTCGTGTTGTTGGTCGTCCGCAGGCTGTGGGACTTTCTCACGTGGGAGCGGGTCGTGTGGGCCGGCAGGCTACGCGACCGGTATCCCACCGTTTTCGTGTCTTCCGGCGAGGCGTAGAGCTTGGCGCTGTTGGACGGTCGAAAGCTGGACATGACCCCGTACCCTCCCTCCGCCGACGCGGCCGCCAATTCTAGAAGCAGAGGACCGACTTTTCGCGTTCACGCTCGGACGTGCGCGGCCGTCGAGGGGCGGAAACGAGAGCCGAGAACCGGCCGAGATTCGACCTTCGATCTCATGGAGATCCTACCTTTGACCTGTTGAATGTGAGCCATGTTGTCGTAAACGGAGGCCGGCGTAACCACGTCCGGCACGGTGGCGCCCACGTTCACCTTCACTACCTGTCCGACCGGCGGGGGAGGCGGCGGATGATTCGGCGGCGGCAGCCCGTTTCTGCCGTTTAGCGCGTTCACGTCCTCCTGGCTTCTGTGGCCCTTCGGCGCCAACACCGACGACTGCACCAGCACGTTCAGGTCCGGGGTGCTGTGGAAGTCTCTGTGAAGATCGGAACCTCCCCCCAACCCTCCGAAGAACCGCACCTTTGAATTCGACTGCAAGTATAAAGAGGAGCGATGCGTGGAACGATGGTCTCAAGAGGGGGGAGGGGGAGCGCTCTCCTCGAGCAGCTCTCGCGTCGAGGAGATCGCGCGCAAACGTGCGGACTTGTTTGCGGAAATCGTGAAAGCGCTAAGAGCGTCGCGAACCAGGCGGACGAGGCGAACGAGGCGAACGAGGCGGACTGGCGAACGCGACGATGGCGACGTAGCCCCGCCGTCTCCGGGGGGAGTACGGCTTTTGCGTCGCGTTCGCCGGTCTCGCGGCGGTATCCGCGTGCTCGTCGACGAAGACAGAAGCGTAATAGCGAAGACGTTAGCGAAGAGACGTTTGCGCTCCGTTAATTCTGCAAGGCGTGTTCGTCAAGCTCAACGTGACATCCGACATTCCTTTAAATATTGGATTTTCATTAGCAAATTGCTTAGTCACCTGGAATCATGCAAGTCACGGGCGCGCTAGAAACAAAGTATTTTCGATCAGTAATATAACTCGTCCTCGTTGTCCCGCACGTACCAGGAACGCCCCTTGCCGTACGCTCGTGTTGCCTTGCGAGAAAACTATAACATACATGCACAAAGACGGCCACCGTTACACCCAGGAGAGCATGCATCCGAGAGCGGAGAGACGTCCGCCGTGCACGGCGTCTGGAAAATATTTTCGTTGCGCGGGGCTTCGACGTTTCGTCGACGAGGCGTCGACACGGCGAAAGGGGCTCGCCATCGATTCCCCCCGTCTATTCTCCGTGTTATCGGTACTCTACCGAATGCAGCTACAAGGAGGCCCGACCGAGTCCCCGTTCTTCGCGGTGAAGCGTTACGCGGAACTTTGGACGAGCGATCGAACGACTCGTCCCAGGACCGTCTACCCGGAAAAATGTCGAATCGCGCGGAGGGTGAACGAAACGGAAGAGTTATCGCGACGAGTGACGTGGAAGGAAACCGGGCAATCGGGCGGTGACCGGATAACCGAGAAACCAGGGAATTGTGTCCTTACTTTGCCTTTGCGTTTCATTTCCGCTACGCTCGCGTATACTCTGCCGGTCTTGGCAGGCGAGGAAGGATGCGACTTGGTAGCTTGACCAGTTTGAAAGTGAGAGCTCATCATGGACGAGCTGTACTGACCACTGGTGCTACCTTGCTGCCGCTGAAACAGTTCCTGGAAGAAAGGAAGGACGAAGCTGAAGCTTCGATCGATTCGTGCAATGCCATTCGAGGAGAACAAAGAGAAGCGCACGTTCGGCGATGGAGCAAGAGGGGATCCGGTCGTCGCGGCGGATACGTACCTCGAGCTCGGCGGCGGTGATCCGGCTGGAGGTTGGCCTCGACCGAATACTGGCCGTTCTCGGCTGCACGGGGGTGTTTTGTCCGGTGTTGGGTCCCGTCGAGGGCTGCTGAGGAAGGTGAATGGACTCGGCGCTGCTCGATTTTGCCCCGGTCGAGGCGATCTCGTCGCGGTCGTCCCTCTCGCCGCCGCCTTCTGCGCCCGAGAACCGAGACACCGAGTTAAGCCTTGACCGGCGAGAGGATATCCTCTCTCGAGCGCGAATTACCTAATCCGGCCACCATCGACCTCGCTCTCGCCCGGCCGACGCTCAGGGTCGTCTTGGGGTCTCTTCGCGGCGGCATCGGTGCGGGCGATCTGCCGAGCGTTCCGCCGATCGCGACGTTGTTGTTACCCTTCCGCGGCAGGGTAGCGTACTGCCTCTGAATGGGTTGACTAGTTGGCAGGAGGGCCGCCGATTGGGAGTTTGGAAGGCTAATTACCGGCGACACCACCGTCATTCTGACCAGCTCTCCGGACTTCCGGATCAGATCGACCACGTGCTCGTGCGACGCCGTCGTTACGTCCTCGCCGTTGATCTGCGAACACGAACGGGAACACGAGCAGTTCGGCCGGATCGTCGTTGAACGTCGAGCAGCCCGGATGGGCTAGGAGGAAGCCGCGAAACCGGGCCAACTCACCTGGATGAGAAAGTCTCCCTTTCTCAGTCCCGCCAGATCGGCTACTCCTCCTTGATCGACGTCGTCCAAGTACTGCAGGGCCGGGTACCTGGCGGAGGGGGTCAGTTCCATGAGGGGCGACGTCGCCTTCGCGCCCCGCAGGACGAAACCGAATCCCTTCCTCGAGCGATGCAACACCACCGTGCGAGGTTCCGAGGTCACTCTGAAACGCGAATTGGCGATTGAACGCGGCCTTTCCCTCGTTCCCCCGATCGACGACGGATTCGCGACTGTCGGAATCGACTCTCCGCGCCCCCCGGAAGCCCACATTACTCACGGTTTCTTCAACCTAGGAGCAGTGGCAAAGTATTTGTGTTGCGACTCTCGCCGGCCCAAAACGCGGTTCCTCCCGTCCCTGGCGGGCTGAGGACCCAGCGGGATATTGGTGTGCCGAAGTCTGACCTCTTGGACGCAGTGCGCCGGAAAGAGGCCGGTACCTTGCCCGCGGAGCACCCCCTCGAGAAGACCACAATCGGTAGCACCGGTGACTGTTAAAAATAAAGAAACAAAAATAGCCTTGCCATCGTGACATTCGATACGCGGCGTTACCTACAAAGAGAGAAAAATTCGTCCGAAGAGAGACTCGAGCATCGGTAATCGCGCGCGGACAGCGCGGAGCGGAACGGAGGTACGAAAGAGTACGCTCGGAAGAGAAGCTCGGAAGAGAAGCTCGGAAGAGAAGCTCGCGCGAAAAGTTTATCGCGAAATGAAACGTGGACGATGATCGTGCGGTACCTTCGAGGATATCTCCTTGATTGATGTTGAGATGACCTAAAATTCCGCTGTTGTAGCTCTCGACGCAGACGACGGTCGTGCCGGGGATCGAGAGTGAATTGGTCGTGTCGGATTGCGAGGTTCCAACCCCGGAACTGTCGCTAATCACGTCGGACGCTGTGTCACCGAGACTCTTGTCTAAAAAAATCGGGGCGACGTGTCGCCTTGAGTCTGGGGCTTCGATCCAGCCGATGTTTCGGTCTTAGAGCGACGAACGTCATGCAACGCTAGATTCTTCGAACGTGGCAAAGCTATGTTAACGCTAAGGAGAGAAACTCGGTGAGATTCGTCCTCCGAGACGACTAATCGCGCGCTTACGAAAGTTCTAGCTTGCCGATTCGCTGGGTAAGCCGAGAGACGGCCTCTCTCGTTTCTCCTCTTCGTGCTCCTCGATACGTCCTAACGACGTCGAGCGAAGGGAACGAGCCGATGGCCGCGGTTATCTCTATCGCCCTGAGAAATTATCGATCTACGGAATCGAAGGGTAGGATCGTGCGTCGGCTGGTCCACCTTCGCGTACCATTTCTGGTGGTGATGGTTCGACGCTCTCGAGTCACGCCAAATACAAGAAAGGAACGATCGCCTCGTTTCTTTGTCTCCTCCCTCTCTCTCTCAATCTCTCTCTCTCTCTTTCTCTCTCTTTCTCTCTCTCTCTCTCGGCGTCTCTTCGATTCAACGATCTCGCCGAACGCGCGAGTATCTCGAGATCTTCGGTGAAGATTGCCCGCTCTCCCGCGAAAGACATTCTCGTTCTTTCTCTCTCCCCCTCAAGTACGGACGCATACGCGGACGCGGACACGCACGCATGCACGCACTCTTTTTCTCTCTCGTCCTATCGCACTCTCTCTCTCTCTCGCTCTCTCTCTCACTCTCTCTCTCTCTCTCTCTCTCTGTCTCCCAGGGAGGATGTAATAGGTTGAAGAAAATAAAGGCTGGGGTACCTGTGACGATGCTGGCGGAATCTTCGCCGGACGGTTGATTGCTGCCTTCGGAGAGGCTCGAGCTAGCCGAACTGAATGGCGCTAGACTTCTGCTGCTCGGCGAGGGGGACGGTGGCATCTCCATCGTTTTGAGCATGTCGAGACGGTGTTGAAGCTCGAGCCGGTGTTCTTGCAGCCTCGTCAGGCCCTCCATTCTTAAGTTTTGATAGTTCTCCGTGGCAGCCGGTAATCTTTAAATGTGAGCGTACATCGTATAGTGCCGAACGTGGATCGTTCGATCGGGCGGTGCTCGACAAACGTCCGAGAGAGATGAGCGTAAATTGTCTTTGCTTGGGCCGTTTCCGCCCGTTCCTCCGAGTCCGTCGGGACGGAGGTTCGGGGCTGCACGTAGACGGGCCGATCTCGCGAGAGGGTCCCGCAAAGACAGTTTATGCTTACCTCGCGCTGGGATCCCTCATGAGGGAGCTGGGACTCTGGTAGTCCGAGGAGATCCGATGGTGGCCGTTCTGCTCCGGTCTGCCGGCAACGTGCTGCTCGGACGGTATTCTCTGTAGATCGTTTCTGGTAGCTTCGATGGACGGCACTCTGCCGAGGCTGCCGTGATGAGACTCGGCTCTCGCGATCCCGACGGGACCGACGGGACCAGCGGGACCAACGGAACCGGGGCCACCGGCGCCCGCCGGGACGTACTGTTCGCCGGACAGAGTCCTGCTCGGATACTGCTCGGTGGACGGGACTCTGGCGAGCGGCCCGGACGGGTATTGCTCGATGGACGGTACTCTGCCGAGCGTACCGCCGCCGCCGGCACCGCTCGCGCTCGGGTATTGCTCCCCGGTGGAGGAGGAGGAGGAGGAGGAGAGCTTGCTCGCGGTCGGCGAGGCGACGCCGCTCGCGGCTTCGCCTCCTGGTGGACCGCCGACGACGTATTGCTCTCCGGACGGTACTCTGACGAGAGTGCCGCCGGTGCCGGCGGTGCTCCCGCTACCTCCGCCGGAGGGCGGGTACTGCTGCTCCGTGGACGGTACTCTGGCGATGGTGCCGATGACGTATTGCTCCGCGGACGGTACTCTCGCCAGCGGGTTCACGCTAGGCGTCGCGTACTGCTCCACGGATATCGTTCTGGTGAGGCTGCCGCCGGCGGAACCGCTCGTTCCGGACGAGCCGTGCTGCTGTTCCGTGGACGGTATCCTCGTCAGGGTGCCCAAATTGCTGGCCGAGCAGCTCGTCGTCATGGTCGATGTGCTGGCGAAGGCCACGGAGCGTCGTTTCGGGTTGTAGCGTGGTGGCCCTTTAAACGGTACTGGAAAATCGAGGGTTGCAAGGTTAAGTAAAGAAAGGATTACTTAGCCTTACAAGTAGGCGCTCGTCTCCGAACGATTCGATTCGACCCGACTCGACTCAAACTCGACTCGACTCGGTCTTCCTCGGATCGAGCACTCCTTCGGCCTCCTCCCGTCGAGGACACGTTTCTCTCGTCCCTCGGGGCTCCGATTTCCCATTCTCTGGGAGCACGACTTTGCTTCCCGCAAAAATTCAGACCACGGGCGTCGCGCGGGACGTATCGTCTCCGACGGGTCTCTTCCGCGACGCGATCTTGGTCCGCGTACCCGAGTTTCCCGCAAAGAATCTCGCGAGACCGGGATCTCGGCCGTTTATCGCGAGGGCGACTCTCACACACGCCTGCACGCCTACACGCCCGCACGCATTCACGCGCATCCGCGCACGTACATCCAGTGTTAGGCGATAGCGATTATTTACGTATCGGGGACCGTCAAGGAGAGCGCGACGGCGATCGATGTGTCGTTACATAGGCACTGTACAGGGGAAAGCGGGGAAAAGCGCGCGCAAAGAGTCACGCGCTCCCCGCGTCTGCTCGTCTTTATTTCGCACGACGATACAATCCGCTTCCAACGGGACCCTTTCGCGGGCCCCTCTGGCTCGCGCCGTGCAAACGCGGCCGAACCGAGCGAACGTCGAACGGTGTCTCGTTCCTCCGCCAACGTACATCCACGAGACGATCAAACGTTCCAACGGGCCGCGAATCTCACGGAAATCCACAAAATATCTCCAACTACCAAACATCTCTAAGTCAACTTGCTCTTGCAAATTCGATGCTGCCGGATCGCGGGGACTCGTCTCCTTGACCTTTTGGCCCTGTCTATCGTTGGCTTCTCCCTTTGCAACTTTCGAGGCCGATGCCACTGCGGACGAGACCTTCGTCGTCGAAGGATCGATCGGCGATATCGAGACTTTTGCGCGAGAAATTCGCAGATTGTTTCGCAGAAGGGAAAAGCCGGGGGAGAGAATATCCGTCGGCATCCAGCAGCATCGATACCGTTCGACGGTGATCCAAAGATACGGTATCGTTAGTTACTCAAAAGCAGTCAATCAAAATAGTCGTGTCGTTACTTTTTATTATTATCGTTACAGAGATACTCGACGTCTTACATGACCATCACCACCAAAAAGATCCCACCGTATTCGCACAATCTCGTACTCTTACGGCATACGTCACAAACACAAATGCACACGCAACAGACATCCTAGGTAGGGACATGAGTATGTACGTTCTAACGGGGTCTACGGCTACTACGTCTACTATCTACGTCTACGTCTACCTCTACGTCTATCCGGTATTCTACTCGATACCGTAGGAACGAGACTTCAGCGTGCAGCCCTCCTATGGCGAAAAAAGCGATACTTTAGCATGCACATGCCAAGCCGATTTTACGCTCGTGCCGTCCCGATCTTCGAACGATCGATCCGAGTCCACCTTTCATCGGATAACTTCCGTCGTTTCGGTTCTTTTCTCTCGCGCGGTCGCGCCTTTCCTCGCGGACGAGAGTCCGCGAGTCAAAATACCGTTTGGCCTCTCGTAGCGCGCTTCGATCGGAGAATCCGTGGAGTCGAATATCGCGTCGGGGACTTGCGCGCGTTTTCGAGGCTCGAGGTTGCCCAAGAGCCTCCTCGACGCGACGGATGCATCCGGATGCAAATTCGAACGGACTCGATCGTTCGTTGGGCCTCGGTCGTACCGATTTCCTCGAGAAAGGAGTTCTCTCGGACGAATTTCGACTATCCGTACGTGGAGCTCTGGGACTCACCGACTTCCTCCGGCTGATAATTCTTGATGACCTCCGCCAGCTCCATGTTTCCGGCGATAACGGCCACTTGGTAGGGAGTCTGATTCGCGTAATTGAGGCTGTCCTTCTGAGCGCCGCGAAAGAGCAACTGCCGTATGCAGGAGGAGTCCGTGTTGTTCACTGCGCAAACGTGCAACGGCGTATTGCCGGACGCGTTACGCGCGTTCATGTCGGCACCGTAAAAGAGCAAGTGATCCAGGTGTTGGACCAGGTTATTGCGGCAGGCCTAAGAACAACGGGAAGTATCGATTATCGAAGGCAACGGAAAGGGGGAGGTGGATATATTTATAATTAAACGGGAGCTCGATCGACGCGCATCTTTCCTTGGAATGTTACGGGCGTTCGGGAGGTATCGAAGAGCATCGCGCGACCGGCTACTCGAAGAAGCGTCATAATTGGATCGACGAAGCTTGTCGCGCCGGAAGCGCGTTACTCACGGTGGAGAGAATCGTTTGAAGGACCGCGCGACATTTTCCTCGCTGCGATTTAGCGAGGGCGTCTCCGCAGCGCCGGGGGTTCGAGGGCGTGGGAGGGCGGCGGAAAGGTCTCCGTCCTCGCGGACCGAGGACTCTTCCGGGCCCGCGGAGGGCGCGAAAATCTCGGGGGAGAAGGGAGAGAAACGAAGGAGAAACCTGATGGACTTCCTGCCAGCCTTGGAGGTCCTGGGCTCCTATCGTCGCGTGATCGTGAAGGAGAGTCTCGCAGAGCATCGGGTCGGTCTTGTATATGACGCTGTAGTAGAGCGGCGTGAGGCCCTTCGTGTCCTTGTAATTCGGGCTGGCCCCGAGTTCGAGCAGCGTCTTGACCGCCTCCAGGCTGTTCCTCTCGACGGCGCGGTGCATCGCCGTTAGGCCCTCCTTCGTTCGATAGTCCAGCAAGGCTCCGCCGTTCACCAGCGCTATTATCACCTTCGACGGCTTCTTCAGGCCGGTGGCCAGGGTCAGCGGCGTTTCTGCGCGAAAAAACGTCTCGAGAGGCGCGCAGAGGGATCGCGCGTTTCACGAGCGAACCGTCGCGCGTCCCGTTAAATTCGCGCGAGGCGTCGCGAGGCGTTGCGAGGCGTCGCGAGGCGCGACGACGGCGCGTCGCCGCGACTGGCGACTCCAAGCGCCAGCATCCTTTCGAACGGTTCGTCGTCGTGCACCGAGCACGAATTCCGCGGGCCGATGCTCGTTCGTCTCCTCGAGGGAAATCTGATAACCGTTGACGTAGCCTCAAGGTCGGCATTTTATCCCGAGCCGGCGGCGTACCGGCAACGACTCTGCAATTAGCCGCACTAGGAATAGCCGGTTGTCGAATACAGTTATCCGAGCGAACGAGCCAACGAGCGAGCAACCGAGCAACCGAGCAACCGAGCAAACCATCCATCTAGCCAACGAGCCAACGAGCCAACGAGCGAGCGAGTTTAAAGAGAGACCTTTTCCTTCGGGCCCCTTCCTCCGTTTGCCACCGCGGAAAATGCCCGCGCCGTTTAATTTCCTCCGCGTGGATCCCGACGGTTCGACCGTGCTCGACTTCGATCTTTACCTCCGGTTTCCTGACAGTGGAAATTCGGATCCAAACCCTTGCTGCACATCTTGGCGATTTTCTCCACCTGGCTGTTGGCAACGTAATCCAGTAACCTTCGCAGATTCGTCCTCGTGTGCATCGCCTTCAGCTGTTTCTCGTCCAGATGCAGCATCTTGTACACCCGCCTCTTGTACTTGAGCTGCAAAATTCCCAAGGCATTGGAAATTTAGACGAGACGGCAAATACGGGCAAAGTTTCGGGACGTCGCAGCGGCGCGAGACCTCGGAGCGCCGCAAATCACCGTCGCCATGGCCGCGTTCGCGCTAATCGCTACCGCTACCGACAATTCCGATTATCAGGGACGCTCGAGTCAGTCTCATTGCCAGGGTAAATTGAGCATTGACCGAGAACGGGCCGCGCGTCGCTCCGCTCTCCGACCGGTCGTCGTCGTTCGAGCGGAGAAAACGATATTCGATCGATTAAAGTCGACTGCCCGAGCCGTCATGTCCGACCGTGTCTAATTACGAACGCGGACGATCGGTTTCTCCAGAGGGGGGAGGACGTCGAACCAATATTTGCGTAATCGCGTCGACGCAAATATTTCGGCGCACCCCAATTTCCTTGGACGTCTCTTTGCCCGCGTCGCGACGCCACGCGTCGTCCCCTGTCCCTGTCGCAAATCTCTCTCGATCTTTTCCATCGTCCGCGGAAGGATTCGCGGTGACGGCGATGACTTCGTCGAGCGTGTTTGCGGAGAAACAGTGGAGGGAAGAGCAGAAACGAGTATGCGAAAAGACGAGCGGAACGGTTTTCGAGGCTGGTCGCAAAAGTGCCGGCGGTGGTTAATTAGTGGCCGGTGCTCGTAACATTAATTAATAAACGTCTCCCGCTTTTGAGCGCGCGAGGCGTTTCGCTGCCACGATCCGAGGAACGTACTACTTTTCCTTCGGACCGCGGGAGGAACGCTGCGAGAATTAATTACTCCGGTATTGTTCGGCCGTCGTGCGTCGTCGGGACGACCGTGCTTCGCGAATTTCGAGTCGACGAAATTAATCTTCCGGAGAAAAGATGCTCGCCCACGCCAAGGCGAACCGCGCGTCCGCGGGCCAACCCTCTAACCGTAATCGTAACCATAACCGTAACCGTAACCGTAATCGTACCTGGAGACCGTTACGGGAGAAAGTTGAGCGGCAACGCGCGATCGCCTCTGAAAACGTCGCATAGAGAAGTACGTCCGCCCTCCGTCGATTTTAGCGCCGACGCGCAGAATTTTCTCGAGGTCGCGACCGGTCGCCTTGAAATTTTTCCGACTCGCCTCGCAATCGCTCCCCTCGAGGCTATCGAGGCACGGTTGAGCGACGAAGCTTCGGCCGCGGGTTGGTCGCGTGCGAGCAGAGGGCGCAAGAACAACGAAACGGCGCGTCGGAAGGACGAAGGGACCGAAAGGGACTCGACGAGTGTCGGTAGGGTCGGTGATCGAGGCAGCCCGAGCGTGAGTCAGCTCGTCCCTGAAAGCGAATCTCGCGTGACGGGACCGCGAGCGCGCGATCGATGAATGCAACAAGAAAACGTTATTGGAAATACCGGCGTTACCGAACAGCGACGATCCGTTCTGCCTCGTCGTTCCGCGTATTTGCGGTACACCAGGAGCGGATGCACGCGCGCGCGATCCTCGGGGAACGTCCTCGGGAGGTGCCGCGCGGATTCGCGCTCTATCCGCGTTTCCGCGGCTTTGCCGTGGACGAGCCGACGCTCGGAGATCCAAGGAATCACCGGAGGGCCCGGTCGAATCGTCGAGACGCGGCCGTGGTCCGTGAAAGAGGGGAGAAGGGGCGACGCGAGACTCGGACGTCGCTGGAGGACGGAAACCGTGGCGAAGCCATTCGTCAGAGCGTTCTTTCGTCCGCGGTAATTTGTAACTCGTGCGAGGTGAATAAGATTTAGAAGCTGGTCAAAGGAGCGGCGCGAGTCGGCCGTCCCTGAAACCGAATCTCTCCGTCCCTCCTTTTCGCTCTTCCTTCTCGTTCTCCAGGCTAGAAAGGCGTCGCGTCCGGGCTGAAAACAGGATCGACGAAGACGAAGACGAAGACGAGGTCGGGGAAGGAAGCCACGAGATAGGACCGAGATATCGTTATCCCGACCCAGGACGGAACTGGATCTCTCGGTTTCCGCGAAGCCTCCTCGCGGCGGTTCTGGAACGAGAGATTTCCCGCCCTGGTTGCGCCCTCGTCGCCGCGATCGTTTGTCCGCCTTCCCATCGCGCCTGTCCTCGAGTCGACTCATGATTTATGACGATTATTCGGCTCGCACGTGCCCAAAGTCTCTTCTACGGCGCGTCAAGCGCGACAATACCTCGCGTTCCACGGCTCGTTAAGGTGATTTCGAATTCTTTTTTTCTCGCTTCCGCCTCCGCCTCCTCCTCCGCCTCCGACGACCACCCCTCGCCTCCCCGCGTCTCCTCGCCGCCTCGGTCGTCGGTTTCCAGCGAGCGATGAAAAAATAGCCACGAACCCTTTGATCGCGCGAGAGACGGGGAAAACGCGAGGCTGCCTCTCTCGAGGAAAGGTCCGGCGATATTGAAGAGAACCCCAGTCGTTCCCGGGCGGGCAGACCTCGTTTCCGCGGCTCACCTTCCTCTCGTTTCCTTTGACGGTGGGAGCTCGTCGGCCGTCAATAGGGGCCGAGCAATTTCGTGGCTGAAATAACCTTTTCTAGCGCGTCAATGCGTCCGCGAGGAAGCCATTTAAGCTCCGCATTCACCGCGGCTACCACGCGGCCCTATTCTTCCCCCGGGAGGGAATGCCGCGAGGTCACGGATCGAGACTCGGATTAAGCCATTATCTCGAGCTTCGGCGGGTATTCGCGGCGGGACCACGGTTATCGGCGATAGAACCGCGCGTTCTCGGGGCCATCGATGATCGTTATCGTCGGGACGACCGTTTGGCCGAAAACGTGGCTCCTACCCGCAACGGAAGGCTGCGAAATCGGAAAGGACCTTTTCGAGCTTCTTCGACGAAAAGCTCCCCCGCGACGGAGAAGAGTCATCGTCCTCCCCGCGATCGAGAGACTCAACGGTCTCGATCGATTCTCGCGCGCGACGCCGCGGCGAAGGATAGAGCAAAGAGACAGATGAAAGAGAGAAGAAAACCTTACCTCCAAGTAACCAACCGGTCCATTGAAAGGATAATCGCCGAGGCGACGTTCCTCGTCCAAGAATTTTCCGGCCTTTCCATTCACGGGCGGACAGAAGAGGCCGTAATTGAAGCTCTCCTTCAGCTCCTGCAAGCGACGAGATTTCGGATTAATCGAAAAGCTATTCGTGGCAGGAAGGAAGTGGCCCGCCACCCCCCTTCTCTTCAACGAGGCATGCAACGACAGACTCCAAAAGGATACACCTACGAGGGGTCTCTTTTTTTTTCCTTTTTCTACTAAGGTCTTCGGCTTGCACTTCTCGACCCGCCGATCGAATCTCGGAATTCCCAGACCCTTCGACCGAAGTCGCTTCTCTCTCGAGACGTCGGGGAATTCTCCCAATTTGGCTCTTCGTCGATCGACGAGGTTTGCCTATCGCGTGTCCTCGAAGTAGGACATTTGCGCCTCTTTGACCGCGACACGACGGGACGAAGGTACCAAAGTATAGGAGGCACCGCGTCGAGAAGCCAAGGCCGGAGGGTGAAGGGTGCACGATGGGGTTGCGTGAAAAGTGGTTCGCTCAAAGGCGTCGGTCACCTACCGGGGGATGGTCGGTCGAGGACGATCCTCTTATCGAGGATAACCGCGAGAGATCTTTCTCTGCTGCTGCCGCGAAATATCCTCTCCCTCTCCTCTTTCTCTCTCTTCCCGTAGATTTGCTCTCCGCGGCAACATTTGCCGTCGTCTCTTTTCGCGCCGCGGAGATTGCGCTCGTCGGGAGATTTTCAACGCAGGCGCGATTCGTCTCACCTTCGCTCTCGTTGGAGAACGGTCCAACGACGTTTCGCCGAACAGCCGTCCTTTCCTCCGTCTCCCGCGAGGAAGGCGCGTTTGGGAAACGGGACTCTTCGCGGATAATTCCGTCTAAGGCGAGGAAGACCTCGACAGAAGCAACGATGGTACCGTCGCGAGGAGAACGCGAGAGTCGACCGGTCGTGCGCAGGACACGCGCGTTCCTCGATCTTGGCAAAAACCGTGTGGAGACGCTCTCTCGAGAAAAACCAGTCTTCGTGAAAAACGAAAGTCAACGAAAGTCAACGAAAGTCGACGAGCGTCCGGCAGAGCCGTCCGAGCAAACGAGACAAGGCCGATTCGCGCGGATCTGCTTTTCCTCGCGAGGCGATGTCCCGAGCGGTCGCGCATGAGGGCCAGGCAGGAGAGCGGAGAGGGCGACTCAACGATCAAAGGAGGCCGACGAGGACCTTCGGGGGGCACCAACGTCCATTGGCCGAAATATTCTCCCGTTTTCCAAAAAGTAGCCCTCCTCGCCCTTCTCTCTCCGTCTTTGCTCGGTCGCGTCGTCGCGACGTCGTCCGGATACGTCGGCGCATCGCCGAGATCGGTTTTTGCCGTGGACGAGATCGTGGCTCGTTGATGGCGACCAATTTACGACGATCGATTATCCGCGCGGGGTGAGCTTAAACGGCACTTTGCAATTATTATCTCCTCGGAGCAGTCCCGACCGAGCGCGGAGAAAAACTTAACGAGAGGCGGCCTCGGTTGCTCATTAGCCCGGTGCAGATGGCACGGGTTTTGTCGATTTACCCCCAAGGCGGGGAGCATATTACCGCCTGGAGGGCATCGACGAGGCAAAGTATTTCGACGTCGGGCCACAGATCGAACAAACGCGGCGAATAACCGCGGAGAAGCGTGACCCTGCGGAAAGGCAGACGAGGGCGCGAAGAGGGACGACCGAGAGGAGACGCGAGACACGAGTCGGATGGCTCGCAACGGAGTTCCGCGTTGCCACTGTACGGCACGATTTGCCGCGACAAAAGATCGGCGGAAAGGAAGACGGGCGAAGAGAGAAGGAGACGAGGAAGAGGAAAAAGGCGGAGAGCGTGCGCGAGAGGAGGAGAGAGAAGGGGAGCGAGCCAGCCGACAATCGTGGCAACAATAGCCAAGAGTGGAACACGTGCCAAATTAAAGGCCTCGAACGAAAGTGACGAGGCGCGCGCGACCGTCTGTTCTCCGTTTAAAACGTCCTACGATGCCGCGGGGGTGTGGTTGAGAATGAGCCTTGGAAAAAGCCACCGAAAGGGACAAAGCGTCCGGGCGACAGACAGAAATGACCAAAGAACGGGAGACGAGGAGAGAGAATAATACATCCGGCGAACGCATCTCGACGACACACGCAACGAGGATCCCATTCCACGAGAATACCAAAAGATATCTCTCCGCGTGCCGGTGTATTGCTCTCGCGCGGCGAGTCGCCGTGGAAAAGTGAAAATTCTCAAGTTTCTCAGAGACACGAAGAGAAGAGAGGAGGAGGTTTAAGAGTCATTTTTACGAGGCCTATGTCTGAAACTTCAAACGATTCGCGTTCTTTTGGCATGGGAAAATTCTCACGAAACGTTCTCTACGTCCTCCCTCTCTCTCTCGCTCTCTCTCTATCCATCTCTCCATTTCCAACCGTTCCTTTCCATTGGTTCGCGCGCCGGAAAAACGGAAAAAATTCGTCGACGACGCGGGGAAGGCGAACATCGGTACTTAACCGAGAGTCTCCGTCGAAAAGCACGCGGGAAATGGCGTGGCGCGAAGCCAACGAGCCGCGCTCGCTCTTTTTTTTTGTTCGTTCGTTCGGGAGAGAGTTATCGGACACACCGACCTAATTTAGATTCGATAAACGAAGGCTCGCCTAATGCCCGGGCGACACGCTCGTCGAGGGTTTCCTCGGGGTTGAGGCCACCCGTAATCGTTAACGCATTCGAGGAGAGTCGGGAGGAGAGGGAGAGTCGGGAGGATCGGGAGGAAGGTGATTGGAAGGAGGACGAGGGGACGGAAAAACGCGGGCAACGAGTCCCCTCTGGACGTTCGTTAAATTTCGTCGACGTTAACGAACTCTTTCTTTCGATTGTCTGCTCCGCGCAAACATGGGCTCGCTCGTGCGCGAGAAGAGGAGCAACGAGAGAAGAATATCTTTCGCCTCGACGAGAGAAGAATTTCCGCGAGGAAAGTACGAGACGGTGGACGGCCCCTTCTCCTCGAGAAGGGCCGCCCGGAAAATAACGCCAACGACGAAAGTTGAGAGCAAATGTTGATTCTGTCCGGGACATTTAACGACGCACTCGCACGGCCGACCACCTTCCTCTTCTTTCTCCGTTGAGGCTTCTTTCTCGCGAGACGCAACCTCTTCGAATCGAACCGACCCCGTTTCGCGCTGTTCCGTCGGTCCGTCGTTCCTTCGGCAGGAATTGCCGCTTATTCTTCGATCGCCTCGACGACAACGAAGAAAGAGCCGGAAAGAGGGCTATCTAGCGCGAGACCATCGAGAGAAACGGAGAGAAGGAGAGCGGGAATTCTCTTCCTTCGATCCGAAAAGTTGGATTTACGTCGCGCGTGAAAGGAGAATAAAAGAAAAAGAGTTTCGCGAGGTAGAATTCGCTCCAGCAATTTATCTTCGCGATTACTCAATGAAGTAATTGCGTAATTTTTTCTCTCTCGAATATCAACAAATGCTCGTTCGAGTGTTCAGAAGATCGTAACTACGTCTTTGGAGTGAAAGTCGGCCTCGCCGGTCTCGGTTCTTCTTTTTTCTTTCGTCCCTCCTCCTCCTACTCCTCCTTCTCCTCCTCCTCCTCCTCCTCCTCCTTCTCCTCCTCCTCCGTCTTCTTCTGGCGGCGTTGGCGTTGCTTTTTCTTTTCTCTCTCCTCGGAGCCGTTGCACCCTCGTCGTCTTCCTCGTGGAGACTGTTTCGAGGTTACTTTTGCCCCCCAACGATCAAGAATCGCCCGATTTGGCGGGCCGATTCGCCATCCTCGACTCTCGGCAGCTCGACCGAATTAGAAGTACCAATTGCCCATTGCCGATTGCCGTTTACTCGTCCGTCGCCAGTCGAGCGCCGTTTAACCTGCCTCGCCTCGCGAATCCGGCGTGGCAGGAAAAAATGCATAAATGTATGAGAACTCGTCCGGATTAGGGGACAAATGCCAGCCACGATGGACGTACTCCGCGCGTTCTCGTTCCTCTCGGGCGAATCATTTCCATGCGAGCCTGCGCGCAATTTCGCGAGCCGAAAACGGAGACGGACCGACGCGTCGCAAACGTGAGCGAGACCACGGAGAGATCGTCTCTCCGATGGCACTTTCGCGAAAAACGAGCCGAGCATCGGGTTCGTTTGTTCCTCGCGCAGAGGGACACTCCTAGCCACCGAAGGAAACCTCGCCGAGGAAAATTGCGCTTGCGTTTCCTCACGGAGCTCCTTCGATTTACCGGGCGGGCGGGAGTTGCCTTTTCCTCCCTCGGGTCTCGGGAGAATACCCGAAGCAATCTTTTCTCTTGTTCCGCACGACTCTTCGAAAATTTCATCGAAACGAAAAGAAAGCCGGTGATTCCCACCGCGACCGGTCGCAGCGTTGCCAAGAAAATTCCAGCCTCGGTCCGCCCTCTATCGCCGCGACGCCTCCACGTCCTCTCCTCGTGCTCTCCTCCTGCTCTCCTCCTGCTCTCCTCCTGCTCTCCGTGTGCCCTTCTTGACCATTTTTCCTCGGCTTTTTTTTCGGAATATGGAGGCAAAATACATACATTTCGCGTTTACGCGAACATAGGTGGACGAGTAGGGGGAGAGGAGCGCGCATGGGGGCGCGTTAAACGGCGGGACCCTTTTGTACGGCCCTGTATGGGAGAATAATGGCCGAACCGTGTCTCAATCGTGCTTTATGGGATGTAATTGCGGTCTGGCAAGGGGCCTCGCCGATGTTAAGCTCCGGTAACTCGTGTGCGTCGCTCCAACGGTCGAGAGAGCCGAGAGAGCCCAGAGAGCCGAGAGCAGAGAGAGAGCAAAGACAAGCGAGCAACGGAGATAGAAGCGTTACGGTTTTAACCTTCGGAACGAACCACCAAACGAGTTTTTGCGCGGACCAAAGCACCACCTTCATCGAGGTGCGGGAAGATTAGAGGACCGAGAAGTCGGACGCGGATGTGCGCCTCCTTTCGCCCTCGAACGGGGGAGGTTTGTCGCCACCTCGGCCGACTTCAATTCCCTCGGTACAAAACTTTGTCCCCTCTCGCTCCGAAATGGAGTTTTCACGAGACAGCACCGAATCGCGTCTCGCTTCGCGCCGTACGATTGTTTCTGCCGGAATCCTTTTTTCGCACCACGGGTGTTTTGTCGGGTGATTAACGCCCGAAAGAATTTGGCAAATACTCACGAAAGATTTGCGAATTTTGCCACGCACCCTCTAACGTCCTTCGATTAGTGGCTTCGGAGAGGAGGACGCGAAAGCGAGGAAGAGAAGACGCGAGAGGCCGGAGACAACGTTGCCGCCGTTACGCCGAAGCGTCGTAAAATTTGGTGAAAAAATATGTAGCCGGAAATGCGAACGGCCTCGCGAAACGACTAATTCGTAAGCGCGAAGAACGACGTTGGGATATTACGAAATGGAGGAATTTATAAAATCCGGAGAATCGACGATGTAATCCACGAAACAGGATACTCGACGATCTTCCAAGGTGGAACGGAAAGACAGAGAGAGAAAGAGGTGGCCGAAGAGGGAAACGATGCCACCACTGGAGGACGGAAGGAGACGAGCGAGGAGGAAAGATCGGGGAAAGATCGAGGAAAGATGGAGGGGAAGGGCAGCGAGGAGCGAAGGGACGGGCTGAATCACCCGCGGTCGGGCCAACGTCGGCGTTAAAGAGGAAATACGAGCCATAAAGGTTGGACGTATGCGCGGAAAGCGACAGGGCGATCGGCGGAATTCGACGTAAAATTGCCGCGCTATCCACGGAAAAAGCTCTCGTCGGCCGTTCAACGGCGGCTCCTTGGACGTCCGAGCGACGTCGATCGAGGCGTGGACGGTGTCAGCGGCGATCCGGCATGGATTTGCCGAAAACAGGGTCACCGATGAGAAACGTCGGTCGACGAGCGCGGCAAACGTTTGCCGCAAGAGACTCCCCGTTATCGGATCTATCTCGAAATTTCTCTCGATCGATAAGATTAACGATCCACCGTGCGCGGGACAAGATACCGGGAGAAAACTTTGCGGCTTCGGAAACCGTTGCAGCCACAACGAGACCCGGCTCGAATGTCATCTTTCGCGTCTTCGCGCAAGAGGACCGCTGTGGCGTCGATCGCGTCATCGATCGCGGATTTTCGGATTTACCGATTTTCAGCTCGAGCGGCAGCTCGGGTCGCGCCCGAGTGTAATCGTCGGGCGCGAATTTTCAGCACGAATTTTCATTGCCCGGAAATCGGGAACGGTGAAACGAGCGTTTCTCTCGATCGGACTTTCCCCGGGATATCCGAGGACTGGTCTTCGATTCGTCACGCCGAGGCGCTCGGGAATTCGATCGAAACCCGGAAGGCTCGGAGTACCCAAGGAGGAAGAGGAAGGTGGAATTTCTGACTTCTCGCTCCTCGTCTCTCCCCGGATAAGCGCGACAAGGAGGCAAAACTCCGGGTTTCTGGATAATCGCGCATAATCGGAACCCGCGGTGCGGAGAGCGTCGACGAGGCGGCTCTTTAAAACCAAAAATACGAGTAATCAAGCGACAGTTTAGATCCTGCCGCGTAAACGATAGATAAATAACGGAGGGACAAATGGAGGAGGGAGGAGGATGGAAGAGGAGAGATCGGAAGAGCCGGCGGAAGATTTGCGCGCGAGCCGGCCGAGGGGTGGAGAAAGAGAGAGAAGGAGAAGGAGATGGAGAAAGAAAAAGAGAAAGAGAGAGATTCTCCGCGCACCGCGAGGACTTTAGAATGCAAATTGAACGCTACGAATCCTCGCCGCTCGTACCTTGGGGACAGAATCTGCTTAGGTGGCTATGGACAGTCGATGGTATGCCGGAGAGAAAGAAAGAGAGAGATCTCGCGTGTGTGCACCCTTGCCGCGATCGTGTGCGTCTAGACGCTTATACACCGTCCAGTCCGACCCGCAGTGGCGTAGTCATTCGATCCCGAAATCGAGGCTCGCGGAGAGAGGGAAGGAGCCGCGAATACCGCGATCGATCCGGTGAAATTTTAAGGAGGTCCGATCCAGAGAACTCGATCGTCACGGGAAACTTTCCGAACGTCGCACGGTGGAAGCTCGTCGAATTTAAGAGAGAGAGAGAGAGAGAGAGAGGAGGAAAACATCCTCGGAGCTGATCGTCGACCGGATCGGATGAAATCGAAACTCGCGCGGACGCCCTCGGCGGTGGGAGATAATCGGTTTGTCCGGCTGTCCCTCGGAACGGCGCGATGACCCGGATTTAACGTTACGCCACTGTCGGATGCATGCCCCGGGAGTATACCTACGTACGCGGCGTGGCTCTATGTGGCTGTATCGCTGCACGGCTGC
The DNA here is from genome assembly GCA_963989415.1 of Cerceris ruficornis. Taxonomy (NCBI): domain Eukaryota; kingdom Metazoa; phylum Arthropoda; class Insecta; order Hymenoptera; family Crabronidae; genus Cerceris; species Cerceris ruficornis. Next base: position 29,019,636 of record OZ022521.1, read on the forward strand.
ACGGCTGCACGGCTGCACGGCTGTGCAGCCGTACAGTGCTGCGACGATACGCCGACCAGAGGTCCGTAGGTGCGCGTACCTGGACAATCGTACACCGAATAGCTGGATCGAGGTATAAATGGACATTTGTATTTACGCGAGAGGCTCCGACGGTCCGCTCGTCGCTCGGTCCCACGTCCGTTCCCGGGTCACGCGATAATGACCTTATTATAGGAATTATGGGTTTCCGTGGCGGCAGGATTATCCGGCTTGGAAACGCCCGACGGGACCCTCCGACGATTTACCCCTCCCTCCGATGGTACGGCTCCCAGGGAGCTTCCGGTTTCCACGCTTGTCCCTCCGACCTCCCGCGAAAAACCCGACGATCGGCTAGAATTCGGTCGACCTTTGACGGGACGACCCTGCCGCGCCGGGAGAAGGGAGACGAGAACCGCGATTGGAAAACAAATTAGCGCGCCTCGGAATGTACGACGCATGGTCGCGATGCGATTGAAGTAATATCGCGATCGATATCGAAGCACGGACGACAGAGGGAAAGGGTCGATGGCTCGAGGCAAAAAGGGTGAAACGCTCCAAGTCAACCCAGTTGGCACTCGGAACACAGGGGAAAGGAGGTACAGACGTAAAGGGGTTAAGCGGCGAGAACTTCTCGTCGATAACGCTCGGCAGTTAATCCACGATCAAATATCGCTCGTTGATAATTATTCTGTTTGCTCGAGGAGACGGAACTGGGTTATCGTTATTGACTCGCGATCGAGTTTGTTTGCCTTTGCGCGCGCGAGAAGGAACTTTCCAACGTCGAAAAGTTCGTGCGACGGGAGAATATGGAAATTCGCGGGTAAACCTCGTCCCGAGAGAAGCCAACGGAGAGAAACGTCGGTCTTCTCGACGCGAGCGCGTCGCCGTTCGAGAGGGTCTCGACGACGTTCCCGGCTTCCCATCAAATTCTCCGTTCCGCAAATTTTGCGAGGGAATCTCGCACTCCCGAATGGAAAATTTGCAAACGGGGCTTCCTCGACGAAGGGGGAAGTCTCGGAAGAGACCGTTTCTTCCTGGAAGAAGGACGATCGAGGATAGAGGATCGAGGGAAGGTCGCTCGGTGGCTCCATCGATTCTCGAGTTCGCGTCCGGTTTTTGTCTCTTCCGAGACTGGTTATTGGAACTGGTTCCGGTTTTGTCATTCGGTTACCGAGAGCCGCGGTTACCGCGTTTACCCGCGATTATCGCGAGCCCTTCCCCCGAACTGCCGCGGCGATCGAAAAAACGAAGGATCCACTTATTTCCTTGATCGCGCAAAAAGACTCCCTCGAGGAGGAAGGCGAGGGAGAAGGACGGAGAAGTCCGAGTCGAGGCAAGGAAAGTAGAACCAGATTGAGACGTTTTCTTCGTGCATGGCAATGAATGCCACGACGAGTCAGCGACTACTTATTCATCCGTCCGCCCCTTCCTCCCTCCGCGGACAAGCCGCTCGATTTCTTTCTCGCGCCTTCTCCCGTCGATTGTCGCGAGGGAACTCGATCCACGAACGTGCCGGACCGCCGTCGATCCCGCGCGCACCGTCGGTGTCCGACGGACCGTACGTCCAATTTCAATTGCCGGTCGAAAGTATCCGTCGCGCGTCGGACGGAAATAAAAATTGGGATCGGCGAGGGGGCGCGTCCCGAAATAGGATTCTCGAAGCTCGGCGGGAGGGGAGAGCGCGAACGAGGAGAGTCCCTCTCGCTGGCTTCCTGTTGGCGTTATTTTAGTCCTTGGACGGACGAACGGAGAAACGGAGTCTCGGCGGCGCAATGAAAACCGGGTAAACCATTTTTGTCCTCCTTCTAAGCGCGTTTCATCCATCATCGACTGCCTCGCGGCGCATCGCGGCGAGTTTAATTTCTCGCGTTAATTTCTATGTCCCCGATGGGGTAATAACGTGCCCGGTCTATAAATAGGAGTCAGTCCTTCTCTCTCCTTCGTTCACTCGCTCCGGGGGTCCCTTTGCGGCCGCGTTTCGAGAAGCGGTCCCTCCCCGACTTCCTGCCCGACTTCCTCGCCGGAGAAAATTGAATTTTATGCTCGCGAGCGCGTTTTTTCCACCGGAATGCGAGCCAATGAACGACGATCGTTAATAGTATCGCCCGAAGCAGCGCCGACGCCGACGCCGACGCCGACTCCGGCGAGCATGTTGATTTACGAGGAAGACGCCGGCGTAGATGGATCAGCGCCGCGGTAGCGCGGCAACTCCCTTTAATTATCCTCCGACCTAATTTCCGCTGGTCCACCAGGCATATATCGCTTCGTTATCGGTCGACGCGGAGTGTTTGGCTCCTCCGGCCGACGACGACCTCTCCTCCCGTTCGCGAACCATCCACCGTGTCCTCGGACCTGGACGACTTCTCCGAGCTTTCTTTTCTTCGGGCTGAGACATCCGACGCGACATTTATCGAAAACCCTCGGGCGATCCGTTCGCGAGGACGGTTATTTTTGCGATTACGCGACTTCTCGCCCGAGCACCGAATTGTTGCGTCGGCGCGCTGCAGGTTTCCGTTCGATCGAATTTCGTCCCATAATTCAATTTTCCGCACAGAGGAGTCGGCCGCTCTCGTCGTCCCAGCCGGCAATTGCCAATCAATTCCGATCGATCCCGTCCCTCCTCGCGAAAGCTCCTCCCGCTTCGACGCTCGAAACGTTGTCGACCGAGTTTTCCCTCCGGACGCGAAGAAGGCCCCTCGCGAATCGTTGGAAGATTCGTCGACGTTCCTCCGCGACAATTTGCGGGAGAGGCGGAGAAATCGGACCCTTCGAAAAATCTGCCGGTCCAACGGCAATCGACGTTCCGGGGGACGGAAGGCGTCGCGGAAATTCGAGAGTCCTCGCGCTCCGGAAGCGAAGGGTTCCACCTCGTCGATTTTAATGAACCGTTAACTACGTCGTTACCGGCATTCCGTATTTTCGCGTCCGTCGAAAATGTTCGTTGATCGAACTGGAAATTGCGCCGACGAACTCCGCCGCCCGTTCGACCTCCCGTCCTCCCGTCCTGTCGTTCCGACTGCGCGCCCCGAAACTCCTTCTCGTGTGCCTGCAAATTGCCGGATATTGCCAATCGATGCAAAACGATTTACCACTGAATTTTCTCAATTAATGGCAAACATCGTTCCGGCTGCCTCTTCGGTGAGAGAGAGAGACGAGACCTATCGACTCGTAGAGGGATGAAATTTTTGTCGGCAGATTACTCATTTGGGACGAAGTTAAACGGATAGAAGAGGATGACGATCCGAGCGAACGCGGCCCGAGGAAAATGCACTTTTGGCCGGCTCGGCTCCCTCGTCGACGTGGCACGTGTCGGTAAATCAACGAGGGCACTTTTGCAAAAAGTGCCACTCGAGTCTCTTTTCCGGCCGGGATGCTCGGCGAAAAGCGCCTTCGCTCCTTCCTCTCCGCGTCTTCCGACTCGACCCGGACCGTTTTTCTCCTCCATCCTGCCTTCCTCCGCCTATTTCGGCCGAACGCCCGCCCCAGATCCTCCGATTTTTCCTCGCTTCCTTCGGTGGCCCGCGAGGACCTCGGGAAATCTTTCGTCCGAGGGAGCTCGCGCTTCGCCTTTCAGTGGGGCGACGTCGCGAGGCCACGTTTCGTGGCGCTGCGCTCCGCTCGTTCGCGCTCCTCGACGATTCTTTTCGCGAGCTTCCCAATCAAAGGTATGGAGGCGAAGTCGGGAGGGAAACGGAGCACTTTTTTCCTCGTTGAAGGGTCTCGGGGCGGTTGAAAACCCGAGCGGACCCGGGCGGACCCGCGCGACTGTCCTAGAGAGATTCCGCTCGAGAAGCGAGGAACGGGACAAAGAGAAGTCGTCCCAAAAGACAGAAGCATACCGAGAGATCAAAGAGCGGGGCAACTAATTTCGCGCGACGGAGCTCTTGCTCGTATTTCGAGGAGATTTTCAAAGGTAAAGTCCTTTCCGCTCCGCGAATGGAAAGTAATTTATCGGGCTGGTATATTAAATCGATGAAGAATTCAAAGTAGCTGCTCTCCCGTCCCGGCAGATACGATCGCAGCGGATTCGAGCCGTCATCCTGCTCCATCGTTTTTTCCCCTCCTCCATCGGCTCTCCTTCTTTTGCTCCGCTCGTCGCTCATTCTCCCCCGTCATCCCGTGATTTCACTCCTCGTAGCTCGTATCCTTTCTCCTTTTCTGGTTTCGCCGAGCATTCTTGCCTCGCATGCCGATCTCGGACCGTCACGCATCGAAACGGTCGCGATGACTCTGGCGACTTCGACTCCTCGAAGAACGGAAGGAGGAAATGGACGCCGGGCAATCGCAGCTCGCTGCTCTTGCGGGGAAACGATTGGCAAACGGAGGGGCGCACGACAGGTGCAAGAGCGCGCGAACCGAGAGGATCTTTCTTCCCCGCTGCCCGTCGGGTTTTCCCCCGTCAAACCCTGCCGAAGGACTTCGAACAAACGTGGATTTTCCTCGACGACTCGGCGTCTCTCGTTCGGCTTTTTCGGGGCGACGCGTCGCAACGCCGGAAGATCTTCTCGGTTCCTTTGCTGGAGCCGGATCGCGGAAGAGGCGGATGGGCAAAGATAGAGGAGAGAAAGAGGAAGAGGAACGAATAGAAAGGGTTAGGTGGGAAGGGAAGAGGAGAGGAGGAAAGAAGCGCGGGCGGAAGAGAGAAGCCGGAGGCGGAGGCGGAGGCGGTGGCGGTGGCGGAGAATAGTGGCGAAGGACGAGGAGGGGTGGTGGAAGGGCTACGTACAAGGAATTCATGAATACGAGATTGCACTCGGAGAGCCCCCGGTAAGAGGCTGCTGCAGTTGTCGACTACCGCTCTGCGCTCGCGTCGAGTCCGGCCGAAGCGTTGCAACTCGGCCCCCAGCACGCGCGCGACCGCGACGCGTGACGCTCGGACTTTTCGCAAACTTTCTTTTCTCGACAGCGTTCCCAGTGGTGACCCGGTCGCTCAGCGAACGGCCTCTCGAGGGGCACGTCCGACCGGTCGTCGTCGGTGTCCCTTCCTCCGGAAAACTCGGCCCATCGATCTCCATTTTATCCGTCCGCTCGAAGCAGCGGAGCGTCGGGGGCTTCGGTATAAATAGCTCCGTCGATCGTTCGCGATCAACAACTCTGGGGCATTTGTTCCGCGTTCACCGCGGGAGGATTTGTTGATCCCGACGGAGGAGTTGCGCGGCCGGGAACCGTACGTTTCTCCCTCGACTCCTTTTCTCTCGTTTCCTCTCTTTTCTTCTCGCTCGGTTTCGCGTGCTATCGCCGTGGCCGGTGGTAGTCCGGTAGTCCGGTAGGCAGTTCTCCGATTCTCTCGTCTCGTCATTTTCTACGAGCACACGCACGCGCGGGCGTTGCTCGTACCGATCGGTTCTTGGACTCGTTCACCGAATCGTCCTACAAACCGCTCCTCCTCCCAGCTCCGCGCGTAGCTGCAAATCGATCGGGAAGCGTTTTACGGCCCGCGACCGAAATACCGCGGATAACCGCGAACGTCGTTCCGCGATCCGATAATAACCCCTCTTCTCCCTTGACCCTTTCCCTCCATTTCTCGAGCGTGACGTCGCTTCGGGACGGAGGAACCCCGCAAAGATGGAGCTCCTCCTTTTCGTAGCTCGCATCGAGCGTCGTAATCGCCTCCTTCGAATCCTTGTGCTTTCGAACGAACCGAAGAATTTCACCGCGAACGAAGGGTGGATCGAGCACGGAACAACCGCGGGCATCTCTCGGCACGGTCACGATCCGCCGTGACTGGATTCGTTCGATCAGCACGAATCACGATCGTTCCGTATCCTAAAACTTACGATACGTCGGACTCGAATCTCACGGCCGGTAGGGGCGAAGACTCTCGATGCAATTATGCAATTAATGCAATTATCGCGTTTTAGGCGAAGCAATGCTGGGGGGTGGGGGAAACGCAAACACCGAGGTAAGGAGAGGTAGGACCGCGATCTCGACGATTCGCGGAAATGAAGCGGACGACGGCGGGTCCGCTGGAAGAAAATGGCTAGAAACGTCGAACTACGATGCAACGAGCAAAACGATAGGGGTAGTATCGGGCGGAGCGAGCGGCGAAGGCAGCGCGGCTCGATACGCGCGGCGGATAGGGGGATAGACGGATAGTCGGATAGCGGAGACTCGGCCACGAACGGCCCCGAGGCACTCGTCCGCTCGAAAGACCGAGAGAGGAAAAACGATCCCATCGGAAGTGAAGGATGATCCTGGTTCACGATCATGGATCACAATGATCTTACGCCTACGAGAATCTACCCGTGGGCTCGAGCCAACCGCGAATCCCGTGGCGCTGCGATGAATTTATCCCAGTCGGGAGATTCTCGCGACGGGTACCGCGGTTCTGCGATTCCCCTAACTCTCGATGTAACGTTCCACCGATGCATCGATGCACCGATGCACCGATACACCGGTAATGCGCGGTCGCGGATTATGGCGCTGTCCGGTTACGCCGCCCTCCGCAGCAGTCCCGCGATGGATTACGCCGGCCTGCGTTGGACGCTAACGCGGCAAAACGACGATAAAATCACGTACCGCGACGATTTCGATAGCATTGCCGGGACGCTCGATACGACCGCCTCTCGCCGGTTGACACGTAAATTAAGCTATCGGAGATCTAGAAACTTTTGTGGAATGTAGGTCGCTCGACGCTCCGCTCGAAGCCGAAGAAAAGATAAATACCGCGACCGATGTCGAAACGCCCGACAGAGCCAAGCGATTCGACGTTTCGAGCGGAACGGAAAAATACTCGGAGCCGAGCCAGGTGGCACTCGGGCCACCACGGATTATCTTCTCCAACGAGCCCACCGAGGCCCGCGAAATCTGCGCATATTTTTCCCTAACGATCTTTTTTCGCCAACGAGTCGATTTCATTTCATTTTGGTGGATGCTCGAAAAGAATCAATAGCGAGGCACCGAGAGAGTGGCCTCTACGGTCGGACCGATCGAAGCCGACGTACATATATATACTTGAACGACGAAGAGAGCAACGGGTCGACGGCGTTAAGGGCAGCCAAGGTATTTAAAGAGCCGGCCGAAAACGCGAGGAAAGATCGAACAAATTCCTTGGCAGGTTTTCACGCCGATACTCGCGCGCATTCGCGGATGGTTCCGAGCGCGCCGGAAAACGTCGCGTCATGGACGCCGATATCGATCTTGGACGATGCGCGGCATTTTAAGCGAGTTGCGCGATTGCCCCGTGGCCAAATAGAAAAGGAAAAGCGGGCAACGATTTTTCAGACGATCGATCCTCGATGCAACGATCGCGCTCGAGCAGCCGCGAACGCGATTCCGTTCGGCCGCAACGACCGTCGGGATTATCGGGGAGCAATTCCTTATCTGGGCAGGAATCTGCAATTATTGACTCCGCGACCCGGTTTCTCGAGCCGCTCATTGTCAGAGGCGGCTCGGTAGCGACTCAAAGGCAGCTTCGAGGCGACTGGTTCGCGGCAAGGTCAGACCGAAGCGGAACAACGACGCGTGGGACTCGAGCGACGATGATCATTCGTCGAGCCGATGCCGTCCGATCGACTTTCGCGTCTCCATTTCCGTCGATGACCGAGCAACGAATCGTTTCGCGGAATCTGTCCCGCGGAAAGAATTCCTCGCCGTTTCCTCGTTAATTGAAAAAGGCGAGACGTCGGCGATCGCAGCGGCGCAACTTGGTTCCCGCGTTTTCACGGATTCGCGACGACTCGGCGATGACTGCTCGTCGACGGAGGGCGAGGGGGGCCGGGCGTCTCCTTCCTCGCGACGAGTCCCGTCCCCGCTGGATTAGCCTCTCCGGCGTGGCGGCGATTTCGCATCGCGCCAGAAGCGAACGTGAAATGGTTTCTTTGACCTCCCGGCGAAAACGAAAGTCATCGTGCAACTTGGAACGGCGGCAACCGAACCAGCCGACGTGCCGCGACCTCGATCGAGGACACGCTCGCCGGATCGGCCTCTACCGGCGGCTCCTCCGATCCTATCCGATCCGTTCCGATCCGATTCGATTCGATCCGATCCTATCGGATTCGATCGGTCGGAACGGCTCTTCCTCCGATGACTCCTGAAAGCGAGCCGTCGGAAGAGACGAATTCGCGGGTGGAGAAGGTCGCCATCGCGTCTCCGAGCGCGAAAGATGGGCCGCATCCCGATGGGATCGGCGGTTTTGAGCGAACCACGCGAATCGGGGGGATCGGATGCGCGGGGACGATGGCGCCCCAGGCTACTTAACCGACTCATGCACTTACTCTCTAGGGTACTCGAACCTCGAAGGGCGGGGGATTCTTCGAGTGCCTACCTATATCGAGGGCGATGCATGCAAATCGCGGCTAAAGTCTATCTAGCGTGTAATCTACCATCGCGCCGCGAGAGATGGTCGATTCGCCGAAATTCGAGTCGACGACCTTCGACTTCCCTCTCGTTTCCCGCGAATCGACGACTCGGGTTGCCGGTTCGGTCGCGTGCACCGAGAGGGCACGAAGAAACCGACTCGGTAGATCGAAGCAGCGACGACGGACGATGGGGCGGATCTCCTGCTCTCCCGCGAGCACGGCAAGGACACCTCTTCGTCGACCCCGGCGACACGTCGAATCTTTGGAAAAACTGTCCCTCGCTCGCTTGCCCTTGCATCGCTCGTTAGCCGCGGAACCGACTACTTCGATCCTGAGTCTACCCTCCACCCCTCGACGTCGCGGAGCCGCGCTCCTTCACCGTCGCCGTCGCCGTCGCCGCTACAGCCGTTCGGCTCGACGGTGCCAAAAAGAATGAAACGAAAAGAATCCGCCCGACATCGGCGAATATTCGGTCGGACTAGTTTCGCTTCGTCATGCACAACTTCGTCTATCGTCTAATTGCAAGTAAAATACTAACAAGACAAAGAAGAAGATGCGGCACGATGGACGATCGTGGCAAACGGGGTGAAAGGGGGGGGGGGGGTGTGGTAGGTGAAATGCATGCTATTAGTAAGAGTGAAGACGTACCCTGTACCAAGTGGCCACCTGCGAGGCGCTCGAAAGGGATGGAGAAGCGGTGGTATATCCGTAACGCAGAACCGGAGGTGGAGGGTGAAGAGGTCGGCCGCCCGAAGGGAGGGCGCGGTATTTCGATTTTTTCGTATTTGATCGTCGGTCGATTCGGTCGCATTCGCGCGGACGCATCGCACAGTGCGGGGGTGCGTTCGAAGAGCAGCGGGCCCCAACACAAGACGGTAGCACAGGTCAAGTGGCGGTGGTGACGGTGGTGGTGGTGGTGGTGGTGGTAGTTGGTGGTTGGTTCGTGGTGGCGGGTGTAGTGTATTCGCACGCCCCGTGCAAGTGAGGCAAAAGCAAAAACAACAACAACAACAACAACAACACCATAGGTCAGAAAACAGGATTAATTAATAAACACTCGCTTATTGCGTGGTGCATATTTTCTCTAATATATATGTATACGAATATGTAGAGATATAATACGTACATGACATAGACGTACCTGGATATGCACGTACCTACCTACGCACCTACGCACGTACGTACGTGGAGTGTACCTTGACGCGCAGATTTCGATTTTAATCGATCGTCACTCTTAACGCCACTGCTCGACGACGACGCAAGTGGGACGCGCTTTCGCGCAAACATCTCTCGATGGCTATTCCGCGCGGCAGAGGCACGACGAAGAGGAGCCCCGCGCGTCAAGGTACACCTTATGGAATATATGCAAAAGTACGGGGGAAATGCCCCTCGGGACGCGTTGGACGACTTTCGAGCGAGCGGACCATTCATCGTTCGCGACGAGACTCCGGGAGGCGAAGTCGAGCGTAAACTTTTCCGCGGCTCGAAGGGGCTTCCGAGTCGAAGCCTAAAATTCGACCGGGCCATAAGTGGTATCATCGAGGTGCGAGGTCGAACAGAGGCCGATCAACGGGACGACCAATTAGCGAAAGAGGCCAACGTTTTCGCGGAAATTTGCTCCCGTCGCTCGCTCGTCGAAGCTTCGTCGTCGAATTCGTCCCAATGGCGCGCTACAGCGGGCTACCGTGAAAGCGGAAGAGGTGGAACGATCGGCGTCGAAAGGCGCGCCGGATTCTTTCAGCGAGTTTGCGCTTCAAATTGTCCAGCTCGGGGAAAGGAAAGTTCCTTCCTCTTTTGACTCTGCTAATCGTGCAACGTGCAGTTGGCGGGAATCGCGTTGACTCGACTCGCGGGAAATTGGTCTCCACGATTGTCGGAGGTCGAATCGGCGATCGAATCGAGCGAATCGAGCGCCAAATCGCTGCGTCACGCGCGATCAAGACCCGCGAATACTTTCAACGCCGGAAGAAAGAATGAGAAAAAGAAGGAAAGAAAAGTATCAGGCAGACGCAAGCTCGAGGACACGCGAAAAGGGTCGAAGTCGATATTACGGGGTTACTGTGTGGTCGTTTAAAGGGGTTACTTTGTGCTGTACCTCCTGCGTCCCGGAAGGCAAGCATGTGGGACAGAAAGACGAAACGCGTGAGAATTCGTTGCGTGGCATTGAGAAACAAAAGGTAGAAACACAGAGAAACGGACAGAGACGGGGAAATTTGGGTGGAACGAAGCAAAGAAAACGAGAAACACGGATCGACGGACGGAAAGAAAGAGAAATAGGACGGAGAGTGAAAGAAAATAATGCGAAGAAAAAAGAAACGAAAAAGAGCGAAAGGAAAAGAAACAGCCAGACTTTAAGCGGAAAGCCACGCAAAAATCGATGTACCAGTCTCCGATTCGTCTGAAAAGAGTTGCGCGCGGAAATACGTTTCCGCAGTCGTCTCTGAGAATGGAAATAATTTGTACTTTTACGACCCCGAGAAACGTGTGGAGTGGAAGTTGCCACGAAATCTCGCAGGATCCTCCGGATTGGAATTTTTACGACGCCGCAATCTCGCGTCTCGGCGTAAACGACGATCGAATCGTCGTTATCGAGCGAGGCCCTCGATACGAGGACAGAATCTGCCGAGTTGGACGATTCCGCGCGATTGGCTCTCGTAATTAACCTCCGAGCTCGTTTTCCTCGCTCCTGCGCGTTTCGTGACTTTCCGTGCATACTCCAGCGTCGCCGATAAAAAAAGAGGAGGCACGTATCTCGGTTCCGCCTCGCATCGAGAACTCGTTGCTACTCGGTCCGGCGATTAATCCCGAGCTCTCTTGCAATTATCGCAAAATCGGTGCGCGCAACGTCGCGCATTTTTCGCGACTCGACGACTCGTCGTAGCTGCAGCTGCAGCTGCAGCTACAGCAACCACGGCTAAAGCTGCAGTGGGACGTATCCCTCGAAGAGTCCGGTTCGACCGGGAGACTCGATATTCGCAACGTCGCGTTCGAGATGGCCGCAAAATTACCGGATGCAAGCTCCCGGAGCGCGAATCGCTCGACTTTGAGCGCGCGACGAAGGTCGGAGTCTCCCGTCGGGCTGTTTCGAGGGATTCGAGCGCGAGGTCGGCGATGGGGGAAGGGGGTGAAAAGGACGGAATGCAACGGAACGATCTTACCTTGGGCAAAGATGCGAGGCATTGCTGCTTCACGTCCCAGACGAGCTGGTCCTTGGGGAACTGAAGACACTTGCTGACGCAGAGCTCGGGGACGTGTACCCTCGCGAGGAGAACTCCCTCCTCGAGAGGACCCGCCTCGGCGGTCGCGGCCGCCACCGCGGCCGCATCCTGACTCTGCTGGCTTTGGAGGCTCTGCAGACTCTGCAGACTCTGCAGGCTCTGCAGGCTCTGTTGACCCTGCTGATTCTGTTGAGTCTGCTGGACTTGCGGCTGGCCTTGAGCCTGACCACCCTGTGGACTGGTGGCCCGAGTCGGGGCCTGTCCCGTGCCACCGGGAGAGGAGTGTTGATGCTCCTGCTGCTGTGCCGGCGTCTGCGGTGGCTGCTGTTGCTGCTGTTTCGATTGCTGCTGGTGCTGGTGCTGGTGCTGGTGCTGGTGCTGATGCTGGTGCTGATGCTGATGCTGATGCTTCGGTCCTGCCTCCATTGCGAGGACCTCGCGCTTCTCGGCGATTCCACCTTCACAGGTTCACATCTGCAATCGAAAGAATTGCCCGCTGTACTCGCCCTGTCACGTTGCTTTCGCTGTCCCGATCAATCGTCCGCCTGCAACGCGCGCAACGACGAAACGAACAAACGAACGGACGAAAAAGGATGCTCGGGCGAACGAGGAAATTCCCGTCGTCCCGCGGGGAGACCGAACGACCGTAAAAAGCAACGACGGAGGAACTAAAACAGCGAGAGATTCGTCGTTTACGACTCCAGCGTGTAACGGTAAAGGGTGGACGAGATTATCGCGATGGAAGTAACGAAATTGCTCGGAGACGACGCGGAAGTTTTTAGAGCTCGCGGAGATCTTTCGCTCCTCGCGGGTCCGTCCCGCCTCCGAGCAAACGCCACTTTTGGCCCCGAAGCAGGGTGAACCGAGGGGCGGTCCTCCGGTCGACCGTTCTCCAACGGCCAAAGCCGCGTCGGCCCCGCGAGGCTAAAAGTTTGACACTTACGGCGCGGGGAGCTTCTCTTTGAATCGGAGGCAACCGTACCTGCGGCTCGGGAGGAGCGCTCGCTTCGCGGGAAAATTTTCGACCTCTCGAGTCAGCCGTCGGTGAAGGATAACTCGAGTCTCACTCGGGAACGCGCCTCGGTCGCGGTCACTTTCGCTGAAAACTTTCGAGGGGACGCGAATGAGCGCGGTGGGCCTCGCTCTGCATCGGTCGATTTTTCGTCGCCGCTCGAACGACGAGCTCAACGTTGGACAGAGTGCGAGGCACGGGGGGAAGGAGGGAATGACTCGCGGAGAAACGAGGAGAAGTTTGATGGGAAACCGCAGACACCATTAAACTCGACCGTCCTGCCGGGAGAGCCGACTGCGTTAAAATTTTAAATAACCCACTGACCGCACACCGTATACGTGACTTATGCTCCGAGGACAATAGTCGAAGAGAAGCGGCGAGCTCGAAAGCGCCGCAAGGTCGCATCCCTCTCGCCCCTCCGGACAGACAGGAATCCTCCGCGAGCATTGATATTCGACCGGCGGAGCGAATTTCCCTTTCTTTGGGCCTTTCTTTCTCCTCGGGCGATGCGCCCGATCAACGGAAAAGAACGGAAAAGAATGGGAAAGAGCGGAAAACCGAGCGAATAGGAAACGACCGGAGGAATTTACGAGCGCTTTTCCCTCGTTTTCGGCCGTCGGGAAAATCGCGGCATAACAGCACTATAACGGCACGATAACGGCACGATAACGACACGATAACGGAACGATAACGGCACGATAACGGCGCGATAACGTCGCGAGACTCGCCGCGAAGTTTCTTCGGTCGGTGCATTCTCGCGACGTTCCGCAGCGGCACCGCGATATCGGTACGCCTTCGGCTTTTTCTAAGCGACTAATCGATTATCGCCACTCGAGCCGAGGCTATCTCGCGCGGGCCCGAAGAAGATGGGAGGAAGAAGGAACAGGGAGACGAGATGAGACGAGATGAGACGAGATGAGACGAGACGAGACGAGACGTGACGAGACGAGACGAGACGGGGCGAGAGAAGAAAACGACGGCACGCAAGAAAGATAACGCGAGGGAGAAGCCGAGCCACCGAGGGAGACGATGATGAACCGAAGGAAGGATCGTACCGATGGACGGGCGGCGGACGCATCAATGACAAGTCGTAAATCATAGTTTTACGAGCCGTATTTATGTGGCCCTTATTCGTGGCGCTCGTCGGCAGAGTGGCCGTGCGATTTTTCAGTCTGGCCGGCCCTCGCGTACAACGCTTGCACGCTCGCAACGCCTGCAACGCGCATAGCGCGCACAGACCCCAGGGCCGTGCCGATTAAACGGGGACCTTCGCGATCGGCCGGCGGAAATGGAAGAAAAACTTGAAAAGCGGGCCGAACGAGCCAAATTCCGGACGGAGCAAGGCGAGCGGAGACGAGAAGGAGTTCCCCGACGAAGGAACTGGCGCAACCTTTCGCGGGAAGGGGGAAACTCGCCGAACAATTTCTCCCGAGTCGCTCGCTTCGTCCCTGCACGCGCATAAGCGCATATAGCAGGTACCCGCTGCGTGGGCGTCGCTTTACGGATCGGCTCTCAAGTGGCCGTACCTTAATTTGAGAGCCACCTAACAGTGTCGTGCTTAACGGTGATTCGAGCGTAATTAAAAAAAACCAAGGCTGTCCGTGGAAGTATGGTCGAGCACGAAGGGGAGAAACGGCCGAAGGACGCCGAGGGTTAAGGCACGACCCTGACATTCCGCGTCTCGCGGACGTTCGTGTACCCCCGCCGCTTGGGTCTGATCGCTGGTCCGGGGTCCGATTTTCCCAGTACCGTTTCATCGTCGGCCGGGAAGCAAAGTTCCGTTAGGCCCCTTCGGAGGCGAACCTTCCGGCGCCCGTCGGAATTCTCCCCTTTTCGTGACCGGCATATCTACGTAGCTCTTCGGCGCCCCCGACGAGATTTCCTTGCACGCACGAGGGGCGGAGGAAACGGGGGAAGGAAGGAGAAGAGGGAATAGCGGGAGAGACGTTTCTCTCGCAGAGGCGTAAATTTCGTCAACCACGGTATCTGCAATGGAGAGCCACGGTCGTCGGCGCTGTCGCCCTCGGGACGTTACTTTCGATTCGCCCGGAGACTTCCCCTCGGTGTGGCTGGAACTCCGAAGAAAAAAGATGTCGACGGAGAGGCGGCGGATCGTATCGCGATCCCGGTTCCACGAAACTTTCCGCGGTCGGAGGGCAGAGATCGCGACGAGAGGAAACGGTCGCTCGTGGAGTACCTCGTGGAACCGCAGAGACCAGGAGTCGACGCGGAGAGAGGGACCCCGCCGTCGTAACGTTGACATATGTCGCCCTCGCGCAATATCGCCGGCTATACCGCAATTACGAGCGAGCGAAAAACACTGGAGCTCGTAACGGCGAGCGACGCTGCATTGTCCCGACCGGCTTTATTGTTCGGCGCTCGTTACGACGCCAGATGTAAATGCGTCTATATAATTATGAGAACCATAGGGAAGATCGACGCCAATAAAGCCAGCCGGCCGTACATCGAAACACGCGAGCGGGGCCGCGTTTACATTGTTAAAGGTTATCGGTTTACGGGGGCGCCCTCGTTGGGCTCGATCGGCGAGACGATCGACGGATAGCACCACCGTTCTCGCGAAACGACGAAAATCCGGGAAAGCGGAGGTCCGCTCTCCGTGGCGAATTCGTCGCGAGGAGCGACTTTCGATCGAGAGAGGAGGAGACAGGGGAGGAGGCGTTCCGCGCGACGGAAGGGAGGAAAGGAGCGAAGGGACACGCACCGAGGACAAGGAGAAAGTTTTCTCGACGGGAGCAGGAGGCTGGTAGGCTAGACGCGGCTAACTATCCATGCATGTATCGAGCGCGAGCGCCGACGCGAGGGATGACGAGAAGGGTGACGAGAAGGGTGACGCGCTGGAGAAGAACGTCGGGCAAAAAAGAACCTCGTCGTCTCTATCGTCGTCGACGTCTTCGTCGTTGCGGCAAAAGAGGCGGGAGACGGAAACCCTTCGGGCATGGTGGCCCTCTCCCCCTCGTCATCCCTCGCCATCCGCCCCATGGACCGACGGAAGCTTCTCCGCCGGGGAGCGCCGACCCTACGGAGAATTCGTCGACGCGCAACGTCGTCGTGGACGACGAGGAGACACGATTTACCGACGGCGACGGGGAATCGGGATGCCGCGACCCAGAAGCAACTCGGGGTTCCGGAAGGAGAAACATTCGGCGAGATAAGCACAAATGGCGGTTCTCCATTCTTCTTCCGCGCTGGATATCGAGGCGGTTAATCTCTCCGGCGCGTGACGTTAACGAGCAAATATCGCGTCGTTTGCGTCGCGAGCATCGAGAGGTATTTTCCACTTCCGACGCGCGCTCGCTCGTGTACAACGTTTTTTCGCTTTCGTTCGGCGTCGCGACAATTCGACGAGAAAAACCGAAAACGAAACGGGAAAAAATAGATGGATCGAACGACGAACGACGACGAAATGCTCCGAGGGCAACGGACGTCGGCCGAACCGAGGACGCGAGAGCGATGCAAAGGCGACGGCAAAGGCAATGGCGAGTGATTAAATTATCGTCTCTTCGCGTGGTCGAAAGGTCAAAGGGGAGGCAAGGTCGAGCCCCGAAGGTCGGAGGAGGAGAAACGACGAGCGGCGAGATTCGCGCGAGAACGAATCGGGCCGTTTCGTCGCGCGAACCGGCTTCGTTTCGGCAAATCGTTCGCCTCTCGTCACGGGGGCGTCAACGCGGCCCGCGACGGCGGCTTCCCTCTCGAAAGTCGGTCGGTTACCGGCAGGAAGGCACGACTGCAGGACCGCAGGACCGCAGGACGGAACGTCCGGAGGGTGCGAACGGATCGACGTTAAACGTAGAAACGACGGAGTCATTAGCCGAACCGTCGAGAGACGAGGCGCGAAGGGGGTGGCTGGCGCGAGGCACATGCCGCCGCCCAAAGTGGCCCGGCTCCCGATCGCCCGTTTTCCGACCTTTCGTTTCGCCGCCCCTCGGTGCGCGGCAAGTGGACGAAGTCTCCGACGGAAACGCTGCCGTCGGACGATTGCCCGACTCGGGACGGTCGCATCTCGGCGCCATTTTTCCGTCGATGGGCGACGATAGACGACGACAAGCGACAGCGTTTCTCGGACGGCGCGCACGTTCGCGTATTTCTCTGAGAATCGCGCTCCGGCGCGAGCACGTGTCGCGGCTCGTCTTCGGCGCCCAGAAAAATTGACAAATTCGAGCGGGGCCGATTCGCCGCGACGCCGCTGACGAGACGGGGATCGTTCGGTCGAAACGGTCTCCCGCTCCGCTCCTCCGGCGCAAACGTGCCACGAGCGAGGGGAAAGAGGGAGAGTCGGAGAAGGATCGTCGAAGGGAGGACGGAGGCTGGAGGCTGGAGGCTGGAGGTCGATGTCGCGGAGAAGCACGTGCCAAAGGGATGGTTGCTTACCGACTTACCCCAGGACGTTCAACGACCCCTGCACCGGCGGCGAGTGCGTAGCAGGAGATTCGGCCGGGCTATCCCACGGTCTCGCCACTAGCGGCCATTGCCAAAAACGAGCCGGGAAAGTGGCCGCTCCCCCATACCCTTTTCCGTCGACACCACCACCGAACGACGCCAAAAGTGCGTTGCCGTTTCGACGAGTCACACCACCAAGATGGCGGTTATTTCGACCTTCTTTCCTCCCCAAGGAATCGCCGAGGAGGAGGCTGGAACGGAGGAGAGCGGAAGACAGGAGACGAGGGAGATGGTGGAGGAGGGGGCGGGGGAGGGGAACGAGGAGGAGGAGGAGGAGAGGGAGGGGTGGAAGAGGAGGAGGAGGAGGAGGAGGAGGAGAAGCAGGAGGAGGGACCCGGCGGGCCTCCGACGCGGTGACACTTCTCGGGGCGAAGAGGCGTTTGGTCGAGTCGCGAGAGCCTCGAGGCCGAAAAACGCGTCGGCGGCGCGAACGGGAGGACCGGCGGCTCCGGAGCTAGATCCAGCCACCGTGGGGTGCATCGCGCGACTGTCAGGGTGGGGGTGGCGCCGGTGGAGGCAGGTGGCGCCAGCGGTGGAAGCCGGTTTTCGGGATGCTCCGGGGCAGAGAGCGCGGCGGAGAGTCGGGAACTCGGTGGTGGATGTCGGTCGCTTGGCAACGACCGGAGATCGACCGAGCGTGCCAACCGCCACCCCTTCGGGGCCTCCTTCCCGCGCCCTTCTCCCTTCCAGCCGCCCTTCCAGCCACCCTTCCAGCCACCCTTCCTCCTTGGACGCCGGTGGCGCGTTTCGCGGAGGGTGGCGGATCGGGGGCCTCGCGCGCGCTCGCCGCGCCTCGCCGTTTGCAGCGATCTCAACGACGATCGCGACGCGTCACCGGCGCGGCTCCGTGTTTTTCCATCGCGTCGACGACGAGGCCTCTCGAGGGCGAACGGGGAGCGAGTATCGGCGCAAACCCGCGAGGCAGGGAGATCCACGGATCCGCGCGCGAGGGAGCAAGTCGAGCCGGCGTCGAGCCGGCGTCGAGCGCGCCTCTAAAAGTATTCCCCCTCGAGATTCATTTTCGTGTCCTCTTTGCGACGTCTTCGTCGTCGATGATAAACGTGCCGCCGCGTCTACTTAATTCCCAATCGATCGGAAAGCAATCGTTTTTATCCTGTCTCCGTAGACGGGCGGCAGCTTAATCTAATTAGGCCCTCGGAATGTTTTCGAGTAACGCGAAACAACGTCGGAGAGAATTATTTTCGTCTCGTTTCACCGAGAGGCTCGCTTTCTTCTCCGAGAATTCGGTCCGTTCGACCGGGCTTCGAGGACCACGGCCAAATTCTCCGACGAAAGTTTCTGCCGAGGTGCGCTTACGGGTCGAACCCTCGGGAACTCGCTTCTCCTCTGAAAGGCCGGACGGATCGTGGGATCTCTCGAGCGACGTTTCGATCCCGTTTGCCGGAGCTTTTGCGCTAATTACAAGCCGGCTGACCCAATTAACTTCTCGGCGAAGCCTCTTCTCGCGCTCGCAGTCACAATGGATCCCCTTTTCATCGATTCCCCCCGCCCCCACCACTTCACCCCCAGCCGCCACCCCTAGCGCGGCGACGACCCGGAAGGGGAGGAGAGAGGAGAGAAAAGTCGTCAAGGTGCCACAAATTTTTCGAACGCTCGTTGCTCGAGTCGGGCGACGGTGCGTCGGAAAAGTTTTGGGAAAAGTTTTGGAAAGAGATCGCGAGAAGGCGATACTTTGGACGCGGTCGTCGAGGGGACGAACCATCTCGGGGGAAGCTCGAGGGGAAAGGATCGGTCGAGAGGATGGCACGAGGCCACGCGCGAGATCTCGAGAAGTCGAATCGCGAGGGCGGGAAGGAAGGGCGGCGCATCTCCTTTCGCGTCTAGGACACGAGGACGAGTCCCCTTTTGTCTCCCAAGTGCCGCGCCGGGGAGTCGATCCTTCGGGGAAGCTCGACCCTCGGACGGTCGAAGAAACTACGAGTCCCGAACCCTCCGACCGTGGCAATTCGTTCCGCGAACCCTTTTCCAATTAATCCCGCATCGTTGGAGGATCTCGACAACCGGGTGCCTCTTCCACGATCGCGAGGTCCCGCCTCGGGCCTCACGATTCTCTCGCGAACGCGACCGAGCCGTCGCAGTCCAATTTTTTTCACCGAACGGAGCGAGCGGAAAAAGTAGGCGCAAGGTCCTTTCAGATTAGATCGAGTCCAATTTAGTTCATCCGAGATTCGACCTCGATTTCAGGCCGGCAGGGAGGCCCTCCGGCTTTTAACTCGCCCAGGATGTGACATTTTCCCTTTCTCTCTCTCCTTCTCTCCCTCTTTTGCGCGCTCCTTCCCCCTTTTGTCGGAGCCGTTAAACGGGAACCATTTACCATCGAGGGCAATGTAACTCTCCCTCCCCCTCCTTTCTCTCTCTCTCTCTCTGTGCGCCTTTTTTATCCACTTCCATCGCACGTACGACAATATTATTTTTAGGGCACGATCTCCGCGGCGAAGCCGAGCCGAACTAACCTCGGATTACCTCGATCGGCGGCACTCGTCGAATTTCGCGCGAAGAAAAGGTAGTCTGTGCCCTCCGAAACGATAAGATGAAAATATTGTCTTGGCAAAACGGTGAACGCGTCTCGATGCTCCGTCGCTGGATCGCCGTGGGAACGGAGAAGGCCGGAGAGGGGCGACCTCCCCCGATTGCGACGTTAATGGAGAGCTCGAGGAATCGGGGCAAATTTCACGCTTCCAGTCGAGCCCTGACCCGTCGGCGAGTCATCAATTTGAGAGATCGGGGAGGGCGAAGCACGACTCGCGGACGGAGCTTCCCTCGAAAGACGGAAAACCGACGTATATTTGACGTTTGATGGATCGATCGCGATGCTTCCATCCTTCCATTCCATCGCCCTCGCGTCTTCTCGCTTCCTCGATCTCGGAAACTGATCCGAGTCTGTTGCGACAATTTCACGGGAATTCTCTTCCCTCGTCGCGGACAACGAGCCGTAGCTATCGAAGTTTTCCTCACGAGAGCTCGGTTTGCGGTATCTCAGCCTCGAGCGTTACTTTCTTCCCTTCCATTCAATTCTCTCGACAGTTTATTAAGGCGAAAAACACCGCGGAAGCCCGTAATTACGTTCGTTAGAATCGCGTTTGAAATTAGGATACAATGAAGCGATTCTCTCACGATACGCCGCGCGGTCGATCCTAAAGAGAACTCGCTTCCAGAATGCCGATTACGAAAACGACTCCCGTTTTACCAACGGTTGCCGCGACGTTTCGTTTACATCGAGAGGCCGGACCGAGCACGCTCGCGTCCAGGTTCGACGAAAGTTTTCCCTCGGGAGGTACTTTCGAGGGGCAGCGGCGAGAACAGTTCTCGAATCGCGTTAATCGAGTCGCGTCATGGAGAGCCGAGCAGTCGGCGTTTCGGGACAGCTCTCAACGGCGAGGAAGTTGGGTCGTTCCGTCGCGACGCGAACTTTCTTCCTGTCTCGAACAATGCCGAGGAATCTCGAGGGCCGATCGTAATTCACGGCGCGCTCGCTTCGCACTTTTGCCGGATATAGCGAAAGGAGAAAGAGAGAGGAAGTTTAGCGTCAGGCAGGAAGGATATCCTGCGAAATTCGAGGAAGTATCTCCGGCCGAGGATGTCGCGACTTTCTCGAGTCTCCGCTATTCTCGGTATCTACGGCTTTTCGTTCGTTCGTTGTACTCTTCCTCTCTGTCTCTCTTCCCCTCGCCCTCTTGCATCGGTCTGGAAGAGGAGATCGCCGGGAATTCTCGGTTCAACGAAATTCAAGAGTTGCCCTCTGACGGCGTGGGAAGGACGTAGGACGTAGGATGCAAACTGGAGAATGGAGAATGGAGGATACAGGATGCATAAAAGCCGGATCGAAGCCTCGAGGCATCGCGCTCGCCGCGATAGGAGGGGATTTTTCGCATCGACCAGAAGTCGGTGTCCGTGGAAGCGTCTGGCAGCTCGAAGCGTGCAACAGGATCGCGCTGCCGGGTACCGTCCGAAAGATCGGGAAGCTCGATCTGAGCGATGGTCGGATCTAACCCAGACCGCTCGAGCTCGTCTCGACCGCCCCTCCCGACCGCTCGTCTCGGACGACGTCCGACGAGGCAGCCGATGAAAGCCGCGCTCAAATTTTTGCGAAAATTCTCCTTCGGAGACGATCGACCCATCTACGGCGCGAAAACCGACGAGGAGAGTCGCGCGCGGAGGATACGTTTGCGCGTCCGCTCGTCCGGCCCGATTCCCCCGATGTGCGTGGGCGGCCAGGGGCCACGGAGGGCCGCGAAGGGCCACGGAGGGCGAACGAGCAACTCGCATCGTAGAGACGGGAAAGTTCTCGGCTACCTCGCGCCCCGGGGAGGCGCGCGGCCAGTCTCGCGTGGTATATTGCCGTCCGCTCGCTCCCGGCGAGGGCGTCGAGAGCGGCGAGTGGCCAAGTACACCCGGCTTCCAGCGGCCAGCGTCCGGGAGCAAGGGTAAAATACGATAAATCGAAGGGTTACGACGATTTTGCTCCTCGTCTACGCTTCGCGCATTCCTACGAGGAGAGCAGGAGCTATTAAATCGTCTCTCGAGCTCGTCTCCTCTTCCCTCGCCCTCTCTCGACCGCGTCGATCGCGTGGACGGCGAGAGCGGAGGTTTTGGGACGGCGAGAGCGAATGGCTCTGCCCGGAGCGGCGCGCCGACCAGCGTTGCGTAATCGAAAAGAGGCGATCTCGATCGGCCCGTATTCGATTCGAGAGGCTCGATCCGAGGAAAGCGCGACGACCGTCCCCTCGATCTCCGAGGGGCGCGGCACTTTCTCTCCGATGCGAGGCAGGGCCGAGCGGAGACCCGACCGGTCCTGATCTCGCGGAAACTTGCACGGAGGCGCGAATTTTTGCTGGGAATTTCGGGGGTACCGCGGAAAATGGCCGCGGGGGAGGTCTTAACCTTATTCCCGTCACGTATCTGGCAATCGACCAAGCCTCCCCGGAACGACCCGGCTATCCGTGACCGGGGAACGAGGACCCTTCAAATGTCGGCCATCCGTCTCGAGTCCTGCAACGGCCGACTCGGCGAAATTCGCCGTTTCGCCCGGATTCTCCTTCAAATTCAATTCCGCGAGTTCGTCGCTTCTCCTCTTCTCCTCTTTCGTCGTTCCTCGAGTCGCCCACATTCCGCGGGATGGCTTCGACGAGCGTCTCGGCCGATCGCGATGATCGGGAGGGATCGTCGACCGGTCGGGTCCGTCGATCGTTCCGGCGATCCACCGGCCGATAAATCGGGCCCGCGCGAATGGAGGGCCCCTCGTGGAGCCGGAGAACGGGGAGAGAAGGAGGGTCTCCTCTCTCGCGGGTTCCGTCGCTCGGCATCCCCTCGCGTAAATCTTCGATGGGCGGGCAACCGAGGACGATTGAGAAACGTGACTTTTTTCTTCCCCGGCCAGAGTCCGTAGCGCTCGTGACGCGAGATCGTCGGATAGATCGCGAACATGCCCGTCGATATATCAGGCTCCGCGAAACCGAGGAGATTCGGGGTCCCTCGTGGGAATATCGTTCTCGTTTCGAGAAGACTCCCCTCGTTTCTCGGACTTTTCGCGGACGCTAGGCTCCGGAGACGAACGGGGAACTCGGGAGGCCGACCGGCGTTCCTCGCCTGACGCCGCGAACGCGAGCTAATTCACGGGGAGAGGCCGAGCGGGTATCGTAGCGCGCGGCCACTTATCGTGATAAATGCCCCGGACGAGGATCGGCCCGGCTGCCTAAGACGGTGAAATATTTCTGCAATAACCATAACCCTTCGCGTCTCGGCTTCCCACGCCTATCCGCGCTGCCCTTCCCGCCTCTTTGCGCCTCCCTCTCGGCCGGCGCTTGGAATCCTCCTTTGCGACCGAGCTCGTAGGGAAATTCTCTCGAACAAAGTAGCTCTTGGCCCCCACGATGGTCCACGCGCGAGGAACGATCGCCGGTCCTCCGAGATTACCCGTCGGCGAAACGATGAATCTCGGTAGCGGGGGCGCCGACGGGGTTGTTTCTCCAAAACTTGACCTTCCAGTCCCGCGCGCCGCGAAGGAGAAGACACAGGAGAGCGGAACGAAATTCGCAGGAAAGTCTGGCCGGCGATATCCCCGACGATTCGCGCGGATCCTCTCGCAAACGCGTTCGTCGCTTCGCGATGTCGGCGCGGCGGCCACGCTCTTGGCCCCGACTCTGCCTCGCGGCGCCTCCTTCCCTCTCGTTCCCCCCGGTCCACCCTCAGGGGCCGAGGAACATCCCAGGCACGGGTTTGGCGAGCCCGGGGTACCCGAGCCAACTCGCCGACCAGGGCCACCGGAAGACGCGCCGGCGGAAGCCGAGCTCCGCCCTCGGCTCTGCACCTTTTGGTCGACCGCCGGTCGGTTCACCCCCGAACCCTCGCAACGCGAGCCCGGCAACCGCTGCGCGCCGTCTCTCCGACTCTTCCGAGGGCACGAAGAATTTTCCAGGATCGACGCAAATCTCTGGCGGCCAGTCGGGGAGCGGCTTCATCTCCGGCGAGGCATCTCCGCCGAAGGCGTATCCGCTTTGCCCCTCGACGGGACGTTTCGAGAATTTCGCCGCAAATTGCCGGCCGGACGGGCCGTCGAAGGAGTCGACGCGGGAAGGTACTCGGCACGATGCCCCTTCAAATTGGTTTTCAGGTGCGCGCACTCCCGCCGGCAAGAGCGGAGCTCGATGCTCGATTCTCGACGGGTTTTTCGGATCGGTCGTTCGCCAGGGCCGAATTTGCATTTAAAACTATTCCCAGGGGCGGAAAAATAAAAGACGGCTCGTCGGGCTGCTCCTTTGATTTGACGCGGCCGCGGCCACGGCCACGGCCACGGGATAAAGGGATTCTCTCTCCCCGTTCGCCCTCCTCGCCGAGGAGGCGCGATAAAAGGAGCAAAACCCCGCACACGGGCAGCGGCCCACGTTCGCCAAGGATAATGGGGGATACGTCCTCCGACTCGTAGGACGAGTCCTTCCGGCGGACCCGGTCGACCGGATGAAATACGGCGCCGCTCGCGGCGGAACCATCGATACCTCGACGGGGGTAGTCCCCCGATACCGTATCGAATCGCGACCTTCCTCTCCCCGACGGTTCGATATTTGTTTGTTTACGAGAGGAGGGTCGGACGAGCTCGGCTTCGTTATCGAGCGCCGCGAAATATCTTGAATCGTGCCGTGGGCGTTCGGGAGAGGATGGGCGAGCCGAGTCGCGCTTTCCGGAGGAAAAGAAAACGTGCTCGAAGAGAGGCAACGCGGTCGGGCACCGCGCGGAGTCTCCGCTCTCGAGTCGGTGGGAGAAGGGCCGAGAGGAACGTAGAGGGACGAGTTCCGGTGGACGGCGAATATAACGCGGCAGCGTTGCCTCGTCGCCGCGACGTTTTACAACCGAGAAGACCGAGAAGAGGAGTCGAGGCGAGGATTTATAGGCC
This sequence comes from Cerceris ruficornis, assembly GCA_963989415.1. Classification (NCBI taxonomy): domain Eukaryota; kingdom Metazoa; phylum Arthropoda; class Insecta; order Hymenoptera; family Crabronidae; genus Cerceris; species Cerceris ruficornis. The sequence continues at coordinate 29,044,050 of OZ022521.1, forward strand.
GAGGAGAGGAGAATTTATGCGAAGATTCGCGCTGGCAGGTGGCTCTACTCGCGATGAAAATCCGAAATTTCTCCCCTCCTCCCGCGGCATCTTTCTCCTCGTCTCTTCTCCTCGAACTCTCGAGTTACTCCTCCGGCAAACCGGCAGATTTCAGATACGACGTTTGGCCGGTACGCGAAAAACTCCCGTCGACTCCTTCTCGCTCGTCGGTGGCTCGTCTCGACCGAGGCGAGGACGGGTCGCGCGACGACGCGCCTCGAAGGAAAGGTAAGAGGAAAGAGCGCGTATGGCGAGAGAGCCGCGTGAGGGGCCGGGACGTAGCCGGAGAGCCGGGAGAAGAAAAAATTTGAAAGAGAAAAGAGAAAAGAGAGGAATGGGTCGGGTGATTCGTCGGACCGTGCGCGGGACTCGGCTTGTTTTCCCAGCCGTGGTATTCGTTTCAAGGACAGGAGAAACATTTCGATCGGTTGTAAGGGCGATTCCCGGCGCAGATTTTCTGCGGAGCAGCTAGCAAAAGGATGCACTAAATCTTGGCCGGATATCTCGCGAGTATATCAGAGTCAGTGTGGCAGCGGGGTGCCCGACGCGGTCGGACTGCAGCCACGGTGTGCAGCCGCGTTTTGCAGCTACGTTATATTCGCCCTCGCCTTCGACTCGTGCACTCGCGTTGCATTCGCGTTGCATTCGCGTTGCATTCGCGTTGAAGTCGCGTCGTACCGCCGAGAAAAGAGAGAGAAACAGTGACTGACGATCGCGGGGGGAGAAAGAGAGAGAGAGAGAGAGAGAGAAACCGGTGCCGCAGTTGCCGCTTCTGCCGTTTCTGCCGCTGCGTCGTCTCCGCGTTGCATCGTGACCGCCGTCTCGATCGGACGCGTGTCGCTCGATTTTGCGATCTCTCGCGAGAATTTTGCGAGCTCTTCCGCTTCTCCCCTCAGCCGCGCGTGAAAAACCGTGGAGCCGACGGGAGCTTCGACGGCGCTCCGGTCGCCAATTGCGGTCGAGCGGCGAGCTCGGAGAAAAGTGATTCGACCGGCTCGACTCCCGCGCAATCGACGATCGACGATCGGCGCGAACGAGGAACTCTAACGAGGAACGGCGGTGAGGGGAGTGACGGGGGAACCGCGAGCGAATATCGGGAATCGATGCGGCCCTGAGATCGCTGCACCGAGTTAGAAGCACTCTCGGATACAATGGACGTCGCTCTGACCCCCGATGACCCAAAACTCCCAATATCAGGGTCGATGCTGTCTTCCCGATCGGACAACGCTGCCGCTCGGAGAAGGACGGGAGGAGGGAATTTCGAAGGAACGCGAGGTGGAGGAACGGGGAAAGAGGATACTCGGAATCGCTGGAAAAACGGTCTTCGCTGGCGCGGAGGCAGAATCGGCACGATAGATGGTACGACGGAGGGTTGTGCCCGTTCCGTTTTCTCGTCTTCCCGCGAGTGACGGGCCTCCGTTCCGGTTGGTCCGGCCGGGCCGACCTTGAAATTCGGAAGAGTCGGCCGCGCGAGAAGAGGAGAGTGGTTTGGCCAGAAATTTCGTCCAACGTCGTCTACGCGCGTTTCGCCGCGTCCGAACGATCCATCACGGCGATGAAAGACCGGACGATGAACACGGCCGCCTCGTATACAAGGTGCGCCAGAAGTATTCGCGCCTCAGAGATCGTCGAATTCTCGGGGTCACCTTTCCCGTCGATCGGACTAGCGCGGAATCTTTTCTCTCCGCGACGGCTCCTGCGGTCGCCACGAGGGTCTCGATACCCGGGGACGGGGAATTTTCCGAGGTCGAGGGCGACAAAAAATTTGCGGAAAGGGCGAGACGATCCTTGGAACGATCGGGAAGATCGACGGACACGAGAGTCGTCGGTTCTCGAGCACCTTGTCCGCGGCGGTACTCGGGGAGACCCACTGATACACTGCCGCCAAACCTAATCCTCGCCGCGTCTCTTCTTGCCCCGTTCGTTTGGGAGCCGCTCAGACACCTCTCTTCTCTCCGCTCTCACCTCTCTTCCTTTTTACTTTTTCCCCCGACTTCCCCCTTCGCCCGCGCATCCGGTCGAGTCGGTCCCTCGGAGCGCGCGCTTTCGCCGTTTTTTTTTCTTTCCTTCAACGCGCCGCCATTTGCCTCTTTTTAACGTCCCTCTTTTTCGCGAGAGGGCTTTGTAGTCTCGCTCGTCTCGCTCGTCTCGCTCGTCTCGCTCGTCTCGTTCGCCGATCCTCCGAGTCGATGCCCTCCGCCGCTCGGCTCGGTCCTTACCTTCGCGCGACCTTTTCGCGCGAGTCTCTCGTATCTCGCTCCCCTCGCTCGTCTCACTTTTGCGACGGGGGAGCGCGATTCGTCCGTCCTCTTGCTCATCAACCTCTCGGACCGTCGTTTTTCTTCCTTGTTAATCCTCTTCCCCTCGTTCGACCGACTGCTCGCGATCTCTCCAGTGCCGTGGAATTCTGCCGGATTACGAGGAACCCCCTCCCCGCGCCAATTCCCTCAAATCCTTTCGATTACGTGCCGTCGGTTTGCTCTCTCCTCCATGCCACCTCCCGTCCTCTCTTTCCCCCTTCCGTCGACCTTTGGCTTCATCGAGGAGGAAGGAAAGCGGCGAAAGAAGGTGGAGTAGACCAGACACAGTTTCAAAGACCCCTTTTAATTAAACGGGCAAACGAGCTTCCGACGATCGCACGACTCACCGATAAACCCTCAATGACGGCCGAATCCCCCCTCGACGGGATCCTCGTTGTTAGATTTTTTCCGCTGCTCTTGCTCCTCCTGTTATCCCTCTTCGCTCGCGAGATCGAGAATCTCTCGGAAAGTGCGCCCTGGAGGATGGTCCTCTCCCTCTCAACGTTCGCGCATCGTCCGAGCTTCGGCCGGATATTAAAATTCTCTTTTGCATCTGCGCGAATTAAATGTCGCTAAAGATATCTCGTTTCTCGAGCAAAAAGAACAACCTTCTCCTCTCTCTCTCTCTTCATCCTCAAATGCAGTTGCTCGGGAATCGTTCGTCCATTTCTGGCAGCCGTTTGGCCGCTTGGCCGCAGGTTTCCCTCGACGACGTATCGGGAGAGTCGAGGCATCCGCAGTGCGGAATCGTTCGCCGACGACATCGACGAAAGGTCGATTTTTGGCGAACCGGAGGATCGAGGGGTCGAATCGACGCGTTCATCGCATCGCGAGCTTTTGCCGAGATCCGTCGTTCCTGGCGCGCGCAAAAGTGTCATCGAACGACCGCGATTCTCTCTCGCGAATTAAGTTCTCTCCCGCGTAGGGACTCGACGCGGCTCGATTCATCGACGGTAGATTTTTCCGAGACAAAAACCATCTCGACCTTATTCGGGGAGGTTGACTCGGGGCGCGGTAATCTCGAGACTCGTTTTACAAGCCTCTCGAGTGCACCCTCGCCTCGCGGCCGAGGGGAAACGAGACTCGGCTTTAATCGCGACGAGGAAGGTTGGCCAGAATCCTCCGGGCAACCGATCGTTCGATCGATCGTTATCGAAGTCTCGAATCTGGGTCGTGGCGGATCGATTTCGCGGATCGTTGAATCGCGCCGAGAGACGGATCTTCGAGGGGCAAAGCGAAAAAGAAATTTCGGAGAGATACATCGAGAAGGCGCGCGCGCACTTCGTAGACGGCCCTGCTCTCCGGACCAGACTATTGATCTTACGGAGAATCGGAGAGTGCGAGCGAGAGAGAGAGAGAGAGAACGAGGGAAAGGGCTTCTGGTATTATTAACTCGTGGAAAATTCGACGCTATCGTGGAAATTCGGCGAGTTTGCCCCGCGCGTCGCGATTTCTCACTTCCGAGAGTTTTTGAATTCGTCGAAGGGTTCGCTCCCGAGAGATCGAGGATGCCTCGCGCCTCGGCGAACCGCGGAGGCCTCTCGAAGGCGAGATCCTTTTTCCGACGACGCCGCCTCGGCGGAACGAGCGACGGGTCGACGGTGGGAGGATTTCTCAAAAGTTTGCGACACGATGCTCAGACTCTCGTCGAGACGTTCCCTCGATCGGGAAGGCGGGTCGCCGAAACTCTCCCTGGGATTTCTCGAGGCTCCTCGATGGAGACTCTCTCCACCGAGCACGTCGACGACCGCGATGCCGAGGCAGTCCCGGGCGGTCCCGAGAGATGGGACGAAAAAAATCGGCTCGAAGGGTGGAGGGAAAGGGGAGAAGGGGACAGAGCGACGGGACGTCGATGTTTTAGCCCGACCGAGCGGAAAGGATCGGCGCTGACGTACCCTCGGAATTCGAGACGACGGTATCTGTCAAACCAGATCTTAGCGCGCACTTTTTATCCACGGCCGAGACCGGCCGAGATCCCTTTTCTTCACCCTCCGCTCTCCGCGGACCCCTCGATCCGCTCCCTCGTCTCCAAGAAGGACCCAGGAATCGCCGTCCCCGAGGTTCGAGCGGAGCTTTCCCAGCGGTCTCTCGTAATCGACGGAATCGTCCGCTTCTGCCGCCGTTCGTCGTGTCCCCGAGACGATCGATTTCGCGTGGAAAAGTACCCTCGTCTGTTTCGTGGCGGACGCCCACGCGAACGGGTCGCGGAGGACGAGCCAAAGCGTCGGGCGAGCGCGTCCTTGGCCTTCGACGAGACGCTCGGTGACTCGGAGAGTGACGGGGAGGTTTCGCGCCGATCGCGGCCTCTCCTCCGGCCCGATCCACCGCCGTCTCGGTCGACGCGCCGCGAATCCGCTCCTCGCGCCAGGCGGTCGTCGATTCGCGCGGCAGAAGGAGGCACGCGCGGAGGAAAGGGCTCGACCGGGACGAGGGGCGCGCGGAGAGGCTCGGCCCGAGCGCGGTCGAGTCCGATTATTGCCATCGCCTAGAAAGATCCATTAACGAATTTATATTCCGTTCACGGTCGTGGGGAGCGGAACGGCAGCCGCGAGGCACTCTTCCTCCTCGATCGAGAGTCGGAGCGCTCGGACGGCCGAGCGGTCGGAAGAAGGAGCGAAGGAGCGAAGAACGGAGGAGCGAGCGAGCGAGCGAGCACGGTCGAGTCGAGCCGAGGCTGGCCGGAGCCGTGGAGTTTCAATTAGATCTGCTCGTAATAATGCTCTCGGTCTCGGCCGGCACGACGGCCGATGGTTGATGACCCTTCCGGACCCCGGAGGAGATATCCACCCCGAAGGGTTCGGGCCTTTCCCTCCACCTTCGTGATACCGAGTTGTTAGTCACGGCGTTTCCGGGTTGCGCAACGAGATTCTTTCTACCGATCGGGACGTGTCACGCCAGCCTCTCGTGTCTCCGTCTTCCTCGCGTCTCTCCGCCCTCTCTCCATCCTGGACCGTGCGCTCTTCGCTTTCGAGCGACCATGTTCGACCGTGCTCGACCGTGCTCGACCGTCGCCTCCGGTGACTCCGACGATTCCGCGTTGACGCCACCTCCAACCGACTCGGAACCGAGAGAGCGGAGGAAGCGAAGGAGGAGGAGGAGGAGAGGAAGAACGGAAGAAAGCTCACCGTCGCCCCGACGAGAATTCGCTCGTCCACCTGCCTCCTCGGGCTCTCCTCCTCCCGAATCTCCGATTCTCGACCGGCAAAATTTCACGCTGCGAGAGCCGAACGGATGCCTCTCGAAGACGCCGATTTTTCGCGACGAAATCAAAAGAAGCACCGCAGCGGCCGAATCTCTCGGCGTGTCCTAAATTCGGCGTAAACTATTACGGCAGAGTTTCACATTCCTAGAGGATAGGAGTAGGAGTGGGAGGAGGACGAGGAGGAGGATAAGCGGGCGCTGCTCCAATATCGAGAGCCGAGGCGGACGAGCGTCGCCCGAGAGGATTTCTCCGGAATTGCGGGAAATCGTGGACGAAAGCGACGAACGGGCGCGGTCGGGTTAGGGCCAGAGCTCGTCCTCCGAGAGAGATTCCACGCTCGTCGACGTATCTGGGTCGGCTGATCGCTCGACCGCGGGCAAACAGCTCGTCGAGGAGCGACTCGTCGCCCCGGAGAGGTCCGATGGACCGGCAAAATCGAGCCAGCCTCCGTCCTCTTCGTCCCGACATTCGCGAGCGGCCGTCGAGAAAAATTTCCCGCTCGAGTTTCATCGGCGCTGGATTTCCCCTCGGTCACGATTTCGGGGAATCCGGCTGCTCGGCTCGGGTCGAAGAATTTTCGAGTCGTCCGTTTCATTGTTCGAGAATAATGGCACCGTTGTACACGCGCGTCGTGCCGATTATGTCACGTAGCCCGACGCGTGGAATGCATACAAACAAAAGCCTCCCCCCGGTTCCCCGTGTCCGCGGCTCTTCCACTTCCGTTCCCGACCGTCCGGGCTCTTCGACTCTCTTGACGCTCGATGCCCCCGCTGCACTCGCTGCACACCCTGCACACGCTCCACACGCTCCACACGCTCCACACGCTGCCCTCGCTACCCAACGCCTGTTCTCCCCGTCGTTCGCTCTACGTGAGAAAGAGGAAGTTGCCGATCCCTCCGACTCTCGAGGACAGGCGCGAGCGCATTCTCGCGCGTCGTTAAGTCTCTCCGAATCTCGTGAAGGGTTCGTCGAGGACGAGCACCGCGGCGCGTCTCGAGCGGAGGAGCCGATCAAAGTTTACGGGAAAGCGAAGAGATGCGCGGTTCGAGATCGTTCTCGGCGCGCCGTCGATGCCGTTGTTTCGCCATTTCCCCCGCGAATCGGCCGTTGCGAGATAAATATTTTCCGAGTGCACGCCGTAACGCGGTCTCGCGATTCGCGGAGTTCCGCACGGCAAGGGGAGGGCGGAAGGACGGGAGCGGGCCGCGCCGCTTCCTTTCCTGGCGCTTTCGCGGGGCATCCAGCTGTGGAGCACTCTGTAGGTCAGTTATACTGTTACTGTTACCGTCGAGGCTATTACCGGTTATCGCGCCGGAGCAACGGTATGCGCGACTTGGTTCGCGATGGAATTCTCCTTTGAGCTGCAACGCCACCGCCGCCGCCGCCGCCACCGCCCAGCGTCGATCGAGATCGTTCGCAGCGAGAGGAAGGATGCCTCTGCCGGGACCCATCGGGAGGGTCCGCTGACAAGACCGGAATCGTCCACGGACTCCGCGGGAAGCCGGAGGACGGTGGCCAGCCGGCAAAATTCTTTCCGGCTGCGGAGGAAACTCTCCTTGTCCATATCATTTCCTCCTCCTCCCCTCAGCACCGAGCAAAAGTAGCTCGGGCGACTCGACCCCTTCGGCCCTTTGCCTCTGTCGACTTTATCGGGCTTTCGCGCTCCAGTTCCGCGTCGCCCGCTGCCCGTGCACGTCCCGCCGAAGACAACTTTTTTTTTCCACCGTTCGATCGCTTCCGGACCACTTTTATACTTTTACGCTTTTATCCTCGGATCGCTCCCCTCGACGGAGGGATCGACGACCGTCGGGCGGGGAGAGCCGCAGGAGAATCGATGCGATCGAGGGGAGAGGCCACGGCACTCTTCCGCCCCATGCCCGTTAATGGTCTCGCGCACCGACGTCGTCGAATTTTCGATGGTTAGAGGCCGGCGAATAGTCGACCGACGATAATTCCAGACATCGAGGGATCGTTACGACTAATGAGCCAGCCCGGGATCGGGCTCCTTGATCCACGGCGGTGGAATAGCTGCCGAGGTGCCCTCGTCTCTCCTTCTCCCTCGCCCACGGGTGCTCTCTAGCCGCGCAAACCCGAGGAACCCGAGAAGCAGGGTCGCGCCCCTCGTTCTCGAGCCCGATCTCTCTAGCTTTTCCGCGAGAGGGTTCGCGGAATGCGCCGTCTCGGTGGCACCGGCTTTGAGGCCCACGAGCGGAAAGCAGGACGAAAGGCGCTCCGTCGTGGACGAGGATCTCTTGCGATTCGATCTATCTCCGGAGCGAGCAGCGGCCGAAATCCCCGGCGACCTCCGGCGAACGTTTATTCGGGGTGCGTGGCCGCGCGTATCGGCGAACGCTCGGGGCTCCGCGGACCCCGTAATTACGGAGGACCGGTTTTCCTCGTAGCTTGCATTTACGCGCGACGTACGCGCGACGCGCGTTCCTCCCGCGCTCCTCAACCGCCACCACCTCCGCCGCGCTCGACAGCTGTCCCGCTCGAGCGACCGCTCCTTTGACGGCCGACTACTCGAACGCGACGCGAAGAGAAACCGTCAACGACGAAGTTCCCTGCCTCTTCCGCCGAAAATCGCCGATGGGTCTCCAATCCGAGGGCCTCGAGTGGCGATTCGAAGCTGCGCTCCTGTCGGCTCGTTGCGAAGCCGCCGCGTCGATGTTCGGAAGCGCTCGAGTTAGAATTGGAACGAGATAGACAGAGAGACAGAGAGACAGAGAGAGAGAGAGAGAGAGCAAGAGCTCGATCGGAGGTGCTAACGCGCCGGGTCGGAGAAGTTGCCGAAGAAGAGTCGGAAAAAGTGTCGACGATTCTTCACGCGAGCGGAGAATTCACCGTTGGAGGCAAATGGTAGCGTCTCTCGAAGCTTTTAATTAGACAACCGTGCCGTAAGATTAGAAGCTCGGCTCTGTTCCGCGGCATCATCGCCGGCCGGAGAAGCGCTAACGGTAAATCGAGATCGGACAACCTCGGGGCAAATAAAACGACGCTGCGGCAGCGGCGCAACCATTTCGATTACGATCTACGATACCGATTCTTTTCTCTGTCAGTCTCCTCTCCCTCTCTCGCGCTTGGCATCTTTCTCCTTTCGTTTCGGCCGCTCCCGTCGATCGGTTACGCCGACGGGGCGCGTGTTATTGGTTTTACCATTTTTACCGAATCGTCCGACCGTCTGCACTCGACGATCGTTTAATCGCTTCATTTGCAACACTCGGGACTATTCCCCCTTGCTGACTCATCGATCGGGAAAATTCCTTCCAGGATGCCCGAGCACCGATTTAAGTGCCCTCGCGGATGCCGTCGGTCGGCCTCGTCGAGCGCAATGCCAACCTCGAGCCGGAAGCGCGCCATCGAAGATGCATATTCCAGGTGCGCGAAACAACGAATCTAAATATCGTGATTCGGAGGATCGCGACGAATGCAAGGGGGCTTCCAGGCTCAGCCCGCTTTCCGGGAGGGAGGGACTTTTGTCTCGAGATGGACGGGATTCTCGACCGGATCCTCGAGCGGCCGAGACGGAGCGGCAAAGTCCGACCGCGGCGGCTCGAAGCGAACGGAACGCGCGAGCTCGTTTTCGCGGAAAAACGGTCGACAACGAACGCGATCGGTCCGATAAGCGGAACGCGAGAGCGACGCATCCGGCTCGTTAAACGCAGATGGATATGCAATTGATCCCCGACGATCGGCAATGAGCGGAGGAGGGGAATTTACTCACCATAATCGGAGCGCAATCTCGCCGGTCGGACGCGAACGAAGACGGTACAGCGACCGCAGCATCTGCAACGAGAGAAAACCGTCTCTTAGCCGCCGGTGCACCGTTAGACGCCGCGCTGACAATGAAACTTCTTCTCTGCTCCGTGCATCGATATCCCGGGACGTCTCTTCCCCGAGAAAAACCCCCATCGAGACCTCGGTCGGCGATGCTCCTCTCGCGGAGAGGAGCCACGGCGGCGACGTCGTCGATATCGGCTCGCCCCGGGACGTTACACCGGCCGGATAAACCATCGAGCGTGTTTTCCAGCGTAATCCGTTTATGGATCGCCGGGAAGCCGATTAGCGGCGAGAGCGGCAAGTCCGACGACTCGACCTCGACGATATCCCGATCGCCGGCGCTCGACGCGCCGGGCCGTAGCACGAGGCGGAAAGTTCACCTCGGAGAACGTCGACAAATATTGGCCCGGCGACCCTCTGGTCGCGAGGTTCGCGGTTTGCTACCTAATTTGCCAAACGTTTGTCTCGAGCAAAGCAAACGACCGGCGTACCGTTCTCCCTCCTCGTCTGCCGCTTCCGCTCTCCCGATCTCGGCCGATACTCGACTCTTCTTCTCCCGTTCTTCGAACCTACCACCGGGCTGTCTGGGAGTTTTGCGCGAAAAAGTACCCTCCTCGTCGAGAATGCGTGCCGATGGACCACCTCGGTCGAATCTCTTCTCCGAAGGGCTTCGCGAATCGTGCGGGTGATCGCTCGCTCCTTTCGAACTCAACGTCCTCTTATTTTCGCGTCTGGCGAGCGAGTAGTCTGGGAGCAGCTCGAGAATGGGCCGAAAATGGGCCGAAAACGAGCCACGGCGGCAATTTCGCCGGGGCAAGGAGGGCCAAGCTGTTATTTTGCCCGCGCCGGGCACGCGACGAGCGAGCGAACGAGCGAACCCGCGGGAGTCAGCCTTTGAGAATTTTGGCGTCCGACAAGATTTTTGGCGAGTGGGAACAACTGCTCGGGACCCTCTGCGGTCGGCCTCACCCGAGAGGCGGGAAACTTCCTCCTCGACTTCCGATCGGCCCGTAATCGTCGGACGAGGCAATTTCGGTCGTTTACGGCCCGAGTCGGCCAAACCCGACGATTCTGTTTGGCTCGGCGAGCCGAGAGGCTCCACGGGACGGTCAAATTTCTCCGGTAAGCCGGCACGACGTTCCGCTCCCCCGCGAGTCCTTTGTTCGAGCAGCGGGACGAGACACGCCGGGGAGGAGGAATCCGGTGTCGAATTTAATCCAGCCGGGACGCGTTTTAAAGTCTGTCCAACGAACGATTCTTGTGCCGCGAGCGAGCAAACTCGATCCCATGGGGGCGGGGACGGGCGGGAGGACGATCGCCATCGAGGAGACGCGAAATCCCCGCGGAGGAGAGAGCGGAGCGCGGCGAGGTCCGCCTGCCCGAGAAAAGATAGAGACGTAGAAACGAAGAGGGCCGCGCAGACGGCCGATAAGCCGCCGAGCCGTCCGCTCCGCGCATACCGAGCGAGTCGAGTTTTCGTGTCGCGTTGCTGGCCAAATTGGATTGGATTACTCCGAGGGAACGTAGCTGAGAGAACGGCGGTCCTCCTCGCCCTCGAGCGCTCGAGCGGCTCGGAAAATGACGCTCCTCGAGGGGAAAGCTGCCGGCGCCGCGCGATTCGATCTAGGATAAAATTTCGGTCGGAGCCGACGACGGAGGAGGCGCGAAAACGAGAGTACCTGGGAGGAAGTTGCCACGGCTCGTTGGCGCGTCGTTATTACTGTCGCCGTTGTCGTCGACGTCGTTGCTCCTGCGATCCGCGATGGGAACAACAATGGGGGTCTCTCGTGGCCCGCGGACGCGCAATCTCGGCCGTCGGGCAACGTGTAATAACTTTAATTGTAAATTACCATACGGTCGACGGGGGCATTAATCTGCTCGAAGTTTACGGCGATATTATCTCGGCAGGGCTAACGATGTCTTTATCGAAATTTACTTTGAAAAATCATTTAATTGGCCCGCAATAAATAATACACTTTGGTCGGCGTTAACTCGCGCATGAATTATCTCGCCTGTCTCGAACGATACGTGGTCGACGCTGGCTCCGAGCGATCTCCTCCGTTGTCCTCTCCCCCGAACACTCCCGGAGATTCGTGCGCCCCGATAAACTTGCCGAGCCGCCACGAATTTCGCGCGACAGCGGCCTCTCCTAGCGAGAGTCTCCGTCGTTTGGGCCCGTCCCGCTTCGGACGTTGCTCGAGCCACGATAGGGCTTCCTACGAGCCGGAGCGACTCCTCGTCCACGAGTTTTCGTTACCTTCGTCTCCGCGTGAGCCCCGCGACGTCCCGAGGTCCAACGGTCCCGCGCGCCACGGTCGACTAGCGATCGCGACGAGATTTATCTCGGAAGCTTGGAGCGACTCTGCCCGCTGGTCGTTCTTCATTGGCGGCTCGGAGATCCGAGCGCGCACTGCCTCAATGACCGTGCGACGTCCGACGAAACGAGAGCGCGCCGATTCACCGCGTGAGAAGATATCGCGCCGGGAAAGTTCCGGCACGTTGGCCGTCGTTGACGATCGCCGAGGCGAAATCACGATCGGTGGGTCCTCGATCGAAGGCCGAAACGGAGAGGTCGTTACGCGCTCGTCCCGACGCGACCGACTACCGATCGACGAAACCAATTTTTTCTTCTGCCTCGCGCAGCCGTCAAATACCGGAAGGGAGGTTGCAAAGAGGAAAAGAGAAAAAGAGGAAAAAAGAACGCAGAGTACCTCGAGCGGGCGTTTAGAATTTCTCCGATCGAGCGTCTCCCGTTCTCACGCCTCGTCCGCAGGTATGCACGTACGTAAATACGCACGCATGCACTTACGCACGCATGCACGCACGCAGGCAGGCAGGCAGGCACGCATGCACGCACGCACGCAAGCAGAGGCAGGTAAGCACGCACGCACGCGCCCTTAAAGGCGTGTTCACGCGTGCACACGCCTCCGGAATACCGGGGAAGTACGGTGGACTATTGGGGGACCATCGGAGGGAATATCGGGGGAATAGGCGAGCGCGTACGCTTGGCGTACTTGAAACGGGCTATAAATAGGAATGTAAGCGCGTTATTTCCCTTTAATCCAGAGAAATAGCGAGATATCTCGTCGGCGTTCGGGACCGGTTTCTGCCGTCGTGGACGAGACTCCCCGCAAAACCTCGCCTCTTTAATGCGGCTTTAATGAAGAGGTTCCCACGAATATCCTAATTACCTTGAAATTATTGCGACGAGCGGCCCGTTAACAGGCGAAACCTATTGCTCTTGAAATGAACCCGGGAACGGTTAATCGATCGTTCAATTAGCGGCAAAAAGCCAGGAGCAGCAGGTGCGATCGAGGACTCTCGGCCTCCACCGAAATCCCTCGCGTCCGGTTTTTCTCGGCGGCTCCTCTCGGAGCAGGACCACCGTGATATCGATCCCGCGGCTCCCCGTGCAAATCACCGAACCGTTCGAGTATCGCCCGATCACGATTTACGACGATTCGTCGCTGCCGAGCGAGGAGAGTCCGATCGCAGGATCGGTCAACGTCGGAACAGTCGCGGGCTTCCTCGTTTCCGGAGTTTCAATTTTTCCTCCCGCTCGCGTCGCTTCGCGTTTTTCGCCCCGACGATTTTTCCACGATCGACGACCGCCGCCTCGAGATAGAGGGAACCGATTGGAATATCCACCGGCAGTTTGGCGGCCGGCTCGCCCGGATTATCGGATATATCGGAAGACCGATCGGCGCTCGATAAGCCGCTCCGGGCGAAAGAAAAGAGAACAGTCCGGGAGATTAATGGACTGGAAGACTGAATACGCGGCCCACCGGCTTCGCGGAGGGAAGCGGAGAGCGCGCGACGAGGAGAGACCCCGCGAGTAGCTCGACACTTTCACCGAATAACGCCCAAGCCGATCGTTTCCCGTCCTTCCCTCGATCGATCCGAGTTCCGCCGGCAGGTCTCGGGACCTCCCGAGATTTCCCCCGTCCGGACAGCGGGACGGTTAAACGACACCTCGGGAGGACCGTCGCGCCGGCTGCGGCGATCGAGGTGGATCCCGCGAGTTTTCGCGACCTCGTCGACCTGACCTCGGATCGGCGTCTCCTCGGTCGATCGCGCGACGGGCCATCGGCTACCGAATAACGGGACGGGGGAGCGCATCGTAGCGCGCCTCCGATGGGATTTCAGGAGAAATACCGATATTAGCGACCCGGCGAACTCGGGACGACCGGTAGTCGGTTAATTAACCAACTACGGTCGCGTGCAGTCTCTCGCTCTCTCTCTTTTGCGCGCCGAGCGCTTACGAGCCGTCGGAGCACGAACGAGAATTCCTTAATCGCGGCTTAACCCCTAACGGTTCGAATTCCTTTCGCGGCGCGCTACTCGGAATCAGCCTCAAACGAATCTCTCTCTCTCTCTTTCTCCCTTTTCCTCCTAACGCGTGCACGGTGGTGGCTCCGAAAGGAGCGGCGGAGCAGCACGCGCCTGCCGCGGCGAAGCGAAGCGACGCGAAAATTGCCTCCATCCGATTCCGCGGTTTCTGGGTCAATTTTGTCGCGCGCCGACCGACCAAATCGATGCTCAACGAATCGAGAAATATCTCGACTAATAATTTCTTATCTAAACTGGAACGGAAGAGAAATCAATGCCGTCGACCACCCACGACCCGGCGTCGTTGACTCACCGATAAGACGATCGAGAGAGGGTATCTCCTCGATCGCCCGGTTGGCGAGTATATTCGCACTTTCGGGCCGCTTCGTCCGTTATCCGCGGCGGGCGAGGGGAGCGCGAAATCGCTTTTCGATGGAACCCAGACCCGCGGCAGAGGGGGGAGGCGACGAGTTGGCCGGAAGCAGCGTCGCTCGGATCCGTCCTGGCCCGCGGATCCTCGGGATACCGGCAGGATACGAGCGAGCAGCGAGCATCGAGCCGAGTGGGTTACGTTGCGCACTTTCTTCGTTGACCCAGTGCAACTGCGAGATCGGTCGAGCAGCTGCCGGACGAAGCGGAGCCGACCGAGCGCGCGCGTGGGACCGAGAGGAACGGAGAAATCGCCCGACGGCGCGCCGGAACGAGGGAGAGAGAGAAGGGAACGAGTATTATAAAGTCGGTTATGCGCGCTGTTATATCGCCGTTGCTCGTACACGCGAGAGGGAATTTTACATAATACAGCCTCGCCGGCGTAACGGTCGAGTTTAGCCTTCTCGGGCTCCGAGAAGGTGGGCAGATCTCCGGTAGGTGGCCACGTAGGAGAGGAGGTAGGTGCGCGTTGTCGCGAACGCTCGATTTCTATTCCCCGATTCCGTCTCGTCGAGCCGCCCGCCGATCGATCCGTCGATCGCGACAACCGGGATCGGACGTCCCCAAGATCCATGCGAAAGTGATGCTCCGGGCAAATGGAAAAATGGAAAAAACTGAACAACGACAGCAAAAATCTCGATCGAGGAAAATTTGGCGGACCCGAAGCGCCATTCCGGCGAATCGGCGATCCGTGGAGAGCGAGGGAGAAGGAGAGGAAGAGGGAGAGGGAGATCGAGCGCGGGCGAGATCGCCGCGCAAGATCGCCGACGTAAGCCCGCCGATGGTGGGTTAATTGCGTAAGGTGAAATTTCGCCGCGAGGTGTGAGTCTCCTATTCGCTCGCGAACGCGCCGAGACCCACGAACGGGAAATACCTCGGCTCTCGAGGCGCAAAACCGTCCGGATAATTTTGCTACGCGAAGCGGAGGGCCGAGTTGGCTCGTCGACGGCGACGCAGCAAGGTCGAGACCGCGGCCGCGAGGGGTGCTCGGCCAAACGAGCGCCGCCCCGGCTCTCCGTCGCGGGAGAGGATCGATCGATCGATCGAAACGCGTGCCCTTCGCGCCCTGCGACCACCGTACCTCGCGAGTCGCCGCGGAGGCATGTCCTCCTACGCGGAACTTTCTCGAAACCGAGAACCAAAGCCGCGAGGTCGGCCCCAATCTCCGCTCTCTCGCGTTTTCGGGGCGAACGCGACTGCCGATCGCCGATATTCGACCTACGAATTCGTCGCTTCCCGATGGGCTTACCCATCGGATCTCCTCCGAGGCCGATCGGGGGTCGCTCTCGCCAGGGAATTTCCACGCGGGCCAGAGCGCCCACGAGAAACCTTCTCGCGAGATATCGCGTCCTGAAATATTTTTTCGAGCCCGGTCGCGCCGTCGAAAGCGACGTAGGTACCCACGTAGATCCGCCGGGGCGGCCAGAGGCATGCACGCTCTCGCGAACGAGCTAGCGTCGAGCGCGTATCTTTGATATCTCCCCGGCAAATCGACATTCATTAGGATGCATCGGCATTCTTTCGGCGTACGGGGCGCAAGAGGAGGAGGAGGAGGAGGAGGAGAGGCGGCGTCGGAGGCGAAGGAGAAGGCAGAGAGGAGACCGAGGATCTCCCGGTCGACGAGCGTCCGCGCGACCCGCTCGCTCGCATCTCGCGACCGTCGACGGGAACAATTTTCCTCGAGGGAAAAGATATCGAATATCGTCCACGTCGATGCGACGGCGGCAAAGGAGGACGCTGTCACCTCTCCGACCGAGCGGAATCGAGCGGTTCCACGCGGGGCCACGTGGGTCGTTGACGAGGTGCGCGTCATTCCGGGGCACTGCGACGGAAACGTGCGACGTATCGACGTATCGTGGCGAGCGCAAAAACGAATTCAAGGCAAAGCGACTCGCGTGGGTCGGCTCCCTTCGACCCACGCGACGCTTACGTAACCGCTCCTCTGTTGCACGCATTATTAATAACGACGCGTAAATCGTAACTTTAATAATAGCGCGCAACGAGCCAGCGAACGCCGGCGACGATTCGACCTTCCCTCCACCCGGGGCCATCCCTTTCTCCGTGGCGACGCGACCTTTCCCTCCTTCGCGCAAATCGATGGCCCTCACGGTCGAGACGCGATTTCCCCGGCGTCGGCGAGTCGCTCGGGTCGGGTCGCGTCCTCGTAAACCCTCTTTCGTTTCCTCGGATACCTCCAGCGGAAAGGGAGAGTTCTCGCCGATCGTTCGACGGCACGGCCGGTCGCGCCAAGGATTCGCGACTGGGGACAAGAGATATTACCGCGAGGCAGGTCGGGATTAAAAAACGCGCTCGGGAGGTAAACCGTGAGGGAGTGGGAGGGAGAGAGGGGCCCGCAACGGCGTCTCGATCGAATATTCATCGGCAGGCACCGCCGAGTCTCGGAGAAAAACGAAAGAAGAGAGATCGGCGGGGGACTGATTAATCGGTATCGGATCTAGGAGGATTAGCATTTAAAGGACGGGACACCTTTTACGGACCGTGGCAGCGCGTCGAACGCCGCGCGAATTTATCACAGACCGAATTAGTAATAACGCGAACGTTGATCGGCGTCGGTCCGGGAGAAGCGGCGCGAGCCGATCACCGAGCGAGTCTCCCGCGATACCGCCCCTTCGGCGATAAACCTCGTCGACGGTCGCCTTCCTCGCTGGAAATTCCACTTCCGTCGCCTCTTCCTCCTTCCTTCCTCCGGCCGCCGGTGCGATAATCGGAACCGACGCTATTGCCTGCCTCCGCGACTCGCCCGTTCTTTCGCGCGGTCGAGAAGAAGCCAATTCTCCCCTCCCGCGATCCTGCACTTTGGAAAAACTTCGAAGTAGATCCGGCGCCTCGATCGTGCCTCCTCGCGAGCCAGGAGTCGCACCTTCGTCCGTGCAACCGATCGTGAGTTTCGGTCGAATCGCGGACTCCGCGTGGGCGCGCCGCGGCGGCTTTCTCGAGATAGCGCGGATTCGAGGCGACGCGGGACGGCCGGAAAGAGGGAAAACGAGAGAGACCGGCCTGACTGGCCCCCGTCGATCCCTCGAACGATGCTCGAATTGTTTCTCGCAGATCCGGCCGAAACGGAAGCCCGCGGTGACCGCGACACCCGCCTCGCCTCCGATCGGGGCTTCGCCCGCTTCTCCTATTTCGGACGACCCGAACGGACCGGCAGCTTTGCGCCTACCTTCCATCGCCACGGCTCGCAACCTTCTGGTCGATTTCGAAGATCGCGCAAGCCGGACGAGCGGTCTCTCCTCGCGCGCGCGCGCGCTCGAGACGCGGGAGGTATGCGAACAAGGCCGTATTTTCTGCGGTTTACGATTTCGCGAAGATGCTCGTCCGGCGAGAACGGCCGTGGGTCGTCGGCGCGAAATTCCCGAGACTCTCGGTGCCACCCGCTCGCGACGGCCGACCTCGAAGCAATAACGGCAACGACGACGATATCTGCAACGTTAACGACGAAAATCGCGAGGACGATGGCGGCAATAACGAGGGGCGCGATAAAGACAGCACGGACGGATCGGCGTTTTCGCGGAACGCCGAGCGTGAACCGCCAAGTCCCTCGATGCACGAAATTGCAAATTTCTCCACGCGGTTCGGCATCGAGAGAGAATTTCTCTCCCGACTCGAGGGGAGCCCGATCGACCGGCCCCACGAGCGGATCGCGCTCTCTTCCGGATTTTGCAAAGTAATTGCACCTACCTCTCTTTCTCGTCATCGCAGACCGGGATAATCATTTCCGAGACGGCCAACGATCGGCGATACTCGCGATAGTAGGGAGGAACGATTAATTTCGGCGCGTCTCTCGACGTTGCTCTCGACGACGCCCGATAAAAAGTAACCGGTCATAATTCACCCGGAGAACGATTCTCGGCTCGAAGAGAGCCGGAAAAAAATCAGCCGCGATCGATCCCACCTGGATATCCCTCGCGAAAATTGACTCTGGCACCGCGCGTTAATCCTCCTCCTTTTCCCGTCGAGCCGACCTTTTTCTTCCTCGTCTTCCTCTCCTTCTTCTTCTTTCTCTTGTTTCGCTGGATTCTCGAATCTATCGCGCGGATCGACAGGCCACGAAGAAGGGGCCGAAGCCGAGGTGGAGAAATCGCAGCGCTCGTAAATCACCGAGTCACCCCGTGCGCGAGTGCCCGAGTGCGCGAGTACCCGACTAGAGATTCGTTACTTTTTTTATCCTCGACACGCAGCGCGAATACACGCGAATACGCGCGCCTAACGACGGAAAAGCAACGCAACGTTCCATAGGCGTCGATCGTACGGAATTCCGGTCGAGTCTCTCTCGCGCATTCCACTTCGCGGAGGACGACGACGACGACGAAATTCCGAATACACGCGCTCCCTCTCAACGAGCGACTCGGTCGCGAGAAACGTCGAGAAAAGAATCGGAAGAACGATCGTGGCTTCCGGACGAGAATCGACTTGTCCGAGCGTTTCGTAAGCGGATTCCGGTAGTCGAAGCACGAGGACGAGGGAAAATGGACGCCCAGAGGGATTCCCTTTTCGCGCGCTTGAGGGACGATAAATCGATCCGGCGGGATAGGTACACACTCTGCAGAGTATCGCTTGGGCCGGTTAAACGCTGGCGCCTATGGGCGAGCAGAAGGAAGGAAGGAGGACGAGAGGAAAGAAGGAAGGAGAGCCGTTCGACGGCCAGTGGCCGCACTTATCCTCTAGGAAACGAATAAATTAGAGGTGGCTTATCAGCGAGTCCTTGATAGGCGACCGAACGACCGAGCGTAAAAGGGGGAAGCGAGCGAGCGGGCGCTGGAAGGGCGGAGAGAGAACCGTGCCGGGACGTGTTAATCGAACCTCCACGGATTTATGGGCAACGAGAGCCGGCAGGAGCGAGCCGAAGGCAGCGGGAGGAAAGGGGGAAAAACGGAGAGCAAAGACTACCCACGCTGTCTCGCTGAGGCTCCCGCTCTCCCGTTCCGCTCGGCGATCCTCGACGATCCTCGACGACCCGCGGGAACAGAGGTTCCGAGAGAGACAGAGAGGGGGAAAAATTTGTAAAGATAGCCAAGCAACTTTTTCAAATCGCGACTAACGCGCGTGGATCGGGATCAAAGGAACGAAAAGAGAAAACAAATTTTCACAGAGACGACGAGTGATTTAATGTCGCAACTTTTCCAGCATCTCGTATTCACGCAAAAATGTCGGCAATGTCGATTCGCGCCGATCGCGAGTCGAGAACCGGCACGTCGGAGTCACGAAAAAAGTCGGTAGCATAATTTATTGCAAATTAAACGAGGCGCGAGAAGAGGCCCCGTTAATTATCCCCCCTGCGGATCACGGGAGCGAGCACGCGCGCCGGAAGTCGCGCGGATCGCGTGCTCGCCGCTCGAAAAATAAACGAGCCGATACATCGGCACTCGAATCGAGCGCATACCTGCGCGCTCGGCGATGCGCTTCCAATGACTTTATTTCAATTCGTTCGCCGTCATTCCACGCTCTCGCCTTACCTCTTTCGGGTAGCGTTGCTTCGAAGTTTCTTCGATTCCGGCCGATTCCTCGACGCCTCGAGGCTGAAACGGCGACGAGAAGAGAGAGCAAATAGTCGATCGGGACGATCGTGGACGCGAATTGCTGGTCGACGACGCGCAAATGCAAGAGCAAACGCAGAGCGAACAGTCGAAAAGATTAGCGCGGATCGCGCGAGACGTCGCTCTTACGGAGACTTCGGTACAATAAAAGGGTGGACGCGGGACTCTTAACTGCCGTCGGTGGGAGATAATGGCGTCGGAGGGGGAACGTTCGGCTACGAACCGATTAGAGCGGCGCGCCGGGTCGATCCGCGCAAAATTGCGTTCGTTAAACGTTGGACAAAACAACCATCGAGCTAACGAGCTCTCTTTGCGCGCTAAAAATTACAATTAACGCGCGTGCCGCACGGCAATTTAGAAAATGGCCGGCAGATCCGCGGAGCGCAAAGATCGGGCGTGCGTGACGAAAATTGACGCCGCCGCGAGGGAATGCCTCTCTCGACTTATTTTTCCCGCTCGATAGAGACATCGAAAGTAACGCGAGACGCGCCACCGGAACGCCGAACTCGGTTTTCTAGCGGTGCGCAATTACCATGGCCAGATTTCCCTGTTAATTGCGTTACTTTCTTCCCTCGGCACGGAGATAGCGCGATGGAAAGTTTTTTCGCGCCTCGGATTTCGAGAGTTACCCGCTCGCCGAAACGCGACTCGGTCGGCGTCGGCATCTCGTCGCATCGCATCGCATCGCATCGCAGCGTCGGTTGATCGAGGAGCTTCGTCGAAGATCCTCGACGAAGGGGGACGATCTCTTCCTGGTGGTTGAACGCGATCGATACGGGATAGGACGTTCCAAAACCGAGAGCTTTTCCGCGTCGGCGAAGGGACGACGCAGAAAATACCACTACGGCACATCACACCGAGCCAGAAACGGCGAGGGGCGAGCGCCACCTCTCCTCTCCTCTCCTCTACCCCGAGGAGGAAAAGCGCGGCCCCTCGCGATTCCGGCCGTCGCTGGGTAACCGGGTGATTCTGCGACGTAGCGGCATCTCCTGCGTCGCGAAACGGACAAACCAGCGCACCCCGGCGCCTACGTCTTCGTCGACGACCTAGCTCTCCCCGGTGATACGGGAGAAACAAGAACAGAGAGAAAAGGAGCCATTTTACGTCGGCCGAATTCACGATTGCCTGAAAATATCTCGAGGGAGGTAGGAACAAGAGAAATTAGCCGGGCAGATGGGGAAGCTGAGAAGCGGAGAGACAGCGAGAGAGCGGCGATTCGGGAGGGCGAAACGCCCCGCACCGGCCCCGCAGAGATAACGAAGCGAGCAAGAGAGAAAGGGAGGAGGAGAAGAAGGAGGAGAGACGGAGCAGAAGTGCATGCACGGTCAGAGGTGGACGGAGGAGAAGCGAAGGACGAAGCGAAAGAGAAATTACGAGAACGGTCGTACCCTGTCGCGAGACGCGAGCGTTCGTGGAAGGAATTTTGTCGCGGACGCGGGGAGGAGGAAAGAAGGAGAGAATCGCCTCGCGGCGAGCGTTACTTTAGAGCGCGCTCGAAACCCAGCGTCGGTTTCTTTATCGCCGTCGATGAGAGTTCCGCCGAGACGGTCGCGAAAATCGCGTCGCGGGAAGTAACGCTCGAAGCTAGAGATCGTGTCCCTCGGCGCGCGATCCTTTAACCGGAACCCCGTTCGCCCTGCCGACGAGAAGAGGGGGACCTTTGGAAACCTTCTTGCCCGGTGCACGGCCGTTTCGACTTTAATTCGAGTTATCGCGACGATCAGCGACAACCGGGTCGTCCCCGCGTATTTCCCTCCCAACCGTCCTCCGACCGATCTCAACCGGCGACGAGCATCGAAACACCGTTGCGGGCAACGACGCGACTCGGCGACAGAGGCGCGCAAAAGCACCGACGAAATTCTGAGAGATTAGTTGGAACGAATCGACGCGGCGCAGGCCATAAAAAAGCGCTCGATCGAGAGAAACCGAGCGCAAAAAGCGCGAGACCTCGTCTACGCAGCGACCTTGCGCAGTTTCTTACGAACGGCGGCCCGATCGCCGGTGTCTCGATCACCTCCGCGAAAAGAACGAGCGAAAGGAGAGCAGCACGGTATTTGGAGAACCGACGGGGCTTCGAGAACTCGTTCGTCGTCGGTCTCGCTTTTCTCCCGAATCGTCCGAGGGACGAGCATATTCGAAAACCGTGGACGGCTTCGCGAAGCAGGGAGAAACGGCCACAGGCGTCGACTCGGTACTTCGTCGCGAGAATTTTCGATCGGGGAGGACCGTCGGTGACTCCGGAGACCACTCTCTCGTTACTTTACAGTAGAGACGGCGAATTCGTTTTTCTCGCAAGCAGAATCGAGAGACGAAACATCGCGAGATTCGTTCGCAGGAAACGTCGCGGTAGGTTTCAGTTTCGACTCGTCGTCCGTTATCGCCAACGAGCACGTCTCGACGGAGTATCGTATTACGAGTCGTTTCCAGAGCAGATACGTCGGTCGAGACTTTACGATTACACCGGCGCGATGTTTGCCATCGAGGAAGGGAGGAGAGGACCGCAGGGCCTCTAGGACGCTTCCGCGTACTCTGCGCGCCGAAATGTTCGGGCCGTCGCTTCTACGAACGAAATTCGAGCCTGCTTCGCGGAGATTAGAAGATCGTCAGGGGGAGGTTGCGCCGGATTCCGAAGATACGAGCGGCGACGGCGACGGCGATCGGGAGGAGGAGGGAAATTGACAGTGAAAAGCGATTCGCGAGAGAAAGACGAAATTTGGTCCCTCGACGGAAGAGTCGTTCAAAGTAGCGAACGAGCCGTCGGCGACTGCGATTTTAACTCGCGAATAGAGAGTTTCGTTGGAAGTCGAAGGATCGTGAAGCGATCGGAAGCAGCTAGCCGCGATTCGTCCCCGACTGCCCCAAAAAGAATTGTCAAGAAGATGAAGTTCGAAAAGGGGGGAATATAGACGGTACGGAGAAGAGGAACGAGACGGAATACCTATTACGATAACCTGGATCCACCGAGAACTCAATGTTTTCCAGGCAATTCCATGGACGGACGAGTTCCGTCCGATTTTAGTATCTCCGTGGCACGCTCGAAGACGTCCGAGGCGTTTTGCTCTGCGGGAACCTGGATGCATCCTCGCGCAACGGAAATTCCACGAATCGAGGTCTCCGAATCTTCGATTCCGCTGGCTCGACTGCAAGAAAGTTGTCCGTCAAGTCGACGAACGGACGCTCTCCGCGACTGCCCCCGCGGGAAGCCGGCCTCCCGCGCGAGAAAAGCTGCCACCTCGAATCGCCGGAACGGCGTCCGCAGGTGGAATCGAGATAAGAGCCACCCCGAAGAAATCACTTCCGGATCTATACCTGAAGAAATTTCGGCGACGAACCGTCAAAATCCACGACGAAATGTCCGCTGCTGCCGGTTCCTCCGGGTACCGTCCCAGCTAGCGGCGATCGACGAGAAGAAACGTCGCGCCAGGGCCAAGGATCGTCGAAGATCGAAGTTCGAAGATCGAGGATCGAAGAGGAGGCAGAACCGTTTCGCTCGAGGCAAGGAGACGCACTGAAGAGGCGAGGAGCGAGCCGACGCGAGGCGACGATCGTTCCTGCTCGACGGTTTTCGCTTACGTTGGTCCGTTTCTCGGGATCGTCTTCGGTTTCGGATCGCAGCCGACGACGCGGTAGTATCGCGACCGTGGCGCGGTCCTCGGAGTTCTCAAGCTTCGTCAGCCTCGTCAGCGTCGCAAACGTTACGATAAGTAGCCGCGCTCGGGGAGCTCGGCTTATCTCCGAGCGCTCCGTGGCCAAGGGGAAGCGGGACGGCTAGGACTGCCGGAACGAATCCGGCAACCCGATATTTGTGCCCGTCTCGCTCGCGCAAACGACAGTCGCGGCTGTGTCGGTGCCCGCGAGGCGACGTGACGGGTCGTCAAACAAATGCAACGTGCAAGAGAAAAATGTGTCAGCGGGGCCGCTCGCGTGCAGATACCTTCGAGGACCGTGTCGTTCCGAGAAGCAATATTTCGATGGGACGCCTCTCAAGGGGGAAACGTGGGATTCCTCGAGCCCTGCTTTTACGCTTTTCCCCCTTTGCCCCCTTCGAGAACAGGGGACGCTTTCTTCCCCGCGGCGGTTATTTGCCGTTTCGCGCGAACCATCCCCGTCGTTTCTCCTAATTGCGGAAGAGATATGCGCGCCGCTGCTCCCTCCTCGATCGAGCGCAGCGGTATTACGGAGTTTCGCAGGTGGAAGTTGCGCGATAACCGTGCGTACGCGTTACACGAAGCTTCGCGTCCTCGTCTACGCGTTAGCGTCCACGGTCGTGCTCTCGCTCGCCACCTCCAACCACCTCACGCCACCCCCCGCCTCGTCGCCGATTACGAGCCTCGCGTAATAAGGGCGCGGCGTTCGCGATAGATGCACGATGGACGATGCGTGCGCGCGCCACAACGGTTTTCACCCACGTTCGTGGCCGGCTGCTCATAGAATGCCCTGTAACGCGAATCTATCGCGAGACGTCGCAGGGAAACGAGAGCAATTGAACTCTGGCCGATCGAGGCGTTCGGGAAGAACTCCCGACACGCGAGGAGAGTCCTCCCTTCCGAAGCTGGCTCCTCGCTTCGGTGGCCGTTCGTGGATCGCGGGTTGAAAGCCGCTGCCAAGGCGCACCTGGGAAAAAGTAGGCGCGCAATTCCCGCTAGAGTCGCGGAAGGACTTTCGAGGCAATATTTTCCTCGGCGTATTCCCACGTATAGTACCTCCGTTTCGTTTACCTCGCGCTCCGCGCGTCGGATTCCGGCCAAAGACGCTTCGTTTTGCGGCTCGCGTCGCGGAGACGAGAGCGCGCGGCGTTTCGCCTCTCGCCATTGGCCAGTCGCCCTTTTTCGTCGAACCGCGAGGTCATCGACGGTCGGCGAATCGTCCCGAGTACCGTCGAGCGGCCCGATCCTTCGAGATGCGAAAGGAGATTTTAAAAAACGAGGGAACCGGAGAGAAGCGAGAAATTGGCTCGCGCCGGAATTCGAGGGAGACAGGCGCGCAAGCAAATAATCGAATCGGGATCGAATCGCCTCCGGCGATGAAAAGGTATTCGCGGGAGATTGCGTTCGCGGCAAGCGCAGCCACGTGGGAATCGTTGCAGGCCGATAGATCGACGAGAGGTTCGGCGCTAATTACAAACGAGCTACGCGATTTCTCCTCGATCGTAGCCCTATTTGAGAAGGTTTACGGGCAAAAGTTGCGCGATAACTGCCTACCCACAGTACCCACCCCGGCTCGAGGCGGGTTACGACCCGTGGGCTGGGCGCGCACCAAACCGCGCGGTAGATGCTCGGACGCGAGGAACGATCTCCGCTAACCTTTAATCGGACAAATTCCGTTTGCCGTGGAGCAACCACCGGTCATGCCTGTCCGTCGCGACTTGCTTCGGTTTTCGCAAACCGACCCCGCTTCGAGAGGGTCCCGTGCACGCCTTCGCGACGAATCGCGATGGCCGAGGGAATATCGATCGAAAATTCCAGCATGCAGCTTGCAACGTCGGACGAAGCGACGGCCGGGATGCTCGACGGAAGAGGAGCTCGGAAGTTCCCCTCTTCCGAGAGGGAACTCGGAACCCGAACGGAACGCTTGTACGGCGATCGAACGACCGCGACTGCAGCCCTCGCTGCCGCAATAGCTGCGATAATTGTCGCGCCACCGGCGATCAATTTGGTCGGCGCGCCCGCGACGCCGAAAAAATCTTCCTCGCGGAAGGGCCCGGCCGTTCCTCGAGGGGGGAACAGCGCGTCACGAAAAGCGAATAGAAGCTGCAGGAAGGAGACGGAGGGGCAGACACGAGCACTCGTTACTCCGCGAACGGTCCGAAACGTTGCGTTATCTAGAGGCGAGCAGGAACAATCGGTGTCGGGTAGTCGGGGCGAGTGCCACTTGCAAGGCCGTTTTCCAGCCGTCCGCCGCGCTCTCCGCTCTCGCGCGATTCGCTTACTCGCTTATTCGCGTATTCGAGTATTCGAGTAGGAGCGTCGAGCGGGCGAGAGTAGGAGAGTACGAGCGATCATGCGCTCGCCGAGCAACCGCTCGTTAAATTCCAACCGTTTCAAAGGACTCGGAGAGTCCGACCGAACAGAGCCGAGTTATCTCCCGGAATCTATCACGGGAACGTAACTTATCCGCGTACGATATATACGTATATACATATCGATTTAACGATTATCTCGGGGTGCGATCGCCGTTGCGCCTGAATACTCTGCGGGAAAGAATTGCCGCGCCCTCGATCCGCGATACATCTAGCGGCGCAACAGAGACGGCCACCGCTCGCCGGAAGTTGGCGCAAGAATTTCCTAGATATTCCCGAGGAGTCGACGCTCTTCGCCGGAATACGCGCGCTCCTTGTTTCCGTGATCGACAAGATCGAGCGGTCGAACGATCGTCGCGGCAGCCGGCAATCCTCGTGCGCGAGTAGCGAGGAGACAAGCCAACCGAGAGGGCGGACCGCGGCACGCGCTATACTTCGTAAATAACGATTAACCACCGAGCTCGAGAAGAAAAAGGGGAGAGAAGAATTTCCGTGCAACGTTTCTCCCACCACGGCCAACGGCCGCGCCATCGATGCCCGCTCCGGACAGCACTTTGCCGATCCGGCTGGAAAATTTCCAACCATCTCCTCGTCCTTCGTCGACGGACCTTCAAATTCGGGAGAAACAAGCTTTCCGTCGTTCAGCTTCGTCCAGAGGGGAGCGACGTCGACGGTGCGCGGCTAATTCGATTGTATCGCAAGATCCTTTGGCGTTTCGAGCGTCCGCCAAGCCCTCCTCCTCCTCCTTCCTCCTTTCCTCCTCTGCCTCGCGTCTATGGGGCGTCGCTTCAAAGGACAGGGACTGCCTCGATAGCAACGCCAAAACCGAGTACCCGCGGCGTCGGCGGGTCTCTTTGAGAGGTTGGGAACGAAAGCGAGCGTGGCTCGAATCGACGATATGCCCCCCGACACCAAAGCCGGAAAGTCGATCGAATTTTGAGCGGCCGCGAAGCCACGTCGCGACGCTTCCTCGATCGAACGGTCGCGTCGCGGCGGGAAGAGAACCCGAGAGCAGCGTCGAATGCGTTCGCTCCATCTAAATGGGTCATAATCGAGACTAATGGACAGACCGAGGCGGCCCGACCTCGCTCCGCTCCGCTCGCCTCGCCGCGGCCCGAATCGAGGGGCTTATTAACGATTATTGGCTCCCCATCAAGAGACAGAGAGAGAGAGGGATGCTTTGGTGAGACGGGGAGAAGGAGCCGGCGCTCGAGGACCGACGATGTTGCAAAATTCCATCCGCGACTCGCTCGATCGTCGATCGCGTTTCGGTAAGGCTGCCGGCTCGGCGAATAAAAGGTTGGCGCGACGGGTCGTTTGGTCCCGATAGTGGAAGGCTCGGTACTAATTAAAGCGACCGGTCGCGGAATACGCGGCAAGGTACACGGAGGAGCGGAACGCGTAAGTCTCGGCGGCGCACACATCGGTGCGGAGAAAGTGCACAGGCGCACCGCGTGGCACGTAGGTGAGCGGGGCTCTAAGTGCACCTACCAGGCGGTAGGGTATATCGAAACGGTTCATTGTTCGGCTCACAATGACCGAGTGGCCAAGTGCGAGGGTCAGGGACGCGAGGAGGAGAGGACGGGGACACTCCAGACGCGCTCCGGCTCGCTCGCGGTGTATCGCCCCGTGGTACCACCGTCCCACCGTCCAACCGTCCTATCGCCGTATCGTTCCACCGCCGCGAAGCTGCGCCCTCGAGGACATTTTTGCGCTCCTTTGTTCTTTCGTACGTTCCTGCTTAACCTGCCGGTTTGCCACCGGTTTCGCGCAACGCGGAATCTTCCCTCCCGAGCCTTCGAACCTCCGTGCCTCTCAGCCTCTCCTCGGTTTCCGCCTCTGCGCCCGGAGTCCCTGCTCGGCGCCGTTTCGCTTCGGTCGTACCGACCAACTTTTACGAAAATTAATTGCGCGCTCCACGAGACGATTTTTCCTTACCGACGAGATTAAGATACGAGGAGGAGTCGAGACCGCGCTCCGACGGCAGCCGTCCGAGCGGAGCGTATCGTTCCAGCGTCGAGCGTCGCTCGCGAAGGAACGGAGGATCGCGCGCCTCTCGACCGGAGAAGCGTCGAAGGAGTCTCTCTCCCCTGTTGCCGATTCCCCGGGATTCATTTGCATCGGAAATTGCGTCCTCGCCCCGGAACTAATTCAACGACGTCGTCGCCGTCGCAAACGGATCTGCCTTGGACGTTGAACGAGCTCCGAGGTTCGTTGAAATTTTTCCCTCCGGATGTCCGTCGAGCGGTTGGACCGCCGTCGCGCCACGAACTCTGCTTCCCGTCCGTCTCGAGCGAAACGTCGAGACGATCGTCGGGGGAGGAGGATCGACGCGGAAAATTCCGAGCGCTCGCGACGCGCACATCTCGGACGAGGGGAAGAAGCGTGCTCGTATTTGCGCGCACACGTTCGAACGTCTATATGTGTAACAGCGAGTCTAGGAAGCACGTAAGACGAGTGCGGCTCTTCTAACGGTAATTCCTTTAGACCAGTACCGCAACTTGTGCAATCCAGAAGAGTCGAGGCTTTTGCCGGCGCTGTTCCCGGCGCTGTTCCCTGTGTTACCGAAGACCGCGGCGACCGAGCCGACGTGCAGCTCCGCGAGTATCGCAAGAACCGAGCCAATCGTACTTTCTTTCCTCTCTCTCCTTTTCTCTCCTCTCCTCGGCCCACCGTGCCGTGGCGCACGCACACCGACTTACCCCTGCGCGCGCCCTCCTTCTCGTTTGTCGCTGCGTCGCGAGAGTTGGTTTCGCGAAGGAGGAGAGGGAGCCGGGGAGCCGGAGATCGAGGATCTCGCGGTCTGTCGCCGTCTCCCGCGGTCTCCCCGGCCCGCGAGATGTCGAGCAGGAAAAGTAACAGTAACCTTCTGGTACCGCGTTACCGTGAACTTGCTCGACCCGCTGCAATTGGCGAGATTCTCGGAGCGGCGCGTCGACTCTGCGCCGATTTAGTCGTTTCGCTCGGGCGGAATGTACAACGAACGACCGGAGAACCAAAGTTCCTCGCGTTACAGGCAAATCGCGGACGAACGAGTCGCGCTAATCGACCGCGGGGGAGGGCCAAACTCCTTCGTTGCCGCGCAGAGGACGGTATCCGCGCGAACGACTTCCGGTTTGGCGGCGTCGGCGGCCAATCGAAAAAAGGACCGTTCGCGTCGGTCGATCGCGGCGCGACGCGACCGCTCGACCAGGAACCTGCTCTCTTTGTCCTCTTTTTCCCCGCGTTAGATTTAGATCGCTTGGCCGGCTACCAAAAAGCGAGCTCTCCCGTGCGCTAAACGCGCAGCGATCGTCGCGCTGTCGCCGTCGATGAAGCGTCGGGTTTCGCGATGTCAGGGCCGCCTCCGAATTCCCCGAGGCCCCGACTCGTCGGAGCGAGCTCCCTCGCCGTTTCCGGATTTCGTCCGATCGAGAGAACGCGGAGCGGCGACGAGCGCCACACGCCGAATGCGCGAAGGAATCGCCCGATCGTTTCCCTCGTCCCTCCGACGTTGGATGCCGAGAATCGCGAGAACGTGCTCGTCTCCTTCCTCCACGATGCTCGGAGAAGTCGAGCGATCGGCCGACCACTCCCACGGCCCCCGGGGGTGGTGCCCTCGGACTCGAAATTTTCTCCCGCGCGCGACTCTCGCGGCGGACGCGCTCGTCGTTTCGAGTTCGCGTCGAGAAAGTTCACTCGCGGCTGCCTCGCCAATTGGCAATTGAAACGTCTGATAGCATAATGACCGAACGGTCGGACGGATGCGTCGAGCGCGTTAGACGCGTTTGACGCATTTGACGCATCTACCCGGTGCGTTTCGTTCTCGCAAAGTGGCAGACGGGTGGCGCGAGCGCGCTTCCAGAGAGGCGGGATCGAATTGCAGCGCGATCGTGGCGGACAAACGGAGCGCCACGCCCGAACGGATCCTGCGAATTTCCCTCGCAGCCTCGTCGAAGATTCGGCGGAGACCCCCGATTCCTCGGTCGGCCGCGCGCAATTTCTCTCTATCTAAGAGACGGAGGGTGTAGGGGGAAAGCGGACGGTCGAGGAGGCCCGTTCTCGGCCAGAATTCGGCACGAGGAGCCGAGATCTCGCGAATACGTCCGGGGTAGGATCGCGGCCGGGCTTGAATTTAGTCGCGCGGTCGGTCGACTCGTCGAGCGATCTCGTTTGCGTCTTACAATTGACCGTCATGGTGCGGCTCGATGAACGAGGGAGCGCATCGTCATCGGAATTATTACAACTTCCGGCGACGTTAAGCGTATCTATAGGGAACGGTGCCGCGGAAGCTGTAACTCGTCGCGTTGCGTCATCGGGACAGCCTATACGTCGTGTCAGCGAAATAAAGAGATCCGTTTTTATTCGACACGCTTCGAAGGAACGACGTGCCGGCCCAACCAACGATATCCACTTTGCGCTCGTTCCCGGTTACGGCCTCTCCTCCTTCTCTCACCTACCCACCTCTCCACCGAGAAACGGAGGATCCTATCCGCGGGCGCGACAACGACCAGAACGCGGGCACTCGCGGGAGACTCGGGGAACGATGGAAAAACTCGCTTTCGGCGATCGCTCGACCGACCGATATCGAGAGCGCTCCCCGTGCTTTGGCGGCGCCTCCGAAACGATAAATCGACGGTAACCGCGAGGCCGATCGTTTCTCTCCCGTCCAACGGGGAGACGGAGCTGCGGGCTCGTCTCCGTCGAGCGCCAGAGGCTCCCTCCATCCTTCTCGATTCGACGACGGAAAATTATTATGGAGCGCGCGCTAGGCCCTGCCGAGACCGGAGAGAGAAACGTTGAACGGGTGCCAACGAAAGCGAGAAAACGGTCCGACGCGGAACCAGATTGGAAGAAACGGGAGCAAGAGCAGCGGGAATCGGAAAGTGGATTGAGAATCGCGTTCCCCCCCGTTCTTCCGAGAGTCGACGAGCACCGTCGTGGAAGCGCATCGATTTCGAAGGTTGCCGAACCCGCGCGAATGCCCTCCGAATCGACGGTAAAACGAGATCGAGAAGGATCGAAGAAGACCGAGGGAAGGACGATCGAGTCGTACCTTTCCTCGTTTCCCCGTTCCTTTCTCTCTCTCTCTCCCTCTCTGTCTTCGCGGAAGACAATGCGACGTGAAAAAAATATTCCGAGCGGTCTCCTCGTTAAAGCGAGCGTACCTCCGAAGTTCGCGGACAATTGGCAGAGACTCCGAAGAAAGAATGTGGAAAGGATCGAACGCGGAGAACCGGAAGAAGCGAGGCCAGATGGCCGAGCCTCTCGACGATATCTCTCCCCGTGGAGACCCCTCCGACTCGTGCGTCCGAACGAAGCAGCGGATTCCTGCTCGTCAGGAACGTTCGGACGATCGATCGGTGGCTCCGGGGACGAAAGTGGCTCGCCTCGGAGCGGAATCTCCGCCCGACCGTACCTCGTTCCCTTCTTCCACCCTGCGGATCGGGGAGAAGACGATTCGGGAGAGGAGCGAAGCCAGGGGAACGGCCGAACGGGACGCGATCGATTTTCCGCGTCGTCGTCCGGTTGGGCTTAATTAACGCCACTCGCCGGCAGGATCTTCTCGCGCCCCCTCGAGCGCTCCGCGGCCTCGCGACCGAAGCTGCGGCCGGCAGAGGTTCGTCCGCGCTGCGCCGAGTTACCTCGGCCGGTGAGCTTTTCCCCGTCGACGATTCCCTCGAAATTTTCTCTCCGGGATAGAGGAAAGAAAATTTGGGAAAAATCGAGAGACCGGGGACGGGCGCGGCGAACCGTGGAGTATTCGCCGAGCAGCGGATTCGTCGGAGGCGAGAGAGCGCGGCGAAGACAATGGCGCACCGCTCGAAAAGCGAGAAACGAAGCCGCGCGCGGTAGAACCGTGAGAGGCAAATGCGCTCGAGCCTCGAGCGGCGAGCGGCGAATGGCGAGCGCGACCGGCAGAGGGGGGGCTTTTGTCTTTGTTCTTTCCACGGGTCGACCAAATGCCTCGGAAGGTAGAACGAACTAGTTCCGCTCCGGCGTGGTACGCGCGCCCGCACCCAGCCAGCAGTCAGGACGCTTGGATACTCGAATACGCGGGCAGCCGAATAGACGGATGGAGCGACAGAGGGACAGAGGGACGGAGGTGTAGAGGTACAGGGGAATAGGGAGATAGATGCACAAAGGCGCAGAAGGATGGAAGGACGGAGGGATAGGCGAATAGGCGGATACGCGCCGGGAGAGCAGCAGCGTTGCACGTGTGAACGCAACTTAAAACCGGTCTCACCCACGCGCGGGAGGGTTGCGCGCCGAGCGGCGGGGCCTGCCGGCCTGCCACGACCACCGGAGAAATCAAAATATTCTAATTACCTGCGACACCGTTGCGACACTCCGTCGAGCCGCAAAGTCATCGAGGTATCGGGCGTCGAGAGCGGCGGATCCGAGTCGTCGCTCGATCGCCAAAGACCGACGCGGGGGCCGTCGATCGCGATCGCTCCAGAACCGGAAGATCCGGAACGCGCCCGACAAGCCCACAGTTTCGCAACGGTTCCGTCGTCCCGGCTTCGCTCCGACGCGACCACCGCGTTGGACGAATTCCCCGCCCAGTCGCTCGTGCGTCGCTCGCGACGAAAGCACCGTCGATCCGCGCGAAACGAAGCGAGCGAGGAGGTCTATTGGCGGGCCTCGCAGCGTTCCGCTGCCGTTCGCGCGAGACCCTGGCTCCGATGCTTTGCGAGGTCGTTTCAGCCGGCCGTTCGAGAAAGAACCACCGGGGAAAACTGGGCCGAGGAATGTCGCTCGGCGATATTCCACGGAGCGCCCGATTCCTGAGTTATTGCGCGCGCGGCCACTGCCGAGCGAGAGCTCATTGTGCGCGCCCCTCGATACCGTTTTCCCCCGGAGGGGAGGGCCGTCCCGTGGGAAATTCCGTTCTCGAGAAAACAGCCGTTCGAGCGCCTCGCGGCAAGAGGGTCGTCGAAAACGACGTCTGATCGAGTTTTCCGACCGGACGGGCAAAACGACGTCGACCTCTTCGATCGTCGTTTAAAATTATTCGCCGAGCGATCGCTGACACGATTTGGCACGCTCGCGGGACGCGGAGGTCCGCCCTCGCTTATTTCTGGGACGTTTTTCGAAAGCGAGCAAGCGAACGGCGGAAAGTGCAAGGAGAAACGAAACACCTCGGGGCTCTAGGAGGCGAGAGACGCCGCGAAATTCGTCGCGGAGCGACAAGTCGCGCGCGGTATCGTTCCGCTGAAGCGCGTGGGATCTTTGCCCCGCTCCGGAGCGCCGGAGAAGGAGATTTACGCTCGAAAGCCTATGATCCGAGAGCGTCCGAGAGAGTCCGATAGCTTGGATTTAACTGCGGCTCAACGCACTTGAAACTGCAGCTTGTATCGGATCGGTGTCTCGGAAAGTTGGCCGTAAAGCCCGAGGAGACCCCCCGGCCAAGTACGGTAGCGGTGCTCGGTAAGCGCGCGAGATTGCCAGAAATTTACATTTAAACGGCAGTTAAATCTTCGGGCGCTTGGAAATCGACTCGCCGGGTCGCTCGGCGACGATAAATCCATCGCTCGCTTTCACCCGCTCGGAAAACTCTCGGCGATCGTCGCGGAAAGGCGCGCACCTATTCGTTTGGCCATTTCGCGTCTTCGTCCACCGCGGTGGATGCCCTCTTCTCTCTCGGACCCGATCGCAACGATCTCGGCTCTTCGCGGTGCGTCGAGATTCGGGAGGAATCGTCAACGATTTCGTCAAATTTGAAAGATTCAGCGTCCGAGACGCTGGTCGTGGACGGCGAATTCCGAGGGACGGCCGAGTCGAGGCGGAGCTGCTCGTTTCGATGCTGCTTAGGAAGGTCCGGCGCGAACGGCGAGGGCGACGACTCGAGAGGAGCCGGGAGGAGTCGAGAGGAGCAGGAGAGGAGCAGGAGAGGGCACGACGAGCATCGGGGGCAGTGATTTATTCGGGGTTATTGTCCTCTACGGGGTTTTTGTCCCGCGGGGCCCGGTGCAGCGTGCGTATGCACCGGGGACCGAGAGGGCCGGGAGGGCCGGGAGGCCGAGAGGGCTCCGTTTGGCACATCCGAAACGGCAAGAACGGCTCGGACCGCTCGAGGGACGGCATTGCTCGCTCGCTCGACCGCTCGATCGCGGCGACTGCTGCTTTTTCCGCGCTCACGACTCACCCGGTGCACCGGGTGCATCGACATCGCCGCATCGACGTAATTCTCGACGCGAAGCTTCCGCCTATGTCGCGCGTCTCTCCCTGCGTCGCTCGGTATAGTCGATCCGACGTCCCCGCTGGCCAAAATCGACGGGTCGACTCTCGGACGCGCGTAACCCTGTGTAAGAAATTATAGGTGTGAGAATGCATGTGGTGTGTATGAGAGTATGCATGTGGTGATAGATGAAACAGAAGAATCGAATGACTGCGACTTAGGTGGTAGAGATTATGTGCGTGACATTGAGAGTGTGTGAATGATGTGTGCGAGATTTGCGACGGAGGCGAACGAGCGGATGAAGAGCGATCGGCAGTATGAAAGAAAGCGTAGAAAGAGAAAGACCATCGAGAAAGTATACTAAGCAATCTTAATAAACTCTTATCTTATATTATAATTTTATTTGAAAGTTAAACCCCTCACCTCCTCACAAAAATCAGAAGTGGGATTGAGAATCGCGAAAGTAAAAATACAAGGATAAGAATAGTGAAAGTGTAAGAAAAGCAAGCATAATTTTAAAAATCTTGAAAGTGTGAGTGTAAACGAAATAATTGTAAGTGCTAGTTCTTTTTCGTGAATTAAAATGGAACAGGCAACCGGATTAACTAAAGAGCCGAGCGTTTTTACCGTGGCAACACTTAGGGAAGTGCTGCGACAAATGAATTTGCCCATGAGTGGAAAGAAGGCGGAATTAATAAATAGGTTGGTAGATGCTGATCCATCGGGAAAGTGGATGGAAAATTCGGCATTGCAAACCGATGATGTTCAGGGACCGAGTGACGAAAGAGAAATAGAAATGCTTAGACGCGAAGCGGATATGGCTGCACGGGAAGCTGCATTACTACGGCGTGAATTGCAATTTGCGAAAGAAGAGATGGAAAGATTACGTTTGACAAACACGAGCGTAGTGGACGATGGTGCAGGTGCAAATCCGACAGGAAGAAATTCAGGACGGCAGTTAACTCTTAGTAACATATTTAATTTACTAACAGACTTCGATGGAAACCATGAAGAATTCAGGGCTTGGGAAAATCACGTATGGATGCTGAAGAGAACTTATAATTTAAGTGATGATGAAACCAGAGTGATGATCACGGGAAAGCTAAAGGGTAAGGCGCATCGATGGTTCCATACAAATCCAAACAATTTTATTTGCCCAATTGAAGAGCTACTACGGAGCATGAAGAGATTGTATGGAAGAGAAGTTGACTGTCTCGTTAGAAGGGAGAAGTTTGAAAATCGATTATGGCAACCAAATGAATCGTTTGAGGACTATTACCACGAGAAAGTAATATTAGCGAACCAAGTGCCGATAAACCCGAACGAAATGGTGAGCTATTTGATACGTGGGATTCCTGACGATAACTTGAGAAATCAAGTTCGGCTACAAAGATTTGAAACTGAAGAGGATCTTTTACAAGGCATGGAGGAGATAACGCTACGTCCACAAGTTAAGCCGGAAGTAAGGAAGGATGGACGATTACGTCAATATGGGAATGAGAGAGGAAAACCGACAATGTACGAGCAACAACGCAAGCCAGCACCAGGACAGTGGAAAGCATCGTACTGTTATAATTGTGGCGAGACGGGCCACATTGCAACACGTTGTGCGAAACCGAAGAGAGAGAAGGGTGCATGCTTTGTGTGTGGTGAATTAAGGCATCAGGTAAGGGAGTGTCCTATAAAAAGGGAACAACAAAGAAGGCCGAATGGACAAATATCTATTGTATCGAATGAGCTTACGAATGATGATGAGTATCTACGAAAAATTATGTATGAGGTATGTAGCGATAATATTAGTTTAGTATTAGAGTTAGAAACACAGTTAGATTCAGCTAGCCCTATAAGTTTTATTAAAAAATCGCTTATTCCTGAGCATTTGGTAAAGATGGTAAAAAATAACGAGCAGACGTTCACAGGAATAAACGAATCCGCTTTAGAAATACTTGGAACCGTGACTGTAAACATTGTAGCGGGAAAGATGAAAAGAACCGATGTAACATTGTATGTGGTCCCAGACAAAACAATGCGGTGTCACGTCATCTTGGGTCGTGATAGAATGAAAGACCTTGATTTTAAACTAACAGAACCGGAAGGAATAACAGTTTTAAAAAGTGCTATACGTGAAATTATGAACATTGAAACAAATAATCAAAAGATAGAGACAGACGTAGATTCACTGAGGATTAATTCAGAAGTAGATAATACTAATAAACTAGAGTTGCGAAATATTTTTCAAACAGAATACATAAATGCGGTTTATCCGGAAGAACCTGTAGTTAAAATGAAATTAACACTTAATTTACGAGAGCACGTACCTTTTCATTTCACACCCAGAAGACTTTCATTTAATGAAAAAGAAAAATTGCAGAAGATAATTGATAAATTATTAGACAGGAATATTATAAGAGCCAGCGAATCTGAATATGCGTCTCCAATAGTTTTAGTACACAAAAAGAATGGCGAAATGCGCTTGTGTGTTGATTTCAGAGTATTAAACAAATACATTGTACGAGACAATTACCCCCTGCCTGTAATTGAGGATCATATTACGGCTTTGCACGGGAAAAAATATTATTCTAAATTAGATTTGAAAGATGGATTTCATCAAATTCGAGTAGATGATTCTGCAGTTAAATACACAGCTTTCATTACACCAATAGGGCAATACGAATATTTAGGTATGCCATTCGGGCTAAAGACTGCTACCGCGAAATTTTCTCGCTTTGTAAACAAAGTATTGGAAGGACCGATAAGAGCGGGACATGTATTGGCATATGTAGATGACTTTTTGATAGCAACAGAGTCCGTGGAAGAGCATTTCGTTGTATTGCGTCAAGTATTTAGATTATTAGTTCAGAATAAACTAGAATTAAGGATAGATAAATGTAGTTTTCTTGCTAAGGAAATAGAGTATTTAGGCTATTTAATTAAAGAAAATACCGTCAGACCTATTGACAGTGGAATAGCCACAGTGAAAGATTATCCTGTACCACGAAATTATAAAGAAGTGCAGAGTTTTATCGGATTGGCGTCCTATTTTCGGAAATTTGTAGAAGGTTTTGCAACAATATCAGCCCCACTTTATAGGCTTTTAAGGAAAGATGTTGAATTCAGTTTCGGAGAAGTAGAATTTAAAGCATTTACAGATCTTAAATCAAAATTAATTGAAGCACCTGTTTTAGCTATTTATAGTCCTAATGATGAGACTGAATTACATACGGATGCCAGCGCGATAGGCTTTGGTGCAGTCTTGTTACAACGAAAGAATGACAATAAATTACACCCAGTGTTTTATTTTTCTAAACGCACTTCAGAATCGGAAAGTAAATATCATAGCTTTGAATTAGAAATGCTAGCCATTATATATGCACTCAAAAGATTTAGAATCTATCTATATGGAATTAAATTTAAGATTATCACTGATTGTAACGCATTAAAGTTAACATTAGATAAGAGACATGTGAATCCCAGAATTGAAAGATGGGCGATAGAGTTAATGGCGTATGATTATACTACCGAACACCGTCCGGGTGTCCGAATGAAGCACGTGGATGCATTTAGTAGAATGCAAAATATTCTCGTTATTGAAGCGAATACACTAGAAACAAACTTGGCACTGACACAAGGAAAAGATAGTAAGATTAAAGAGATACAATGTAAGCTAGAGAGAACGGAGGACAGTTTGTATGAAATGCGTAGCGGCATAGTGTATAGAAAGTCAGGAGATAAATTGTTATTTTATGTTCCAGAATGTATGATCAGTCAAATCATGCATAAATATCATGATGAGTTCGGACATGTAGGTGCGGAAAAGACTTGTAATTTAATATCTCAAAATTATTTTATACCCCAATTACATAATAAGGTAAAAAGTTATATTACAAATTGTTTAACATGCATTGCTTATTCACCAAAAACTGGGAAAGGTGAGGGAAATCTTCATAGTATACCAAAAGGAGATAAACCTTTTACACACCTACATATCGATCATTACGGACCCGTAGATAAAAAATGTTTATCGAAACAGTATATTTTATTGGCAGTTGATGGTTTTACAAAATTTATTAAATTATATGCAGTTAAGAGTACAACTAGTAAGGAAGCGATAGATTATCTAAAACAATATTTTCATAATTATAGTAGGCCAAAGATAATTATATCGGATAGAGGAACGTGCTTCACGTCAACAGAGTTTAAAGAGTTTCTAAAACAATGTAACATAGAACATGTACTAGTAGCGACAGCAACACCAAGAGCGAATGGACAGGTTGAAAGAGTCAATCGTATATTAGGACCGATGTTAGGGAAGTTAGTAGACAGCAATAAAAATAAACAGTGGTATAGAGTTTTGACTGATGTAGAATATGCGTTAAATAATACTATTAACAAAAGCACGAATGAAACACCTAGTAATTTGCTATTTGGCATAAAGCAGCGTGGACAAATAGTTGATGGAATTGCTGAATTTTTAGAAGACAATATAAATAATGAAGAGCGCAATATGGTATCAATCAGAACCGAAGCAGCAAAAAATATAGAACGTGCCCAAATTTACAATAAAAATTACTTTGATGCACATCATAAAGCACCGCTTAAATACGAAGAAGGAGAGTATGTAATGGTCAGAAATTTCGAAAATAAAGCAGGAACATCTCGGAAACTAATTCCTTACATGAAAGGACCGTATAAGATTATTAAAGTTCTACGTAATGATAGATATATACTTAGATCTCTAGATGAATATAATGCGGAACATAGACCATATCAAGGAACGTGGACCGCTGATAATATGCGGCCCTGGCGTGAAACGTAAGCTATATCGAAAGCGTATGAAATGTAAGTTCGGGATCCGAACTAGGTCAGGATGGCCGAATTGTAAGAAATTATAGGTGTGAGAATGCATGTGGTGTGTATGAGAGTATGCATGTGGTGATAGATGAAACAGAAGAATCGAATGACTGCGACTTAGGTGGTAGAGATTATGTGCGTGACATTGAGAGTGTGTGAATGATGTGTGCGAGATTTGCGACGGAGGCGAACGAGCGGATGAAGAGCGATCGGCAGTATGAAAGAAAGCGTAGAAAGAGAAAGACCATCGAGAAAGTATACTAAGCAATCTTAATAAACTCTTATCTTATATTATAATTTTATTTGAAAGTTAAACCCCTCACCTCCTCACACCTGGAAGCGAGGAAAACGAGTTCGCGAGAGCGAGTCCCGTTCGATTCGCGGTCCGGTAGCTTCGTCAATCGTCGCGTCAATTGCTTTTTGTTCGCCGACAAGGTCGGCTCGCGCGATCCGGAAGCGTTCGCCGCTGGCCGAGGCCCGACGATCCGTCGATCCTTCTTCTCGTCCGCGTCCCCGGGATTCCGCGAGGAGAGGATCTTTCTCCGACTTCTCGCTCGTCGATGGGCCTCGGTGCAGCGGTGACTTCGGTCCCCGAGGACCTTGACGATCTTCCCTCCGTTAATTATCTTAAGCAGCGATTACAGGGGACTCTTATCGTTGCTCCACCGGCGACGCTCGGCGTTTAACGTGCCATCCTGCCGGCTCCGCGCGCCCCGCTCGGCCCGAACACCTCGCCCCGCATTCTCTCTCTCTCTCTCTCTCTCTCTTCTCGTTTCTCCGCTTCTTCGTCGCGGAGGAGAAAAGAAATCGTTCGCCCCTGGGCTTCTCCCTTCCGCGGTGTCAGCGACCGAGGATCCCCGAGATCGTAAATAACGGCTCGGACAATCGCGTCGAAAGGCCGCCCAATTGTTTATGGGCGTCGCTACACGGGCCCGAGGAAAACCGACGCGAGCTAACTTTTTCTCGACCCCGTCTCTTCGACGAGGGGCCCGGACCTCGACGCGAGGAAACTTCCGCGGACACGTTTGCTGGTGGAATCGTCGACGGAATGGCCGATCGAGGTGACTCCTGCCGAGGCGGAGGAGGAGAATCCGGCGAACGAGGGGCGAAGAGAGGTCGATCGCCCGTCCCGAAGGGCCCGAACGCCCCGGAGCGGATGGAGAGATCGGTGCTCCAAACGGGGGACGAGGATATCCTCGCGTATCCTCTCGTCGAGCCGATGCCCGGTTAAAGTTGCCGTCGGTTGGAGGTCGGGGAGATGAAAATCTTCCGCGAGAAGCCGAGACTCCGAGGAGCGTGACGTTGGACGAGGCGGATCGCCGCGTCGCGAGAGGGGTGCCCGCTCGGGTCGTCGCGGCTGGACGAGGAGAGAACTAAAGAGAGAAATGGACCGTCGCGTTTTCGGAATCGATGAGAAAGAGAATGGGAAAGCGATGGAAAACACGGTGGCCTTTGGTATCGATCTCCCTCCCCCCTCGGTTCTCCCCTTCCGTGGGTGTTCTCGCGAGAGCACGATAGATGGATGAAGAGACAGAGAGACAGAGGGCGAGAGAGAGAGAGGGTGGCCGTCGAGCGAGCAACGTTGGAAGCCGAGGGAGAAAAGTCGGAGGTTGTTTGTGCCGGCACCGTCGCGACCGAAACGACGGCCCGTCATAAATTATCCTCCAGAATCGTCCAACGACCCTGCGGAGGCTCTCCCCCGTCGACTCTCGGGCGGAAGCGCGACGCGGACGAACGCAATTTCGCCCGGCCGAAATATTTCTTCGTCGAACGCTCGCCGTTTCGTTTACGAGGGGGAATACCGCAGCGACGAAAA
The DNA here is from genome assembly GCA_963989415.1 of Cerceris ruficornis. Classification (NCBI taxonomy): domain Eukaryota; kingdom Metazoa; phylum Arthropoda; class Insecta; order Hymenoptera; family Crabronidae; genus Cerceris; species Cerceris ruficornis. Next base: position 29,084,534 of record OZ022521.1, read on the forward strand.
GAGATAAACGATAGGATCCGCCGAGGCAGTCGCGAGACGATGGACGATCGGATCAACGTGCGCCGACTGGCGACAATGGCAATTATGCGTCAGTGGAAGGCGACGAGATGCTTTCACCGGAGGAACCCGCCTAGTAGGTGATAGCATTTACGATACCGAGGATTCTCCATTGAACGCGACAGGCTTCCGCGGGGTTCGCCGCTAGATATCGACTTTCGACTCTTTCGTCTATCGGCGGGGCTTCGGGATCGATTCGAGCCGAGTCGTTTGTCCGAGCAACACCGAGAGCCAATTCATCGAATCGCGAATATCGGATTATCCCTCGGGCGCTCTTGAATTCTTCCGCGGGCAACAGCCAGATTCTTAGGTCCGAGTCTTCCGCCGGCTCATCCGGCTACCCGGGCCCCGGAGAAACGGGGGAACCCCCCAAAACCGAGCCCGGACGGGCCCGCTCCGCGAACCTCGACGCCCTTCGGGCGATCCCGCTTTCCATCTCGATCTCCCCGAATCGAATCTCGGCCGAGGGCGAAGCGGTGCCGATGGCAGAGCTTGGATAGGGAGGAGGAGGGAAAAGCCCGAAACTGCGAGAGAAGTCGTCGAGGGGATCTCGACGCGAGGAAAAAATGGAGGCTGGGAAATTCTGGTCGGGACGCGACGTCGGCGGCGTCGGTGTCGGTGGCGTCACTGGCACTGCTGGCACTGCTGGCGCCTATATTGATTTTGGGGGTGGCGAGGGCGGCGAGGGCGACGAGGGAGGCTAGAGCTGCGAGGGTCGCGAGGGTAGCGAGGGAGGCGAGAGCCAAGAGGGGTCGCTGTCGGGAAAGAGCCGCGTCGATGAGAGCCACGACGAAGTCGAGGAGTCGCGACGCGACGCGTCGAGCGATCCGAAGCGAGAAAACTCTACGATTCGCCCCAACGCCGCCGCCACTCTTTCCGTCGACCCGCGCGATCCTCTCTTTCGGCGCTCGGTCCCGCTCCAGAGGAAGGGATCCGACTTCAAAGCGAATCGAGCGCACCGATTCGAAGGGCACGCTCGGAGGCGCGAGGCCGAGAAATTCGCTCTCGAGGCAACCGAGGGCAAACACCGAGGCGCGCCGTGGCGTTTGCTGCTCGTCGCGCGCTATCCGGTGGGTCAGGGCTCGTTTGATCGCCGCCTCTCGGAGGGAGGAACGCTCTTCAGACATTTTCGAGCAACGCCTCGCTCGCTCCAACTGGAAACGCGCGGAGCTCTATTAGCGAGAGTAGATCGATGCGTGCACGCGGCAACGCGAGGCGAGGCGAGGGGCTCGCGCGAGTCGAGCGAGAGCTTCCGCCACTCGGAGATAATCCTTTGTCGCGCGTCGCGTTATTGTTTACGAGCAATTTCGCGGGACAACGAGCGAAGGATGTATGCAAACGCGCGCGAAAGAACCCTTTTGCAGGGGGCAGGGGGCAAGGGGCAGCGTACCCAAACAAGGGCCGAGAGCCGTCCGTGGGGGACTCGAGGCGTCGGAGGGCTCTTTTCATTTCGAGAGAACAAACAGCGGGAGTCGCGACGGCGCTGCCGACGAATCTCCGACGTTCGAGGAGCGTCCCGCTGCATTATCGCCGATACGCCGGCAATTTGTGCCAAGAATCGTCTCGTCGTCGCAGGAGCGACGAGAAAGGGGAAGGGGCGAAGGGAGCGCAGCCGAGGTGCGGGCTCGCGCCACGGCCATGGAAGGCGGCGAGGCGACGCGCGTGTTCGGTGGAACAAAAGTAACAACTGCCTCTATCGCCAGCGCCGTTTCCGCGTTATCAATGAGCATAATTGTCGACGATAAGGTGACTCATAAGAGCATCCTCGAGGCGCAGCGTTATAAATCATCCTCCGAACATAGGCGGTGGGGTCTCGTCGGCGGTTCGCGAGAGCGCTACTACGTAGCCGTCCCGGGTAGCGGTGCTCCTATTGCTCGGGCTGCTTTACCGCTACGCGCGCACCGTCGCCGGTATCGCGACGCTACCACTGCGACTACAACGCGTCACGGCGCAGGATCGTTTTATCTCGGCGCGCATCTGGATTATGACATACGTGCTCGTTTATAAGTTTCTCGATACGACCGGAGTGTCGCTGAACACGAACGATAATGGCGAAGAAACACCTCCGAGGTAGAGAACGACTTCCGTGTTCTCCGCGTTCTTTCGCGGCGACACCACGCGCCCGTTTGTCTCGACCGAAGCCCTCCTCCGCCTCCACCGCTCCCCTCGCGCGGTCCCTCTCTCCTCTGCTCCGACGAGTACCGCGATCCCGTCGACGTCTCGCCGTTTCGTCGACTCGGCGGAGTCTTCCCGCGACGGAAATTAATTCTTGCGCAACGGCGAGAGAGTATACGGTTTGGCGACCTTAATTTCTCCGAGTCTGAGCGAAAATTTGAGCGACCGCAAGGTCGGCGCCACGGTGGCCCCGGTGCACCGTCACGGCGGTACCGACGAAAGGACCGCGTCCTTGGTCGAAAAAAAAACAAAAAACACGATCCCGCGGACGATCGTGTTGTTTGCTCGAATCGTTCCCACGAGCCGACAAAAAAGGGGGGAATGAGTCGCGTTTCCGAGCGCGGCAATTAGCCGAGCGACGGGCTCGCGCGAGACGCAAAATCCCGCCCCTCCTCGCGAAAGTGAAATTGCCAATTCGCGCTGGAGAAGCACGAACGAGAGCTCCGCTCGTGCCAGGTGGAAATTCCTTCGGCCGTCCTCGCGTCCCACCGTCGGCGCGGGTACCGACGTCGCGACGACCTCCTCCGTCGAAACGTAAACAGTCGGAGTCCGCTGCCCGAGCCCCCCGCGCCCAATGTTTTTTCGCGAAACCCAGATCCCGCAAAACTGCGCGGCTCGAAGTCGAGCGCGATACGCGCGATCGGCGATCCGCGAGAGACGAGGAGCGAGCGGCGCGCGACGAGAAGGAAGCGCTCGCGGCCTTCGACTCGCCGATCGGTGGAGATTAGACGCGCTCTCAAAGAAGACCGAACGTTCGGAAATTTCACGGTCGCGTCGCGATCTAAAACGCTGCCGAAGACTTTGCGCGGTATCTTCCGAAACGCGATTGCGATCTCGCTATCGTCGATAGGACGTTATCGTTGGGTCGGACGGCAACGTTCTCGCGTGTTCGCGCGGAAGCCCCTCGGGTTCCAGGCTCCAACGGTCGGAGACGGAACGGTCTCGACGCGTCGGGCGACGATCGGACGACGGTCGGCCGACCTTCGAGGTCTTGCGTAACCGAGGTAAACGTTTAAGCGAAAACCTGTTGTTGGCGAATTCGGGGAAAACGTCGCACGTCCGCGTGCTCCGATTTTTTCGCCCGCGACGAGCGCCTGTTTGCGCTTCATCGGGAGGACTCGTGACGCTCCCGGCGCCCGATTCCAAAAAATGTGGGCAACGCGACCGGCGAGCGACGAACTCGATGGATCGGAAGCCGGTCGGAGCGCGGGACACGACGAGAAAGACGCTCGTTCCGCCGTGGAAGGATCGGCGAGAAAATTTCCTCGGCTCGCCGGTGCAGCCGCTCGAGGACGTTGACCGTTCGACTCGATCGACGGCCGAACGCCCGCCTTTTCGAAATACCGTTCGAGAATCGAAAGTGACTCTCGGTATCGATGCTCCTCGGGATCGAGAGCGCGCCCTCCTCCTCCTCTCGTACCCGACGTATTTTTCGTTCGTCGCGATTGCCCGCAGCCAAATCGCGGAGAGGGACGACTCGCGCCTCGACGTCTCGAGATCCCGAGGAGTCGAGACGCGGATCCGGACCTCGGGACATCGGGACCGCGATGCCGAAGCTATTCTCTCGCGAGACTGCATTATCGACTCGCGGCTGATTCGCGTCGTCGCGGGAACGACCGGAGAGCGTCCCGAGCGAGTCCGATCGGCGCCAGCGAACCTTAACCCTACGAGGAAGAAGTTCGAGAGCCACTCACCACTCACCACCGGCGAGGAGGACGACGTCGGAAGCGAAAATTTCCCGGGCTCCGGATCGAGCGAGAGCCACGGTATCCGCGGTATCTCCGGTATCTCCGGTCGTCGTCTTCTTCCCTTCCCTTCCCTTCCTTCCTCTCCTCTTCTCTTTTCTTCACTTCTCTTCACTTCTCGCGCTTCTCCAGCGGACGATCCTCGAATCCGGCCTGGCGACACTTTGCTGACCGAACGCACCGACAAACGGTCACGCGCGCACTCCCGCGGTATCACTGTTTCGCGCGAGGAACGACGATCGACGGCCTCGTTTTCGCGCCGAGGCGCGCGCTTGACGTCTACTCCCGACGAAACCTAGACGGCAGCGGCGGCGGCGCGTCTCCCCGGGCCGAACTCGCGCTCGCGACTGCTCCGATCCGTCGAACCCTCGAGCGGCCGCGCGCGCAGCGCCGCCCGCGGAACCCGATCGAACCGACCGACCGAGCGGATTTTCGATCGGCCCGTCCTCGCGCCTCGCGCCTCGCGACCCGCGGCACCCGACCTACGGCCCCCCCGCGACCCCGCCCGCCATAGAGCTAATATTTTTGCCCCTTCGGCCGCTCTTCGCCCTGGAACCCGAGACCGCGCTCCTTCCGGAAGCCGACGAACGCCGAGTTCCGTTACTCGCGGCTTCCACCCGTCGATCTCGGATCCACCTCGGCCGTCGCGCATTCTCGCCAGTGCCGCGCTCCCTCCGGACCAACGTCCCTCCCTTCTCCCGGAGGGATCGTGGATCGAACTCGAGTTCGGCGTCGACTCGCCCAAACGCGACCGGCGGGCTCCGTTTCGTCCCGGCGTCGTGCCCTTAACTGTAAAAGAACCGAGGACGAGGAACGCGACGAACCCGACGTCGAGGGTACCGAGCAAGAAACGAACGCTCGTATAATCCGCGTTCCCAACGTTCTGCACCGGTACCATTACCATTACCATTACCATTACCATTGCCATTCCGGGTCTTCTTGTCGTCTCCTTCCTCCACCCCTCTCCACCGCGGTATCTTCCCTCTCTCCTTCACCCTCGCTCTTCTCTCCCTCGGTGGCAGTCGGCGAACAGTATCTCCGAATCGGCCGAGTAAATCAACGATCGTCGGTCCGTCGATTACCGCCGCGACTTTTTCCTGCCCGACTTACCTGCCATTCTTTTCTCCTCGACCGTCTCGCGGAAACGGTTCGCCGCGCGAGAGCCTTCCTCCTTATGGAAATCCGGAGGAATAGCGCGCGGTAACTGTAAACCGGGGAGAAGCTCGGAAAAACGCAACACCGCCGGTACGCACGATTCGTGGCCACGATTAACGGTTCAATTAGGATAACGAGAGCCGTTTCTTCGGTGCGCGGTTAAATCTCTAACGAGCTTCCGAGAAGTCCGGGCGAGCCGTTGCGCGGACCATTTGCCCGCCCGAGAATACCGACGCCGATACTTTTAAAAGCCGATCGCGCGTCTCCCCCTTGGCTTCCTTGAGCGCGCGAGACAGGAAATTTTCCGGCGCGTCCCCGAGGAAGATCCATCCTCCACGGCGAGCGAGGCGAGAAGCCAGCCCGGCCAGAAGGAGCCGACGGTTCGTCCTGTCCGCTCGATCGCGCGAAAAATCGCCGAGCCGTAATTAACGAGTCGGCGATATCTCGGGGGGAAGGAAGGCCTGGAATCGGTAACCCTACACCGTCGGCAGCTAATTATATCATCATTTTTTCCCTCTCGCATGATCAATGGCAGCTTTGCTCGTCCATAAAGAGGCACGCGAGTCGGCTTATCGAGTTTCTCGCGAGGCATACGCGCGGCGGAGGACCGTTGGAACGGTTTCAGCCTGGCCAACAGGTTGTCCCGACCGTCCCGACCGCCGGCCAACCTCCCCGACGACCGGACGGAGAGCCGATCCCGAGAGGGGGATCGGGTTGCCTTCGCTCGACCGCCCCCGGCCCGATGACGCCTTCCCCTCGAACATGCGCGCCGGAAGCGGAAGCCACGCGCGGCCTGGTGGACGAGCGGGCGTTTCGCGATCGAGGCCCATCGGGTTGCCGTGAATTTTTTCCGAGAGTCGCGACAACGTCCATCGAAGCGGAGGTGTCGGGGATGCGCGGATTTCTGGGAAAAGAGGGACGAATGGTTCGCGAAGGTCGGGGACCAAGTAACTCGAAGACCGCGTACGATATCGTAACCGTCAAATTATTATTACTCTCTTACAATATCTATCTCTTTAATGTTCTCCTTTTGAGCTATAAACCGTCATTCGTGTTTGTACATGAAAGTATTGAAAAAGTCAAAAGCACTGTTCCACGCTCATTCTCGCTTACCTCGCTTGTCGCGCGATCTTAAAAAAATGTCACGGGGCGCGCCCGCGCTCGCGCACGTACACGCGCACGCTACTTAGTTTCTCTCGTTTTCTTCCTCCTCTTCCTTCCTCTACAATTTTCGGGGTACCACTACGTGGATTAATGAACACCGCGGTGCTTTCGACGATCGCTGAACGTCAAGGTCGATCCGCACGATGAACGCGAGGTGTCGATCTTCCATTTTGGCAGTGCAAGACGATCGTTATTCTCTCCGTTTGCCTCGTTCCGTCCTTTCGCAACGTCGGCTCGTCGCGCGCAAGATTCACGGAGCCGATCGGACGGCGACCACGATGCTCCGAATTCGAGCGGAACGGCGGGCGGCTTCCTCGGTTTTCGCCGCTGGCTTTTTCCCGGCTCGGGACGAAGAGAGCGACGCTCTCCGCCGCCTCGCGCCTCTCTCTCTCTTTCACGTTGTTTTCCGTTTATCGCCAGACACCCGAGCCCCGTTCGAGTTAGCCGCGCGCATCTCCCATCGCCCTTCCCTTCTCTCTACCCTACAGAAACGGCGTTACTCCAAACTAGACGATACAATTTCTCTACCTTTGCACGCGAGACAAACAGGCGCTCCTTCTCCGGCCCAAGCAACGTCGCGGCGCTCGTGACGAAGATGGAGAATCGGACGAGTCTTTTCCTTGGCGGAAAACGGACGGGGGGGAAAGGAGGAGACCGGGGACGAGCACGGCGAAAGATGGAGAGAGGAGAACGGGCAGGCGCATCGTCACGCTCACCGACGTCGTCGTGCTTTTACATAGAATTTATAATAATGCAAACACTATACTCGTAATAAGCTACGTTTACGCGGAGCTTCGTATGTACATGCGTTGCTCGCGGTCGCACGATTCTCCGATACAGCTTCGTTTCGCGCAGGGGCAGAGGCAAAGGCAAATGCGGAGGCAGAGACGGAGACGGAGACGGTGGCAGAGGAAGCGGGAACAGGAGCGGCAGAGGGAGACAGAAAGAGAGAGCCGCGAAAACTAGAAAGCCGCTGGCGTGCGACGTTAGAAGCGCCGTGGAAGCGACCGTTCGCTCGCGTTTTCTCGCGTCAACGACGGAGGCGATCCACGCTTCGCGAGAATCTCATTCCTTCGAAGGAGAAAGGTGGAGAATTTCTTCGCGCAGAAATTTCGCTCGGATAACCATCGACGGGGGGTTCGGACGATCGACCGGTGGTCGTCGACTAAACGGATCGTTTCCGCGGACTTCGATCCCGCGTACCGCGCGGCTGAAACCTTCGATGGTCGTTTAAGGCTGCTCACGGTTTTCGTTGGTCGGACTACCTACGGGAAATATCGAGACTCTTTGATCGTTTCTACGTTTATTCGAGCAATCCTGGAAGGAACCTAAAGCATCGAAGAAGCACAGTACTCGGGGATTGATCGGAGGGAATTTGCGGCAACCGATCGGAATGAAAGTTACGTCCGACGTAAGGTATTTGCGTTCAAAGGACCCCCGAGAGTCGACGAAGAAAACGAGCGACGACCTCGTGGAAAATGGCCACGAGAGCGTCGGCCTTTCCTTCGGAACTCGACTCTTCTTTCCTCGAGGGCGACCCCTCGTTCGCGCATCTTCCTCGTCCGAGGGAAGGATCGTGCCACGTTCGGCGAGAAAAGTCGAAGAAAGAACGCGATCGACCCGACGGAGGGAGGACGATCCAGCGGCACCATTTCTTCCGTTTCATCCACGTTCCGTGTTTTCTAATATTTTTGCAAAAATACCACGTCTACTGTCGATATCGAAAATCACCTCTGTCCCCTCTGTCTCTCTCTCTCTCTCTCTTCCTTTCTCGCCCACCGTTTCTTTGTTCGAAATATCTCATCGAGACCAAAGACCGCAACCCGCATTCGTTGCCGATCGTGCCTCTTATTTACAGGGTGCTTTAATATGCTACAATTATCGCTAATTCCACGCGTCTTCTTCTTCATCGCGCACTCGATCCTCGCTGGTGGCGACGCAACGGCCGAGAGGGAGAAGGAGTGCCACGATTTTTCCCCAAAAATCATTCTCGCAACGGAGAAAACCCGCGGTCTCTCGCGGCTCTCTTTCTCGCCCGACCGCTCTCGCTCACGCGCTCTCTCTCATTCTCTCTCAACGCTAATGAATATTTAATCGGCTTACATAAAATTTTACAACGTCTCGCTAAAATATACATTTATTATTTTAGTGCGTAGAACCGCGCGGTTAAAATTAATCCTAGGGTGAAAAAAACGCTCGATATAAAAAAAATAATTAGAACGAAAATAAGAAGAATCGAAGGTCGCGGCGAACGAAAGGGCGTCGAGGATTTAAGAGAAGAAAAAAAAAAAGGCGTACGGTGATTGCGTTTAAGGTGAACCCGAAAGGTGTGCCGGTGCACCGTCGGTTCTCTCTTCCATCCCGTTTCTTTCTCGCTTCGACGTTTCGCCCTCCGTTTGTTCCTCGTCTCGCGAAAATTTGACATCTTCCTCGCTGGACGCGCGAAAAGTTTTCCCAAAGTCGCCGGGCAATTTCCCCCGTTTCGCTCCATTTTCCAAACCATCCTTGACTCGCGTCTTTGGGCGATAACGACTCTCGCCGCGCCCGTTCGCGGATTCACGCTCGACCGAGCGAGCACGTTCGAGCCGGAGAACATGGTAAACGAACGCGAAACGACTACTTTCTAATTATCGTGCTCGCATGTACATTTTGAAAACGAGCGATCTCGCGAGACGCGGCTCTCGCGCGATCCACGTCTGCTCGCGTAAAAGCTTACGCGAGCTTAGGCAACGACTAAACGCTAATTTTCTTACTCGCAATTAATTCATATAAAGCGCGGGAATGCGAAAAAATGGACAGTCTTGTACCGAGGAAGCGTAGAATTGAGACGCGAATCGACCGACGTTCGCGGACGATTCGAAGGAACGATTGGAAGTGTCTTCTCGATGTTTCCGACGGTTCATTCCCACCGAGCGCTGTCTCGAGATGGAGCTCGTCCCCTCCGCTTCGTTGCCACGGTTCCTCCTCCTCTTAAACACGAGATCAAGCGCGACGAAGCGGCCGAACGTCTCCCTTCCGTCGTTTCACCCTCGCGCGGAAGAATTTGAAGAAAAAAACGGAGCTTCTCGCGTGTTCCGCAACGTCGTCGTTGCCGGGGTCGTTCGGTGGGGTCCCGTTGGCGAGTCGAGCGAAATTTGAGGCATCGAGACGCGCGTCGGTTCTCTCGAGCCGGGAAAAAAAGGACTTTTTGATCGCGAGGATGGCAGGGAGAGATGAGGATGGAGGAAGGTGGCAGAAGGCAGGTGAAAGGATAGAGGGGAAAGGAATGGAAGAGTTACTGCAAAGAACGTAGTTTCTCCCGCGGGAGAAGTTGGTCCCTCGTTCGCGATATACTCGAATCGATCAAATTTCCCCCGACGTCGGTTTCCCCGACAAGTGGTTTCTCGAGATGGGGGAGCGGAGGGTGAACCGACCGGAAGAGGACGATCGGTGCCGCGATCGCGCCACGAAGTAAAGCAACGAACACGATTACCGGCCGAACACGAGGAATCACCGAGAACTCGCGGCACGCGACGATGGTCGGGCTACGGTACACGCTTCAAGGGGATCCTTGGCACGAAGCAAGGAGAGAAGCGCGCACCCTCCAGCGAGGAAAACCGACCGGATCCGCGAGACATCGAAGGAAGAACGGAAGAGCGGTACGCGACGCGCCTTCGAATTAAGCCCTAATTGCACCTACGATTCGTCGACCCGGGGGTGTCCGTCCATCCGCCTTTCCGCCTCGGGGACTCTGCGTGGGTGATTGCGCGTGTGCTTACTCGCATCCTAGCGCGCCTACCTTCGTCTCCGTGTATAGACAGAGACGTACATATAGATAGCGACATATGTCTGTTGGCGTTTGTTCAGTTTTCCGAACGTTTAGATGGCAGTGCCTCGGTTCGCATCCTTCGACGTAAAATTGGCAGTGTACGTGTGCACGATGTACGTGCGCTCTCGGCACGCTCTCGGTAGGCTCTCGGTGCGCTCCGCGACAAGATCGCGGCGAAGGAACGACCGGGAGGCGCGAGGAGAGGAGAGCGAGCGCCCGGCGGAGGAGAGGACGATTTCCCTACCCTCGAAAAACAGCAAAGTCGAAGCGCGATGGAGGAAAAGTGGAGCGACAGGAAATAGAGGGATCGGGAGGTTCCGAGGTGCGTAAACTATCGTGATCGAACGGCTGGCAGTGCGCGATTTTTGGCAGTGACGCGTTTCTTGGGAAAATCCGTGCCCTCTCGGACGTCCCGTTGGTGCGCTCGCTCCCTCCAGATACGCCGCAAAAGGACTCCGCGTGTCGTCGTCCCGAGAGAAAAAAGTGCCGCGAGCCGAGAGGCTCTCGCGCCGCGCGGCCGATACACCCAACGATTATAATTTCAACTAACTATGTACATCGATCGCGAGCACCTCGAAGCGCCCACGCACGAGCGCGCTCGCGGCTCCTCCGTCTCGCTCTCGAGGAAACCGAGGAAAAAGAGGTCGCGAGAGCGCGATGAGCGAGGAGGCGTCTCGCGCGCAACCGCGTCAGCTAGAGATCTATCGGATTATACATTTAGAATCGTAGTAATAATAGTAAGAATAATTAATCGATCAATTATCCTAGGCTTCTTAATTACATCGTATTGGCAGTGTTTCTTAGCTGGTGTGTGTAGGTGTCTTTCCGTCCGTGCGTGTGTTTACGTGGTCAGGTTGTCGTTGCACGCATTCTCGCTCTCTCTCTCTCTCTCTCTCACACACACACACACACACTCTCTCTCTCTTTCTTGCTCTCTCGCTCCCGCAGGCTCTCTCCTTGTTCACATCAACTACACGACACGTCAACGACACGATTCCCATCCTCCCCTTCTACCCTCTTAATTTACAAGTATCTTTCTATTCGCTACATATGTATACACGGCGCGGTATCACGTTTCACGATGATAGAAATTTCCGCGATACGAGAAACGTATTTCTACGACCTCGGCTTATCTACATCTATGAAAATAGCGATCCGGCACCCTTCGTCTCGACTTGTTCCTCTTCTCCTCCGTGCCCCTGATCATCTTCTCCCTCTTCCTTCGCTTCTCCGTGCTCTTTCGAAATCCGTCCTCTCCGTTCTCCTCGGTCACTCGCCAACTTCGTGGACAAAGCGTACCACAGCCTCGGTGTCCTCTTCCCGCGCATCGAAAGGGCAACGGGTTCGTCGTGCAATGTCGGCGGTGTTGTCGCGATAGGACGGCTCCTCTCGCGCGACGGAAAGTCATTTTCCGTCTCCGCGGGAAGAGGCGAAGGAAACGATCGACGAACCGACCGTTTCCTCGTTTCGACTTTGCGCCGAACTCTCGCGATCGGTCCGGGAGTCCGTCGATCCCGTCCGGGAAAATGAAGGACGGGCGAGGCCGATGTTACGTTGCTCGTTTCGTCATCTTCTCTTCCCTGTGTTGGAGTTGTCACGCTCACGCTGCCTATGGTCTTCCATTTGTCCGCGCGGGTGTTTCGAGGTAATATCTCGCGCCCTTGCCAGCTCCCTCTCGTCTCTTCGATTCTCCCTCGTCCCTCGACTCCTCGGTCTTCGCCTGGGTCGCCTGGTCGCCACGCGCGGGGACCGCGGCGAGTCGAGAAACGGGGGCCAATCGAGAGGGGCTTTCGATTCTTCGCACCCCTTTTCTCTTGGCTTCGGTCTCTCGAGGTACTTCAACGGGGCCCGGAAGCGCCAAGGGGCCGTTGTTAGATATTAATTGATTCCTAAGGCCACCAGAGTGATTATCTCCTTATAACCGTTAATTAACGTTTAACATTTTTCGTTTCAACGTCATCATCGTCATTGTCTTCTTCTTCCTCCTCCTCCTCCTCCTCCTCCTCCTCCCCTTTTGTATCATCTTCCTCCTTATGTTCCTTAAATACGACGTAAAACTCTCGACATTATTTATTATCGTTATTCCGCTTTTTTTTTTTCTTTATCGATCAACTCGGCCGCGTATTCTTGGTCTTGAACGACGGTCAACGATATAAAACGCGAATCCACTTTTGAGGCACTTTTGAGGCCCAAACCCAGCTCTTCCGAGTCCGACGAGTGTCGTCCTATAGAGGCACTCGCGGCAGGAATCGACCCCAACGTTTGGAAATTTGGCATCGATGAGGCAACAAGAACATGTTTCATTGCTACTCGCGACTTCTATATATCCTCTAACGATCGATGGATTTAGGCTAAATAAATTAGGATGATTTTCTTCTCTTCTCCTCCCTCTTCCTTCTTTCTCCCGTATCCTTTGTTCCGCGGTTATTCCCGCTCTATCGCCCTCCTCGTCCGGCAAATTGCCCGCACGACTCGCGTCTCTCCCTCTCTCGCCGTCGCTCCTCCCTCTTCACTCGTTCGCGTGTGTCGGCTCTCTCTGGATCTTGACTTTGTTCGGATATCCCGTCGACTCGTACATCGTTCGTTTCCTCTCCTTCGCGGAAGAGACGCGAAACTGCGGTCCTCGTCGCGACACGTTCGGGTTCCGATTGCCACGTTACGAGGCCCCTCGTTCGCCTCCTCCTCCTCCTTCTCCTCCCCGGTGTCTCCGTCTCAGTCTCCCTTCTCCTCGTCACAGACCGGAAAATACGCGCGATCCTCCCGACACGGGACTCGTCCTCGTCGTTCGTTCCTCCTGCTGGATGGACCTCGCTGCTTCGTCACGCTTGTCCTCGATCGGAGCGCGTGCGACGTTATCACGAGTTCTTCACCGGTTTCCGACGTTGCTTCACTCGCGTCAGCGGGGGATTTCTGCCATTTATCGCGGAGTAAAGCGCCAGACTGACCTCCTCCGGCTTGGCGGCGGCGATCTTTCGGATTCCTACGTTCTTCGTGCTTTGTACTTCCGACTCGAGGACCCACTCGTCCGGCTCGCTGATGGGAAAAGAGAAAAGGCCGCGTTAACGTCGAACAACTAGGCAAATTGGCGAAGTTCGGTCGCGCGACGTCGAAAGAAGCGAGCGAGGGCACGCGGATTAAACCTACATGTCTGGTGGATGCCATCGCAGCAGTACTCTGGTCTTTCCGTCCAATTCCACTCTTCGTGCTAAAACCTGAGCATACGGGAAGACGTTAGTAAGGGGCAAAGATGTTCGGTGGAACGCGTCGACGTAGGCATACGTGGGCGATCTTACTTGACTAGTTAGGGCCATGGAATTTCCCGGGGTCTCCGCCAGGCGACCTTGCGTCCTCGATTTGGCGAGTTCGAGTAACCTGTGCTGAAGACCCTCCATCACTCCCGAGTCAAAGTAATCGAAGAGCCTCGCTGTAGGTGCAACAGAGACGACTTAACATCGTGACGCAAATAGATTAATTACCATGGAAGATCTTACGGGACGCGAAAGGGCGTCGGTGATATTATTATCGTGGATGGTCCACGAAACGAGCGCTTACCCGACCAGGGTTGTCGCCTGTATCTCAGCCTCTTGCCGTTTCTTCTCACGAGCTTCCCTCCGCTCTCGCAGCTCCGTCTGCCGCTGCCGTTGCTGGTCTCCGGCTGATTGAAGTGTCCGTTCACGTGCCTCTCGAGGGCGGTCTAAAGTGAAATTTGCCCGGGTAAATCGTCCACCGCGACCACTCGAAAACGGAGGGGGAAGAATCGGATATCGCGTTCCCGGGGCGCTATCGCGGAAAGACGAAGACGGAGGCGAAGACGAGGCCGAGAGCGAGAGGAGACGATACCTGGGAGCTGAATCTGCTGCCGCAGCCGTCGACGATGCACCGGAAGGGCTTGTTGCCGCCGTGAGACAGGACGTGCCTCTCGAGCCATCTTCGGGAGCAGGAACTCCTTCCTTGAACCTTGCACCCTTGCCACTGGCAGACGAAGTTGTCACCCCCGGTTTGCGTGTTGATGTGCGCCGTCTGAAATGCAGACGCCTCGATGAGACTCCGAGGTCGTTACCGAGGCCGCCTTGCACCCGCGAGTATCGAGTTTGCGACACGATCCTCCGAGGCTCCCGGACTCGATGATGCGCTTGGACGTTTGGTCGTTTCCCTGTTTCGACCGGAAAGACGCGAGAGACGCGCGAAATTCCAATCCCAAGATGGACGAGGAGAGGCGGACGCGCTCGACGGGGGCGCGTCGAAACCGTAATCCGGCGGATACACGGTAGCCAAGTAGGTGTCGTAATATCGATTACGCGGTAAAAAAAAATTGGGTCTCGATATTGGGCACCCCGCACGAAGGGAGTAGCGACATGGTAACAAAAAAACAGGGGGAAACCCGATACAACCTCCTGCAAGCTTCGTTAATTCCAGTACGCTCGAATTACGTGGAAGCGATCGATCCGATAGGAGCATCCTGCCCGGCAGTTGGAGTGGCCGCTCGAAACACGTTATCGTCTCCGCGAGGGCGGATAATATTACGCGAATACACCGATACTCGGTATCGACGGCCGAGACGGAGGGGAGATGTTTTTTAAACGGACGCGGCTGAGAGCAGCGACGAGAGGGAAAACGAGCAACGTCGTCGGCGACGGCATCGGGGTCCGTTCGCTGAGGTTCGATCTTGTCGCAACCTCGGATAAGCGACGGCATTGCCCGGCCATGTCGCTGTCGTTGTCGTCGTCGTCATCGTCATCGTCGGTAGAATCGTTCTCGGTGTCAGTTGTTCCGTGCACTTTCGTCCGAGTTCGCCTTTTTACGCTTAGAACGGCAGGGCCGTTTCGGAGGGTTGTACCGAGGACACGGTATAGCGTGATTCGAAGCGACACGCCGGAGGGGTGAGACGCCATCGGGGAGTCCGAGGGTCCGCAGCCTCCTCATCGGCGGAGCTTCGTTTCGCCGCATCTACGGGCAGAGCCAAAGGCACCGCCCGACGAGGACGCGATGGGTCGCTCGTTCGGCACTCCCGCCGGTTCGTACCTGCAGATGCTCCAGGAGACCACTGCTCGACTCGAAGCACGCCTCGCACTTGTCCCACCGACAGATTCCGCTGTCGGTGGCCTGTTGCCGGTCCTTCTCCGGCTCCCTCGCCGGAAATCGTATGGTCGTCGGAGCGGTGAGAATGGGCGAAAGCGGCGGCTTCGTCTCGCAGCTCCTCGAGTCCTCCTCCTCCTCCTCCTCCTCTGCTTCCTCCTCGTCGGCCGGACTGGCCCGACTCTCCTTCTTCGGTTCGGCCTCCTTCTCGACAACCGACAACCTCAGGGGATCCTGGTGGTGCAGCTGCTGCTGTTGCTGCTGCTGCTGCTGCTGCTGCTGCTGCTGCTGCTGCTGCTGCTGATGCAGCTGATGCTGCTGCTGCTGCTGCTGCTGCTGCTGCTGCAGCTGATGCTGCTGCTGATGCTGATGCTGATGCTGCTGCTGCTGCTGCTGCTGTGCGCTCTGAGATCTCAGGGAGCCGAGGATGCTAGCGCACCCGTTCGTCAAGTTGTTGTTCTCGTTGACGCGCGGCTTCGCGAGGATGCAACCCTTGAAGTCGAGGGTCACCGGTTCGCAGGACAACGACGCCGGGGCCGGCGTCGAGGACGGCGGGCAGCCTTTGGCGTTGGTGCTCGCCTCGCTGGTAGATCTGCTCCGAAATACGACACTAACATTGACAACGATGCAGAACTGGAGATCGCGACGGAAGGATACGTACCTGTTGGAGATCTTGCAGCTCGGGACGCTCTTGATAACGTCGTTGGAGACGGGGAGAGCGGGCACGGGCTTCGGGATCTTCTTGTCCGTCTTGCCGGCGGTCCTCGGGGCAACGACCGGCGGGGGCTTCTTGGTGGGCGGCGGAGACATGGTCAGCGTCCTGACCTCCCAGTCGCCGGGAGCGGAGCTACCGCGACTGTTCGGCGAGACGGCGCCCAGGTACTTGGCGAGGCCGCCCTTGTTTCTCTGCACCGTGGGTGGCCTTCGAAATTCCGAGGTGCTCTTCGCGACTAGCACCGACATCGCCTCGCTGGTCTTCTTGAGCTGTCGGGGGAAACGGAAAAGACGGGGGGTGAGATGGGGGGTGAGATGGGGGGTGAGATGGGGGGTGAGATCGGGGGTGAGACCGAGCGCGAGAAGCGCGGAGGAGAACGGGGAGAATGGGGGCGGTCACCTTGGGCTGCTGTGGCTTGATCTGGGTCTTGAAGTACTCGGTTATCTTTCCCTGAGAGTCGTGTCGATGGTGAAGGAGGCTCGGCTTGAGCGAGCCCCTGGAGGTCGGATCGGCGGCCCCGGACCTCGGAAGAGCGCCAGCCTCGGGCTCGCCCTTGAGTCTCTTGTAGGTCGAGCAGGCGGTCGCCGCGAGCGGCGGGGTCCAGGGCCACTGGGGCCTGGCGGCGTTCTGCGAGGACGGCGCCAGCTTGGGGCGAGACGGAAGTGGACTGCCGGAGGCAGCGCGAATCGCTACCCCCTCGTCGCTGCTGGTGCTGCAGGGCGAGCCGGGCTCCGTGATGTCGCTGGTACCGCTGCTGCTGCACTCCCCGCAGGAAACGGCCACGCCACTGAAAACGATCCCAAGTTTTTCGCGTTAGGAGCGCGTCGGTCCAGTTCGTTTCGCTCGAAGAAGGATTCCGGAGCGACTCGGACGGCGAGTCGGGCTACTCGGATCCTCCCGAGAAGCAGCTTCGGCGAGGACCGAACCGGTTGCGAGCATCGGAAACGGCCGCGGGGAAATTGCACGGTTAAATACTTGCCGACGATATGGCCGGGAGCGAAGACCTAATTGGGGAATCGGGAAAGCCGCCGAAAATCGTTTCGGCGCGATCGGAGGCGCGCTGCGAGCCAACGGGCTCGTTCGTCCTCGACGTTTCGGTGATTTGCGGCGAGAAGGGCGACGAAAAGAAGGGAACCGTCGCGGCGGGCCGGAGGGGGAGAATCGCCTCCTCGCTTCTCGCAGGAACGGCCGGGTAGATTTCTCGGAACGATTTCGCGTCGGGCCTATCGTTACCCGAGGAGCTCGTCCCTTTGACCTTGCGTCGGTCCTGCGACTCGCTCGGGAAATCGACGAGGTGGCTCTCGGAGGGGTCTCGTCGAGCGAGCGGCACGAGGCGTTCCCTCGGATGCCAGCCTTATCCGTCGACAACGTAACGCAACGAAACGCAACGTAGCGCCGAGGGCGCAAAAAATTCATCGGCGCATATTTCGGCGATAACGGGGACGGCGTGAAATCCGCGGGAGAAGAAGAAGGAGAGAGAGAGAAGGGAGGAGAGAGAGCGAGAGAGGACGCAGGCGGGAGAGGTCTCCTCTCGGTCGGGCGTTTTCGGCGGTTTCCGTGGCCGGAGATATTTTCGGAGGCGAATTCGCGTGCCAGCCTCTCGACGTCACGAGAAAAAGAGAGACACTGACCTTTCCACGTTACGATTCCGACATTGCGTTTACGCAACGAGGCGCTCCGCCGGCTGGAAAGCCGAGAGAAGGAGGGACGGTCGTTCGTTAAACCCCGGCCACCGGCCGAACGACGGTCATTGTGCCGTGAAATTCCTTTTTTATCGATTCTCCGATCTCTCCGGCCGCTCGCCGCGACCCCGATGGCTCGTCACCCTCTCCGACGACGCAACGCCGTATCGGCGCTCGTATCGATTACCGTTTCTCCCCGAAACTCGCCCCTCGCGACTACGTTTCCACTTGCCGTTCACGATCGCCAACGATCGCCAACGATCGCCGTCGTGGCTCGAGATTCGCGACGTCCATTTCTCTTCGGGGTCTTCGCTTCTCCGGGGCAAGACGTCGAGAGATAGAAACGAAATTCGAGAGAGACCAGAATCCGCGAGTCGGCCCCGCGTACTTTGTCGACGAAGGAGCGAAGAGCGAGCAGCGACGAGCGAAAGGCGGGCCGAAACGAGCGGAAACGAGCGGAAGTGGCGGAAGAGGGAAGCGGCGTCGCGCGGCCCGTTGATTTCGTCGAGCCTGCTTTGCCTCGTAGCAGCAATTTTCTCCGCTGTACAGCCACGAAGCGAGCAAACTCGGCCCAAGATGCGCTCGAACTCGGCAGTTTCGTCTATATTTACCGTGCGACCGTGTTACTCCGGCCGACGCGGCTCGATCGGAGGTATCTTCTCGTGCTTCTCGTCTCTAGCGACGAAGAGCTCGACCAACATCGAAGCGATCGAGGACTTCCTCCGTCGAATCCCGCGACTCGGTCAAAAGAGTCGCGAAAGGATTCGTCGGAATCTTGGATCGGGGACTCTCTCGACGGTCCCTGCAGGTGGCTCCTCCGCTCGGAGCTGCACCAAGGCTCGAACGGTGCTTCCACGCGTCCGTGGCTCTAGATCGAATATTCCCATTCCCATTCCCATTCCTCCTATTTCCTCCCTCTCGCACCCTCCCGGCCCTCCCGGCCCTCTCGGTCGTTTCGCCAACGCCGTCCTCCCTCTCCGTCGGTCCACGTTGGCCGCGCGGTTACCTTCCTCCGTCGCGCTTCCCTGGACTACTTACGAGAGGACGTTTCACTCTCGGAATCTTTCGTCTATTTTGCTATCGTCGCCTGGTGCCGCTCCTCTCGGCCGCTTCCTCTCCGTCGCCACCCTGTCTCTTTCTCTCTCTCTCTCTCCTGCATTTCGCTCGAGCAACGGCCGCTCGGTCGGCCCTTTCTCGCGCGACCGGCGCGACCAACGTTTCGATGGCGCGCGTCTTCCGACCGCTCGCGCGCGGTCCCAACCCGGACGATTCTTCCCTTTAATAATTTCAATCCCGTTACTCGGTTTGCCGTTCGGCTCATTTCCATCTCCGTACTTTTTCCACCACCTTCGATCGTCCGCCCCAACAGCTCGGCTCTACCTCCGCGCGCTACACCTTTATCTCTCCGCCGTTCCACGATTCCCCTCGGTCGGTCCCCTCGACGTCCGACCCTCTTCGCCCTCGAGGTCCCTCGATCCGCCAGGACGGGTCCGTCTTTCCTTTCGTCCCCCCTCCAACCCTCTTCCCTCTTTACACTCCGACCCTGTCTCTCCCTCGCGGCGGATCCATCTCTCTATTTTCCTCCCGCGCTCTCCACCGGCCCGGAATTCTATCTCATTCTCCGACGCACCGGTTCTATCTCCCTCGAGCCGACTCTCAGAATTTTGTCCCTCTCCTCTCGACGCCTCTCCGACGGACAGCTCTTCTCCTTCCTCCGCGTCCTTCGATCTCCTCCTATCCCGGACTCTTCCCTCGATCCCTCTCTAACGCGATCGTTTTCCCTCGCTCCGGCTTCGTTGTTCCCTCTCTCTCATTCTCTGACTGTACGCTTGTCTCTCTCTCTCCCTCCCTCCCTCCCGCGGCTCGTGTCTCCCGTACGGCTTTCCGCTTTCCTCCTCCCGACTTTTAGCGGCTCTCCGAGGGTTCACGATCTACTCTCTCGCTACTCTCGCTCCACGCGCTCCGCGTCTATCCCCTTCCGTTCTTCCCTCCTTTCTCCTCGCGGACTATTTTTCTCGCGCCCTCTCGTCCTCCCTCGCCCTTCTCTCCTTCGTTCCGATCTCGCTGCTCGAATCTCTCTCTCCCTCTCTCTCTCGTCTCTCTATCGGCGGTAGGCTGTCGGTCTCGTAACGCTCGCCCTCCCACCCCGCGCCGTTTCGCCACGCCGGCGATAGAACGGGGCGCTACTTCCCTCCGCGTCTCTCTAGCGAGCTCATTGTCCGGCGCGCTGTGGCGGAAATGCCCGTTCACCTAAATACCTCGAGTTATACTCCCAGCTAGAATCACCGGCGAACAACGAACGGACGTCGATATCGCGCCACCGACGGGAAGCTTCCTCGAACCGTCCCGTCATTCCGCGTTCGCGGTTCCGTCGTCGGACGAAACGTTCGTTCCGCGTCCCGCGGCTCGCCGTTCGAGAAAAACCTCGGAAGGAGACCTCGCGGCGATTCGGCCATCTCGACACCCCCACCCCCGGAATATGCCGATCCCCTCGTCGTTTCGGAACCCCCCCCGGGCCTGTTCGTCGTCAGCGAACAGGTACGGGTCCGACGCCCCCGAGTCCACGTGCCGACCGAGCCGTATCGATGGCAGCCCTGGATCGGCCGAGCTGCGCTCGCACCGAGGGGAAAATTGCTGCCACGGGGACTGGGCCAGGCCCCGGGAGAATTCTGCGTCTCGGTCCGGTCATCGGGGTTGGACTCGTGGAAGCAGAAGTGGAGCCCGAATCGCTAGACGAGTGGTGACCACGGTGGCTCGGCGGGGCAGGTCGGATCGCGCTAGATAAATACCGTCCGATCGACTCGGGGCGACGGAAACGACCGATCCCGATCCCACGTTTGTCGCGGCGCAGACTCCAGGAAGCGTTCGCGAATCGCGTCCGCCGTCTCTGGTGCCACGAGGCGCGCCAAACGGAGTACGCGAGAATTTCGAGAAAGCGCGGAATCTCGTCTTCGACGCCGCGGTCAATGTCGCGCCCGAATGATTTACAACGAGAGTTTACGGGAATAGCGGGCAATTGGCCGTGCACCGGCGCCGTGGGGGTGGACGGGCGCGAGCGCGAGGCGAAAGAGGAGAGAGGGCAAGTCGGAGGAGAAAAAAGAGGAGAGCGCGACAAATTATTATTATTAGCATGGTCGCCGGTCGAAAAGGGAGCGTCGTTCGGGCTCGATTTAATTCGTTAAATGAATTTGCACCGGCCGCAAATTCGCAGATAATTATCGCGTCCCTTTTCATCGTCGCGTGGTCGTATCTTTATTAGCCGGGTTGCCTGGGAATAATAAAATTGCAAGCGGGCGCGGCGTATGCGGAAAAAGCGCGTCGGTCGCGTCGGTCGAGTCGCGCGCTCGAGTTATTAAAACGTGCCTTCGCGATGCCACCGAGCACCGGCAATATTTAGTCGAGAGAGGTCGTCGACACGGACGGGGGTTATATCCTCGGTTCGCCTCGCTCTCGCCGGCTTCTCCCTCGTTCCGGCGCCCATTCTTCTCGTTTTTCCCGTTCTTCCCGTTCTTCTCGCTCGTTCCCAAGCTAGCCTACATTTCGCCATCTCCGAATTACCCCCGAGAGCTTCCTCGTCGGCACCGATTTTCCGCCCATCTCCATCCCGATAACCCCTACGCTCTCCTTCGACGATCTTGCCTTCCTCGGAAGAGGATCGAAGACTAACGTGATCGATGAAATCGCGGGGCGCTCTCGTCGGGCCGCGGGAAGTTTGCTCGACGTCGGGAGGAGGAAGTCGGTGCACGCGGCGGCTAACGACGATGCGCCGGCGTGCATTTAATTAGACTTGCAGCTGCAATTGCCCGAGGTTTGCGCAACGTATCGCCGACGCTCGGTAACGACGTCGAGGAGGAGGAACGGTGCCGGAGGATTCCTTCGGATCCAGCCGGCTCGCGCGAGCGAATCGACGACGACCGTTCGCTCCTCTCCGCGAATACGGAGAGGAATACGGACGAGAATAAGGATAGGAATAGGAATAGGAATAGGAATAGGAATAGGAATAGGAATACGAATACGAATAGGAATAGAAGTAGAAATAAGTTCGAAATAAGGTATTCCAGGCTTAGTCGGCGCGCGTCACCCTCCTTCGTCTTCCTATACTTAGAACTCTGTCTCAGGCTTTGGCTTTGCCTCTTCCTCTCGTTCCTGCCTCTCTCGAGCCTCTCGACCCGCTCCCTTTTGAGCGAGCGTCCCTATACTCTGCTCTCCGTATCGCTCCCTCTCCGCCGTGCTGCCGCGTTCGCTCGACGAGGAGCTTCGCGCATTCGTTCCCTTCCGAGCGACTGAAAGGAGGGCCGACTCGACTTTTGGGGGAGGGAGGAGGAGGAGAATCCTCGAGGCCGAACGGAGAGATTCGTTCTTGGCTCCATTTTCCCGATCCTCTTCCTCTTCCCGTGCCTCTTTTCAGCGAACAAAGGCCAAAGATTTTCCGAAATAGCTGGCTGCTCTTCCGCGTCGCGATGCACCTCCGACCAGCGCGCGTTCGTCGAACCGTCGAGCGCGACCGATCGATATCCCCGAGCAGCCCCCGTCTCGCGTCGTCGGAAATTGCGCGCTTTTCCCGGCGAGAGCGGAGATCGATTCGATCGCTTCGCGCGGCTTGCCCCCCAAATTTCCGCAACGCTGGACACGAGGTTCTCGAGAAAGCATTCGCTGAATCGCGAATATTGCCGAAAGATAAGCTCCCGATCGGCCGTGGAGCTACGCGAAACGAGCGCCGGAGAGGAAAGTCGTCGGAGCCTCCGGCGGGGAGTCGGACGATAAAAGCGAACACTCGGGCGACAGTGCAAGTAAAGTCGGAAGAAAGAGACAGTAAAAGCCGGAGTCGCTCGACTCGCCCGAGAGAATCTCACTTTCGGCGGATAACCGTTAGGGCGATTACGCCGCAGGTAGGACGTAGGTGAGCGCGGTCGGACGAGCGAGCGATCCAACGAGCGAGAAACTCGGCCACGTGGGCGTCATCGAATGCGAGAGCATCGGCAAAGTCCATTTCCCGGCGAGTTCAGCGAAGCTTCTCCGCGCCCACGCGGCTAGAGCAGAGGATTCGGCTCGCGAACCGAGAGGCGAGCCTCGAGCTTAGCTGAGCGCGATTAGAACGGCCACTCTCGGTCATCTCCGAATTGCCGTTGCCGTTACCGTTACCGTAATTGCCCTCGGCTCGTCGGCCGACTCCGAGCCGGCTCGAAGTTGCGCCGTTTTCGGTGGACTCCCTTCCGCGAGGGCGCAAACGTTTGCGCGGCGAACGAATATCGACGAGAACTTCGCCGAGGCGGGCAGAGACGGGGATAGATGCGCGGGGGCGACGCGGCGAGGAAAGCCATGGGCCGCGCTTAATCCCTTTACAAAGACAGGAACGACTCTCTCCCTGCGTGGCGGATTATCTCGGAGGCTCGAGGCGACCCTGGGTCCCTCGAAAATCGACCTCCTTGCCGCGGGGACCAGGCCTTCGAGCCGGTGCCATCTCGTCTCGCGACTCTCCGTGCTCGTTCATCGACGCGAAGCTGGCAATTCGGGAGCGGCCGGAGTAGCTACGGTGCCTCGTCGTCGTCGTCGTCGTCGGCGGTGGTACACGGCGAGTAAAACGGAATCGCGCCGGGAAAAAAATTGCGGAACGTCGAGAAACCTCGACGCCGAGAGTGGCCCGTCCGCGAATCTACTTGTATTTGCGTCGCGAATCTTTCTTCGCGGAGCGTGTTTAGGATCGACGGCGAGCGACGCGAGCGACTCGAGAAGAGAGGAGAGCAGAGGCAGGGAGAGGCGGGGAGAGGCGAGCAACCGCGAGAACGAAACGGAGAACTACATTCTTGAACTCGAGGCACGTAAGCGCGCTCGCGCATTGGTGCGCGTGTCACGATCGTAAGAAGGCCGTTTATATGCTGTACGTACAAGGTAACTCGACGCTCGTGACACAAACCAATCGGCATCGAGAGATAAGAGATAGAAGTGGAACGCGCGCTGCCGAGCCCTCCGAGCCACCGAACCTCCAACCGTTTCCTCGCCGAGTGCTCGCCGATATCCGCGTGTTCGATCGTTTTCCTTTCATTCCATTTCGCTCGGAGAGCCGCGCGAGGGGACGATGCATTTCCGCCCTTCGCGCGCTATCCGGCAAACTATCTCGTCGGAATAGTCGGCGCTGCCCGATAAAAATAATAATCGCGTCGGTGCAGAAAAGTTTCTGCTCGGTCGAACTACCGGCCGCCGTGTACCCTCGGCAAAAAGGACTATCGAGCTCGATTTCGATGGCCCTTTCTTTATAAACACGTTATTCCGGTCTCCCCCTTTTTTCTCCCTCCCTTCGTGCCCACCGCGTCGCCCTCCCCCCTCGCCTGCCTCGTGCCTCGCCAAATCGGCTGTGTTTCGGCTCGACACACTAACCTTGTCCCAAACTCCACGCACTGCCACGCAGAGAAGAGAGAGAGAGAGAGAGGGAGAGAGAGGAAGGGAGGGAGAGAAGGAGAGAGACGGACGGGCCGGCGTCGTTGCTCCGGCACGTCGCGGGCCGCGGACCGCGGGTCGCGTCGGCCGGCAATTCGGTGAAGTCCGAGAACCCCTCCCGTTTGCCGCCCCTGCCGCGAAACTTCCGTGCGAGTTCATTGTCGTCCGGAGGAACCTTGCCATTGGTCGGCGCATCGAGCGCGCCAGGGACGGGCAGGTGACCCGGAAGACCCCCGTCACCCATTAACCGAGTCCTGGCAGGCCGAGAGATCCTCCCGGAAACCGGGATCGAGTCGCCTTAACCCCGGGTCCCCCGTTTCCCGCTCTCGTCGTTCCCGTTCGGTGTCCCCGAGCCGAACCGCGCCGACGCTGCTTTTCCTCCATCCATCCTGCTCGAATTTTCGCCGCCCCCGCGAGGAGAGTCGGAGGAACTCGCCGAGAAGATCTCTCGCCGGACGTCGAAGATCCGATCGAGAGGCTCGAGAAAGAGGAACGAAGAGAGGCGTGAAAATAGGGCCGGGAGAGAGAGGAGGAAACCGTGAGATCGTTATCGGGAGAAGTTAACCACCGGCGCGAGATTTCTGAGTGGCGTGTAAAGAGCAAATTAGGGAGCAGGCGAAACCAGTTCAACCCGCCACCGAAACAGTGCGCGGACGACCGCGGACGACGACGTGCTTCTCGACGAGCGTTTCCGTCGCGCGGATGGAATTCGATCGGTCCGGGAGACGGTCTCGCGAGGCGATCGATTCGCTCGACGACGCATCGTTGACGCGAGAGCCGAAGGAACGGAGGACGGGCTACGAGAGACAGGAAACGAGTAACGGTCGCGTCCGACGGAGGAGCATCGATATTCTCCGTGTCGCCTCAGCGATAACAAACGACGAGTTTTCGGTAGAGGGAAGTTGCCTTCTCTCAACGCCGTATCTCCGTGCAGGAGCGCGACTCGAATTCGGAATTACGCGAGGTCGAGACCCCAGAGATCGGGAGACGGATAGACAAATTTTCAAGTATTCTATCCGGGCGATCGACGACCGTCCGCTCGTCGTCCACCCTTTGGCCCCCTCGAGCGGGACGAATCGACGCGTTTCCCGGCTGCCGTCGCACCTGGAAGGAAGAACGTCGTGGGAATGGTTCCCGGAAAATCCAACGAAATCCGTTTCGTGAGGCCGACGAAATCGAGCGCGTCAGCGAAATTGCAAGGAACGGTAGCGAGGGCGAGGGCGAGCGCGGGACGCCGGTGGAGGTAGAAAAAAGAAAAGGGCAGGAAAGGGCAGGAACAGCTGCTGCTCCTCCTTTAAACGTTTCGAAAGGAAGATTCGGGAGGGTGGAGGGGGTGGGTTTTATCGGTTTACGCTAGCCGGGAAAGCGAGGGGACGATCTCTCATTGTTCGATCGTCGATGTCGTCGAGGTCGAGGAACGTCCCGAATGATCCTAATCCCCTAGGTAGATCGTCGGGGTTTCGGCGAATCGGCGAGCCCAGCGAAACAACGAGTGGACGAGACTTACTTCAGAACCATGCCACGACGCCGGAGAATTCTCGCTCGAATTATCAGGACGAAGCGAGCGCAGGAACGAGGAACGCTTCGATTTCGTCGACCCTCCGTGCGCCGCGATCGATCGATGGCACCACTCCTGGCAACCTTTCGAAACGGCTCACCCTCCTCGGAAACAGCTGGCTCTCGTCGTCCATCGACAGGGTGGAAGAGGCGAAAACTCGTCGGAGAGACGACACTCCGGCCCGGAAAAGCGTTTCTTGCCCCGGCGATTCTTTCGAAGCTCCACGAATCGCGGAAACTCCTTTGGAAGGCACCGAGAGATCGATTCGCGCGACGAAACACAGCGAAGCACAGTGAAACTCGGAGGAGCTGCCGCTCGATCACCCCGGCACCAAGGACACCGGACGCGCAGCTTTGAGGGCACCGGAAACTCGCGTTCGGCGATTTCCTTCGCGATCGCGGTGGTCGCGGAGTCGGAGGACGAGACGCGCTCCGAGAGGCTCCGTGGTACCGCGGAAAAAACACGCGGAGGGCGACGCGACGAGCGAGATGGAGCTCCGACGGGGACGAGAGCGACGCTGGTTCGTCCTAGAAAATCGTAGGCACGTCCACGACCCCTCGACGCGTATCTATCCCATGGCGGGGCACGAGGAAGACTGGAATGGAAACCGAATTGTAGGGGTCCCTCGGTGGCGCGTCCGCGACGGGGCGAAGAGGGCTCCTCGAGCCCGACGGAGACGGGCCGAGAGCGAGAGCGAGCAAAGTATCGAGAGAGAGAGAGGGCGAGAGAGAGAAAGAGAGAGAGAGAGAGAGAGGGGGGTTGCTCTGGAGGGGTGGCGGTGACCGAGAGGGTCGGTTTATCCTGCGTTGTCCCAAAGGATGGAAGGGACGGAACTTTGCTCGTTCGACGCGCGTTGACTCACCCTGTATGCACGGGAAGCTCAGGTAGAAAAAACCCGAGAGAAGACTGGAAACGTGCCGTGGAAGCGCGCGTATACCCCAGTCCCTAGACCTTCCACCATTTTACGCCGGGTATACGCCGGGTATACGTCGGGGAGCCGGGCCGTAAACCGTCCACCCGACAAATTTCTTCGGAATTCTGGCCAAAGTAGAAACGCAAATATCGTCGAGGAGTCGGTCGACGCGCTCGATGGAACTTTCGACTCGAGCGCGCGAACGTTTTTGCTTCGCGAGGGAGCTGGATCCTCCTCGAGCCCCGATCGCTTCCGCCGGCGAACATCCACGCGAAATTCATCGTCTCTGCGAATAGGCGGGACGAATGGTCCTCGAACGACGGAGATCGACGGGGCACCGGTAGAAAGCGGGAGTGGCGTTTCGGGAACACCCGGTGTATGCGGTGGCAATGCACGACGGCACGGATGAGGCACTGTTTCGGATATACGCTCGCAGAGGAGCTCGACCGCTGTGGCATTCGGGAGGCAGAGGAGGAGAAAGAACGGAGGGGGATCCTCCGGAGAAGGGGCCGCGCGCGGCGGTAAGCACGGTGAGAGGAGAAAGAGAGAAAGGGAAGGTGAAGGCACGAAAGAGACGACGGACTTACACAATATCGTGTGACGTATCGGGCGAACGGGCGAGCGAGCGAGCAAGCAAGCGAGCGAGCGAGCGAGCAAACAAACAGACAGCCAGGCAGGCAGGCAGGCAGGCAGGCAAGCAGGCAGACGAACGCGGATCGACGTGCACGTGCGTAACGAGGCTCGAGAGCTCGCGAACTCGTGGACGCGTAGACCCGTAGAAGCGCTCGTTTCGAACGAACGTTGACGCAACGCAAGGGCGTTTCCGGCCGGTCGAGCACGCTCGCTTCCGCTCGCCCACTTTTCCGCCCTCCCCGGTCCCCTTTCCTCTCTTTTTCGTCCGCCCTCTCTGGCCCAATTCCCTCTCTCCTTCGCGTATCGTTCGCGGCGAGGATCGCCGCGGGAAAACAAACACCGCGTTCCGCCGTTCCTCGTGGGGCCGTGAGGCCGGAGTTCCGCGGAATCGCTAAATCTGTTTCAAAGTTTCTCGCGCCGACCGAAAAGTCGGCTGGAGATGCCGGAAAGTATCTTCTGCAAGTTGGTAAGCCGAGAGGCATGGAAGAGAGAGAGAGAGAGAGGACGGGCGTCGCGCCAAAACCGACGTCGATTTGCACAACGCACGTGCATTTGCCCAAGGCATAGAACGTAACGCCCGAGAAAATCGAACGGCTCCGCGGTGCTTGCATAATATTTGCATGGAAGATCGGCTTCCGTCGCTGCTGCGTCCGGTACACCGAGGATTCGCGATATTCTTTGCGAAGAGTCTACCATGTTCCGAGAGTCGGCCCCCAACGCGACGATCCGTGATCCCACCGATTCCTCGTTACCCTCCTCGGCCGCGTAATTCCGATATCAACGATCTCCCGCTTCGACGATTCCAACGGAGGTTTCTCCTCTGTGCGGCGGCGGCGGCGAGGACGACGACGACGATGCAAAGGCCGGATAAAATTTGTTTCCGTCAAAGTCTGCCACCCTCCGGCGGTGGTCGATAATTTTCGGGATAGCGGGAGGACCGTGCCGCGAGAGGAACGACGGAGGGCGGAAAACACGCGAGTGGAGAGGGTCGGGAGGCTCGGCAACCGTGCGAACTTGGAGAACTTGGCGAACTTGGCGAACTAGACGGACGGGGTGCGAGAGTTCGTGCGCGATGTAGTTTATTATTCATCGCTCGAGAACCGAGCGGGAAGACTCGTCGGTATAGCGCGGGGCGACTCTTTCGTTCTTACTTCCCCGCGACTATAACTCGGGCATAAATTTATGATACGGTCGCTCGGGAAAGTTCGACGAACTTTGGGAGATATCGATCGCGCGTTATCTCGCCGGACGGCCCTCGAACTTGACGAGACTCGGCGCTCGACGAACGAGCGGGTCGCCCGTCGATCCGGAGAATCGATCGCCTGGAGATTCGTCGGGAGCCGGAAGGTCTCCCTTCCAGCCCGCACGGGCGCGCGCGAACGTTTCACTTGCAATTCGAAGGGTAATTCGTGCATTCTCCGGGTTTGCCCTGGCAGAAGAGGAGCACAGAGGGCTCGAGGGAGTCCGAGCCGAGCTCACTCGGGAGGTCTCTCTGCGCTCGCA
This sequence comes from Cerceris ruficornis, assembly GCA_963989415.1. NCBI lineage: Eukaryota > Metazoa > Arthropoda > Insecta > Hymenoptera > Crabronidae > Cerceris > Cerceris ruficornis. The sequence continues at coordinate 29,113,153 of OZ022521.1, forward strand.
CGTCGTGGCGGCGGGAAGCATCGATTCAAATTTCAGACGCGTCGCTCGGACAATCGGGGGTCTCGCGAGGGGGCCGAATTTGGGGAGAATTCGGAACGAAAGTTCGATCGTTCGATCGGCGGGAGTCCGTGGAGCGAGGGGCCAAACCGTCGGGAAACCTTCTCCCGTGTCCTCTCGGCGATCGCCGCAACCGCGCTCCAGCGTTTCCGGCCAGACGGAGATGCTTACCTGCAACAGAAAGCGGAGAAAACGTGTCAATTGTCTGCGCGGAGAGAGGTAACGCGGTCTCATCTCTCCCGAGGAGAGGAAAGCCGGAAGGGCATCGGCGAACTTTGGCGAACTGTGGCGACTCGCGAGCCACATGCGTGGCGGAGGAGGTCGCAGGTGGATTCGTGAGCCGTGACGAGAAAAAGGTGAGGAGGGACGACGGAAGGGAGGAAGGGGAGAAAGGGGAAGAAGGAGGGTTCAGGACGGAGAGATTTTGGCGCGGACCCTTTCTCGCGTTTGCCTTTCATCGGAAGACCCGGGGCCCTAGAGGGAAAAATAAACAGGCGCAGCAGCCCCTTTGGAGGGGAAGGTGGCAAGGAGAAGAGGGGCCAGAGGAAGAGAGGGATGGGGGGTAGGAGGAGGAAGGCGAGGAGAGGAAAGTTTTTTGTCGGCGTCGTTTCTCGTTTCGACGGCGAAAGGGGAACAAGAACGTCGTCCTATCGGCGGACTCTGTTTTGCTTTCGAATCCTTGGCGCAACGTGGGTGGCCCTTCTCCCTCCTTCTCTCCCTCTATCTTTTCCTCCTTTCCTCCTCTCTCTCTCCCCTTTCCGTAGCTTTTCGTCCATTCGTCTCTCCCTCCCCGGACGCTTGCTCGGCTCTATTGCCGCCATAACCGCGCGTGGCAAAACGAAAATCAACGACGTGCTCCCTTGAAAGATAAAGCTTTAAGAGCAGCCCCGATAACGCGGGGGAAGAAAAATAGCGTTGACGGGCCGTCGAGGAGAATAGTCGGCCCATTGTCGCCTCGCTCGCGACATCGTCCCGGTGCCGGACGGTGGCACCATCGGCGCCGGCCGCGCCTTCCGTCCCTTGGCGAGGCGGAACGAAAACAAAAAAAAAAAAACAGAAAAAAAGGAAAAGAGAGGTGAGGCGCGTCGATCGCCGAGGGAGGAAGGATCGGTCGAGATCGGAAGATGCCAAGGGGAAAGGAGGCAGGCATCGAGTCGCTCCTCTCCGGAACGGTCGTTCCGGAGTCCGGCGTTCCTCGGAGCCGGAGCGCGGCCATCTCCGCGCGAAAGAGTCGTTTGCGCTCTCCGCGACGCTTACGAAGTTATTACGTCGTCTTATATCACGACCCTCGATCGTTCCCCGCTTCTCGACTTTCGCGTTTTTCCTTTCCGCGGAAGGACGCGCTCGGTCGCGAGGCGGCGCGCGAGAAAAATCGGCGAAGCAGGTTGCACCGGTATCCATATCCGTATATCGGCGAGAGCGCGGCGGGGAAACGAGTTTTAAAGTGCTGGTTTTATCGTCGGACGCGCCTCCCGGGACTCCTTAAGCGGAGCCGAGAACGAGCGCGATCGTCTTCGCGAGCGAATCCTTCCCTCGCCTCCGATCGACCGAGGACAGTTTCGCCATTGCGCGAAATCGATCCGTTCGGCGATCGTCCCTTTCGACGAGCCACTTCCGGCGCACGACCAGCGACTCGACTCCGATTCTCCGCGGACGCGGCGACTCGGGCAACGGGGTCGTTGCCTCTCCGGAAGCTCTTCTCGTCCGCGGACTTACTTTCAAGGAGGCTGGAGGAATTTTGAGGGGAAAAGCGAGTCGGCTCGCGGCCTCGGTGCGACCACGCTCGGCGAGGATGCCGCTCGTTTCGCGAAAGGACGAGGAGAGAGAGAGAGAGAGAGAAAGGTCCCACGAGAGAGTATCGAGGAACGATGTTTTCGGCGCCCACGCCGCCGCGCTCTCGCTCGACGCTCCGGTTCCAACGCGGGCTCGACCCACGCGCGATTTCACCCTCTCCGCCGCTTCCTCGGCCGGAGAGCGTAGTTCCGCGCCCGAATCCTCGGATCCGGCGCTGAGAGGCGTTTTCCAGGGGGAGCGTGGCCGGGACGGCGAGGGAAGAGGATCGCTCGGGCGACCCCACGCCGGAGGAGACTCCAAGGTGCATCGACTCCGGCGTTTCGCCCCGGGAGAGGCGCTCCGATCGAATGTAAATACGCTCGCTTCGGAGCGGCTGCTTCATTCACGGAACGCGGGCCTCTCGCGATAACCTCCCACGTATCGCCTATCCTTCGTACCTTCGTGCCTTCGCTCTCGCCGACTCTCGCGATCTGCCCCTCCTCGAACCGCGACCCACGCCCTCCTCGCTCCCCCTTCTCCCTTTGCCCCCTGTAATTCAAACTCCGGCGCGTCCTCCGCTTCGCCCTTCGTTTCGAGCGTTACCATCGCGGCCAGCCTCGTTCGAACCCAGTTCGTCTCGAACACGTTCGAGAGAATTGGCCGCAAAATCGCCGCGTATCGGCGCAAACTCGTCGGCCGCGAAGCGTGTCGGAAGCGGAGCGCTCGGCCGGGCTTCCGGTCGGCCACCGAACGGAATCCCATCCGACTCGGCTCGGCTCGACTCGCCTCGCCTCGACGAAGCGGCGACGAGAGGAGGGAGACGAGGGACCGGGACTCGCCGCGACGAGAGGGAGAGCGCTTTCGAGCGGAAGCGCCCCGGAGAAGGACTGGAAACTCCTCGCAACCTCCGCGGCCGAGGCGAGGAGAGGAGGGGCTCGACCGCGGGATCGCAGGTGCTGACCTGGGTTAACGGCCTGCCGCTCGCCGCTCGCCGCGATGCAACATTGTTTCGTCTCTCGGCGCTCCGACGTGGAGACTTTCCCCGCTCGCTTTCCTCGCCGCGTCGTCGAATCCGCGACGGGGGACTACTCCGCGACGAGAGGGAAGAATTCGGCGATTTCTCTCGGTGCTGCCGCCATCTCGATTCGATCGGTCCCGAGGCCAAGCTTCTTGGAGCGAGCGCGCTCCGCCGGCGAGAGGAAGCGGACGGGGCGGCAAGGGGCAAGACGCGAGAGGGTAGAGGGGGCCGACGGTCGGACGTCGAGCGCCTCGGAGCGGAGACGGATAAAAATCTCTCGTCTTGCCGGGAATTCACGGGGAGCCGTAGTTAATGCCCGCCGGCGCTTAATGCGCGCGTTAACGCGCTCCTTGGAAAATATGGAAGTCGTACATTTCCGGCGGCGGGTCGTAAATCCGCGGGAGCGCCGCTCGCGGGGCTGGTTCACGATTCGGTGGCCACGCCGGCAAAATTGTCGGGACGCGCTTTACGCAGATCGACGCGACTTCCCTCTCCGGTCTATCCCCTCCACAATTTACAATTCGGAATTGAGAATTCGAAAATTTCTCTCCCCCCTCTCTCGCACTTTCGCGATCGAGGGCACCGAGATCGATCGGCGACGACGAAGTTGCTCCTCCGCCCAGCTGCAAATCGTTGGACGCTGGCCCGGGTTCTTCCATTATCCGCTCTTATCTAATCGCCCCAGTCGCTCGATTCCGCGTTCGCCGGAGCCCCTCTCGAGGTTGGACGCGTTGCCGCTCTTCGAGCCGCTCCCGTATCTCTTCCCCGACGGCTCGTATCGCTCGCGCGATAACTCCGCGATCGGAAAAGCGAGAATCGTCGTCTCTCGAGCATCGACGAGCGTCGGGAAAGCGGGTCGCCCATCGCGGCTGGATTCGTCGGTCCGGACGTTGGCGGTTTCGCGAGGCCCGGGGGTCGAAGGCGCGACGAGTCGAAGGGGAGCGCGTTCGCGAGGAATCGCGAGAGCACCGAGGCGACCGCGTCGACCGTGTCGAGTGCCTGTCCCTGGCCCATATACCGTAGGTAATCTCCATCCGCAATTGCGTAACTTCGTAACGGCCGATAGCTCGGCGCGGCTGGCGGTTACCGGCTATCCGCGCTCCTAGCCCGTCTCGGCGCGGTCGATCGACGAGACGAGTCTCGCGGACCTCGTCGTTTTCCGTCGTTTCACGCAACGGCGAAGAAACGGTCCTTCCGCGCGGAGGAGTCTCCCGTTTGCACGGTCGAGCGACCTTCCCCCGGACGCATCGGGAGCGACCTATCTCGCGCATCAACGGAAACGTTGACTCGATCGCGCCTCGATCCTCTTCCCGGCCCTTCCGGCGAGGCGCGCCGTTTTTTGTCTCGGCACGCTCGCCGGCTTCCGCCGAGAACCCGACGGAAGTTCTACCCCGTCGATCGGACGTTAGACGGCTTCTCGTCCCGCGATCCGCGCCACCGACGAGACGTCCATCGCACCCTTTGCCCGCCGACTCGACGGCGAAATCGGGAGCTCCACGAAAAACTCCCCGAGCGCACTCCAGCGCGGAAGCCGCGCCGCTTCCAAGAGTTCAAAGTTCTCCGGAGTCTCGGCGACCGGCTCCGTTCCGCCGGCTTCTCGCGCGCAATCGGTGGGAAGGGAACGGTTCCTCGCGAAGGCTCGCGATAGGCGAACGACCGAAAAACCGGAATATGTATTTCGCGCGCACGGGCGGAACGGTGAGCTCGCGGTTATCGATCGGCCGTTTGGCCGTTAGACGCGCACCTCGGCTCCGCTCGCGACGGATATCCGTGCAGCCGGGCCCCGACCACGCCGTCCGGGAGTCGTCCGCGCGAACCGCGCTCTCGGGGAGGAGAGACCGAGGGCGACGAGGAGGACGCGAGAGGGCCGCCGACCTCCTCGGACGGAGGTTTGGCCCTCTCTAAGCGCGAGTCCGGACTCCGGCAGCCGACCACGGCGGAGGGTCAACGCACCTCGGCCAAGGACACATTCTAGAGCCGTACAGAGGGTTTCCTTGTGTGAGCGACGAGAAGGCGGTCGGGCAGCCAGCCAGCCGCGACCGACCGGGATGCGCCGGCGCGCGGCCACGCGAGTGCAACCGTGCCGGCGCGTCCCGAGACACCTCCGAAACGCTCTTGGCGGAAATCGCTCTTGGCGGAAATCGCCCTTGGCGGAGTTGGCCCGTCGCCGGCGAGAGTGGTCGCGCGACTGGAAGTCGGCTCGCTCTCGGGAGGAGCCTTCTCGCGCTTCTCCTCGCGCTTCTCCTCGCGCGCCCGAGGACAGGTCCGGCGGGTCCGGGGAGCCGGATCGACGGCCGGATCGATTTCGTTCGTCGAAGGTCGGCCCGCGGAAACGGCGAACGCCGCGCGAGAGGGTCCCTCGTCTCTGGACGGCGCGGAGGGCCGACGAGAGGAGAATCCGAACGAGCCGCGCTTCTGTCCCGCTGCCGATATGAATAATGTATCGCGGGGCTCGGCGCGAGCCCGAAGGAGAAACGAGGAGGACGGAGCTCGCGCGTCGCCGGAAGAGACGAGAGAGGAGCCGCGAGGAAGGAGGATCGCGACGAGTCGCGGACGAGCGGGAGGAGGAGAGGGAAGGGGAGGAACTCTCGAGGGAAGCTTCGCGCGGTGGACGGAGAGAAGGCCGGGGGACGCGCTCGTTCCGCGTTTCGAGCGCGACCCCGCGCTACCGAGCTTCTTCGCTGCCATCGGCGCGATCGTGGCCGCGACGGCAAACAGGTTTCTCCGGCTTTTCCACCCACCGCCGCGACGAGCCTCGCGCGATTTCCCCGCTCGCCATCCTCGCGCCCGTCCTCCCCTTCCGCGGCCTCCCCGGCAGCGAAGTTTGGACGAGTCGCGATCGCCGAAGACGTTGACCGAGGTTAAGACGCGCGAGAGGAGGGAGGCTGCTCGCGCGAACGAGAGGAACGCTCGCCGCGCTCGAATTTTCGCAACGATGCAACTCCGGACGAAGAGGCGAGAGAACGCGTCCAGCGGATCGTTAGGATGGAAACGATCGAATCGGCGGACGGACGGAGGCAGCGGAAAGTCCAAGGGCCGAGACGGAGGGGCTCCGCGGTGCTGGTCGGGGCCGAGCGCACCTCTCGACACGGGGTGCTCGAGCCGGTGCGGCTGGTGCGGCTGGCCGAGCAGGACGAGACCGCGGAGGAAAGAGGGAAAGGGAAAGGGAGAGGGCGAGGAGAGAAGAGCGGTCGGGTCCATCCTGGGTTCGAAGCCCGCCGCGGACTCGGCGTTGGAGCCCTCTCCCTGCGTCCCGTTCTCGGTCTGGGTCTCGGTCTCTCGGTCTCTCGGTTTCTCGGTCTCTCTCGGCGCTCCTTCCTTGGAGCTCTTGCTCGCTCGCCGGCGTCGCTCTTCCCGCCCGTCTTCTCGGTCGTCGGTGCTCTGCCGGGGTAATTGCACCCTACCAAGGCCGACAGCTGATGCATCCACCGCCGACCCAACGCGTTGGCCGTGTCGGCGCCCAGCTGTGCGCGGACCGAGCGGATGCGTCGGTGCGCGCGGACTCGCGACGACTCGCGAGCGTCTCTGGCCTCCTCCGGCGTCTTCCACCTTCGCTCGACCCTCGCCTCTCCGCTCGTCGCCGAGGAGAACGGCCAAGCTGCGGAGAGGTCCGCGCAGGGAGAAAATAGGAGTCGACCTGCCTACGCCGTCGTTAACGCGAAACCGCCCGTTTACGAGCAACATCCCGCGATCTTCGTCACCGTCCACTCTCGCGGTCGAGCCAAACCGAGCCGATTTGCCCCCGCTTGGTCACCGATTTTGATCCTTCTCCTCCACCTCGTGGATCGAGGGTCGCTCGTCTCGCTCGTTCTCGGAAGGACGAACGCGAGAACTCCTCTCCCGGCCGCTCGATTCCTCGCTCGCAGGTAAACATCCGTCCAGGAATCGTCGACGGCGAGAGGAACGAGAGGGCCGGGACCGGGGCCGAGCAGGCGTCGAACGGCGGAAGGGAAAGCGAGGGCTCCTTTTCCTCCTCGGTCGCGGCGGAACGATCGCGCGCGAGTGCCTTCTGTTATTGAAAGCGCCTCGGGCGTCGCAGATGCTCGATACGACCCTGGACGAACAGCTGTCCGTCGAAGCGCGACTCTTTCGGACAAACGTCTCTTCTTGCGCTTTATCGCGTCGATGGAGAATCGAGGTCGGCTCGCGTTACGCGACGCGACGAAATATTCCCGCGCGGAGCCGTCTCGTAAGCTTCCTCGCGCGGCCTCTGCATCGGCGTCGGAGAGACGTTTCGCGCGATTTCGCGGATTTTCCAGCAAATCGACCCGATGGCCGATGGACGACGAGGGTGGAGCGTCCAGAGAGAGAGTAGGACCGTGGTCGACGAGGGCCGTCGGTTTCCATGGTTTTCAATCGCGACGCCAACGATGGCGGTTTCGACCAGCTTCGAGAGACGAAACCGCGACGTCCCGTCGAGGAGAACGTTTGGTCGGCGACCCTTCGGGCTGTCGCGACGCGTCGGCGGAAATCGGCGAACGAAATTGAAAAGCTCGGTCGGGCGGCGCACGGAGGAAGGAGAGCGACGGATCCGTTTATCGAACGAGCCCCGTCTTCCCGTCTATCGAGGACTCGATCGAGGCCGATCGTTCGTTTGGCCGCCACGAACGTATTTCCGTCTACGGCCACCGCGCGTCCTCGCTCGGACCGGAAGGTGCCGATGCGACTGCAGGCCCAGCGACGTATCGCCGATCTCGATCGGGCCGCACGCGCCGCGCGCTCGCGTCCTTCGTAATCGCGATTTCGCGTGCTCGCTCCTGGCGATACAATTGGGGCCGGGGCGGCGGATGGCGGGCGACCGACGTCGAATCGGCATCGGATATCGTCGGTCTCGTCGTATCGTTCGGACTCGAGCATAGCCGAGCGAACGGGGGACGCGGAGGGCACGACGCGCCTCGCGACCTACATTCCCTTGGCAGGTGAGCTCGAGTCGAGAAGAAAGAGGAGAAAAAGAAAAAAAGGACGGCAAACGCCTCACCTATCGAGCCCTCCGGCTCGAGGATTTCGAGCCTCTCGAGGTCCGATCGGCTTCTATCGATTTTGGCCCGCTCAATTTCCAAGTGTCGCCTTCGCGTCCCGTTGGGCTCGACCTTTAACCTCGCTGCCCCTCCGCCCCTCCTTTTTTCCGTCGCGACTCGTCCGATCTATCCGCCGTCCCCCGAATCTCTCCTCCGCGAGACCCGTTTGCCGCGGCGCCCGCGGCGCGGTTTCCGAAAAGGTCGAGAAGCATCGGCGGGAAGCGCGAAACGTTGGCAAACTTGCTTCCTCCGTTCGGGTCGAACGAGGACAAAGCCAACCGCGAGGCGGAGCTCGGGAGATCGATGGGCCTCGTCCTCGCTGCAAGAAGGCTCGAATATTTTCTTCGCGGAACGAAACGCGGACAGAGGTCGTCTCTCGGCGAAGGTGAGCCGTCGCTCGCGGCGATAACCGTGAAATATCGATGCTCGGGGGGTCGATGGCGAACGTCGCGCGGCAAATTCGGGCGTCGATTCACCCCCTCGCGGGGCCTCGTCGTTAGATTCCAAGTTCACGGAGAAACGCCGACGAGATTGAATTCGCGTCGATCGAAAGCCGCCTCGAAGTACCTGCGTCATCGAGATGAAGGGCGAGGAGGAGGAAGAGAGAGATTAATTGGCGAAACAAACTCTCAATTAACGATCCATCGCCGGTGGAAACGCCCGAGCGATCGTTCCTTTTTCGAGAGGCGCAATTACCTCGCCTCGACGAGTGCCACCTCATCGAAGGTAAGAAGCGCCGGTTAAGAAATCCTCGCAAAAAGTGCGATCGATGTTGCCTCGAGTCGACACGACGGATACTCCGTCCGCTGTCACGGTGACGCGTGGCTCCCACCCTCCGACCGCCCGATCTTTGCGTGCCGGAGCGAGAATCGTTCGAGTAACCTCGTGGCTGGCAATAAAAACCGACCGGATGCACGTATACGGCCTCCGTGGAAGTTCAAGGTGTACCGATAACGCGATAACTCCATGTCCGCTCGCCGCGGAGCGATTTCCGCGCGCCTCGAGCGATTCGATCTCCGAGGACGAACGGCGGGCAATTTTTCGATCGAGTCCTCTCGCGCTTCCGCGATTCGGGCGGGAAGCTCAAAGTTCCGGCGCTTGGCGGCGTTTTGCCCGGACGGAACGCGTCTCGAGGTGTACGCGAGCGTTCCGGGGGTGGGAAGCGGACGAATCGGAAGTCGAAGGCGGCAGAGGGGCGCAAACCCCGAAGATATTGCCATCGGTCGCGAACAAGCTTATCACCGGGGTGACCGTGCATCGAGCGATGCGCGGGAGAGGTAGGAACCCGCGAGGACCGTAATCACGGAAAGCTGCTTCCACGGTGCGCTTAAATCGCATTACGAGCGTGCCACGCGCCCCTTGGGATGCGCCAATTCCTCCGTCGGACGCGTCACGCGCCCGGAGAACTTACTTGGCCTTCCGTTTGAAGCCTCTGCGGCCGGAGTCGTCGTCTCGAACCAGAGCGCTCATCTTCGAAATTTCCCGCTCGAGGTTACCGCAGCGAGAACGGCGCGAGTCGCGAAACACGCGAGCGAAGGAGAAGCGACTCGAACGAGAGCGAGAAGATACCGCGTCGCTTCGACGAGAACCTTGGAGAAACTGGACCCCACGTGGCAGCAGCCACCGCTCCGAGGGCCAGACGCTTCGCTCTTATTTCTGTCCCGCGGCCCAACACGAAATACCCCACGGACGGGCGGCAGGGCGGCCGGGCGCCGAGAAGCGCGCGGAAAGCGACGATCCCGCGGCCACGAAAGTCGATCGATGCAGAGAGGGGAAAGGGGGATCGCGCGAACCTGGACGACGCTTCGGCAGGATTTGCCTCGAAGCCCCGGAGAGCGGGGTCGGTCGGACGGGCGACGAGGCCGGGAAGGAGCGAGAAATCGGATCGCGCTCGTTGCCTCGGACTCACGGTACGATGATTTATCGCAGTTCCTTTAATTGCTTTTGTTATGCCAGCATTTTAATTGCAAATCGGAAGAAGCCGGTAGCTGGCATTGTGCGCGTTCCTTCCGTTAATGACGCTTTTCCTCCCACCTTGGCCCTCTCCCTCGCCGGTCCGTGGGCTCCCTGCGCCTCCGACGACTCCCACGCCCCGCCTGCGCTCCCAATTAACTCCGAGAATCGACCCTCGCGAGATGGGGCGAAGGGGCAAAAAATTTCTTCACCTGGCCGTTCTTCGGCGGAGCAGGGGCCAACGACGAGCGGGATAGACGTTGCGCGGCGCTATTTCCTCGATTAATTGGAAGAACCTTTCTCTCGGATAACGCGTGGGACGAGCGCGATAGACGGTCCCCCGACAACTGCGTCGATTCCTCGATCCTTCGCGAATAGCCGGTCGGTGTGCGTCGTTCGTCGTAGGGCTGGAAAAGTTGAACGCGAGGTCCTTCGTGGCCTCGCGTTGCGGCCCGCGAAGCCGGGGACCCTTCCCTCGGGAGAGCGAAGCACGGAGGCAGAGCTTCGACGAGGAACCTTGCAGCGTCGCCGGGGAGTAGAGGTAAAAGTATCGGCGGACCGAGGAGGGCAAGTCGTTCCCGTCTCTTCCCGATCGAAGTCACCCTCCTCTCTCTCTCTCTCTCACTCTTCGTCACGGAGGCCGGCAAAGTTTCTCGCAACTCTAATTCCGGAAAGTGGCTGCGAGCGTCGCTCGTTTCCAGATGTACTCACGTAAAAGTTTCTCGACTCTTTCGCCCCGACGCGTCGTCGCGACGTCCTCTCGGCTTTTCTCCACGACCCATCGTAAATCGCAGCCGCGCATCCGGGAGACGTTCCTTGCTCCAAACGAACGACACGTAATTAGCGCGTTTCCCTCGATTCTCGGGCCAACGAGATGCGCCTCTCGACTGTCCGTCACTTCGATGCCTCCAGTTGCATCGTCGAAGGTACGAAGCTATCCCCTACCCACTGTCCACCGTTCCCGGGGCGATCTTCCGATCGTCGGGAAGAAGGTGACGATTCGACGATAACGACGGCAACAGGTGTACGGCCGGGATTGCCCCTCGCGCGCAAAACGACGACTGCTCCTCTCGAGTCCTTTTCCGCCGAACCGAAGGAATCGACGTCGAAGAGAGGGGTTCCTCGGTTCTCGGTAGCTTCGCGCGCGTCAATTTTGTCGGCCTTATCCGCCCGAATGGGGATTGAAATCGATTAGATACCGAACGTTGCGTCACGACCTCTCGAGAGGGCGACGAAAAGGCTGGAAACTCCAAGCTCTGGAATTTTCCGAGCCTCGGTTTCGTCCTTATTTTCGGTGGCCCGTCCTGCATCTCGAATTTATCTCCGAATTTCGAAAACGCGAGAGAGAGATTTGTCTCTCGCGTTCCGCAGTGCCTCCCCTCGACGTAGCATCGATCGAATCGCGCGCTCGAGCGAAAAAGAAACGGCGCGACGAGACGGGCGCGAGGCGAGCCTCTCGATCGATTCTATCGATTCGATCTAACGCGAGTATCGCTTCTCCCGTTACCGAGCCGCCCGAGTACCGAGATACGACGAAGCGAGCGTGACTGCAGGTGCAGCGGAATGCCAATGAGAAAAACGCGTGCCGCTCGAGCGGTAACGTTGCCTCGTGCGCATAGCCTTGGCCAGAAAATGCACTTTCCATCGGCGGTCTTTCGTCGTTTCCGTTAAAGGTCAAATTCTCTGCTCTTCTGCGACTCGTCTCTCCGCCTTCCAGGAGGAGAACGGTGTCGGAATGGGGATCGGAATCGGCTGGTCGATCCTCGCGGCAAGAGCCACGAAGCTAGGGCCGCGTCCCGAGACCCTCGACCGTGGCCTCGACGTTTCGCGCGGATCGATCGCTCCTCTTTCGTTCTCTCGTCCTCTCGTATTTTCGCAATCGACGGCGACAGATCGACCACGAGGTTCTCCGTCGGCCGGAGGAAATTGGCCGGGCCGCTCGACGAACGCCGGAACCGTATCGTCGGTCGCTCTCTGGATTCGCGAGCGCGACGTCGCGGTCGGTTCGCCGCTACGACGGAGAAGCGAGTCGGATCGCGCGGACGTGCTCTCTCTCTCTCTCTTTCACCGCTGCTCGCAGCCTTTGTGCAACGGCGTGCATTTACTCCAGCCTTGTGCCTAATGACAACGTCGGCAGGGGGAGAAGGTTTCTTCTCACAGGCCTGGATACGTCGCTGAATCATCGCGTCCACGCACCTTCGTACCTGCGTCCGCTCGTTTGCTCGTTTCCCAGTTTGCCTCGTTTGCTCGATCGTTTGCTCGATCGTTTGCTCGACGTGGCCCACGTGCTTCCTTTCGGCGACTGGCCGTCCCAGTTTCCTCCCGCGGAAGCGTGTATTCTCGGGTGTCGCGGCGAACCGTTCGCCCCGAGGAAGAACGTCGGAGGGGAAAAGCGAGCGGAAGTTTCGAAGAGAGGTCGAATAACGCTTGCTCACCGAGCAAGTCGGAGTCGAGTTATCGACGTCGAAGGCTCGTCGCGTCGGAACGAGAGAGCAAACTCGCAGTTCCGCCGGAGCCCCGAAGCCTACCAGGAGGCGCAATATCGTCGCGGTAAGCGCGAAATTAAACCTCTGCACTCGTCCAAGGCCGCTTTTACATAATACTTCGCCGCGCGGCAATGTAAACCGGCACGAAAGCCGGGGCAGAAGGTGTAAACGCGTTTGCATAACTCGAGACCTTGACGAAGGCATTGTTACGCGTTCGAGTACGAATAAGCGCGACAAAAAATACGCGGATTAATTCCACGTCGCGGCGCATTTCGGATCCGGCTTCCCCTGGCGAGCTATCCTCCCACCGAGATTATCGCAAATAGGGAAATCTCGAATCGCCGCCCGAGTCTCGGGTCCTCCCGCCTTCTCTTCCCCTCGTTTCCGTCTTCCCGCGTCCCGGTCTTTCGAGCACCGTCGTCTCGCCTCGCCCTCTTTTCTCCGGCGGAACGAAATCGAGAATAAGTATGCAAATACGGGGACGCTCCACTCCTCGAGAGGACGGAGCAGTTTCGTCGCGATAGCGGCCGGCCAGACCACGATTTATGATAATTTCGGGAAGCTAATTCGTCGAGGATGCGCCCGGAACGAAGAGAGGAGAGAACGCGGCGAGGACGGAGAGAGAGACGGTCGTCGCGGAGAGTCTCGGCCCATTTGCCGCTCTTGTCATGGAGATGCGGAAAGGGGGCGCGCATCCCGTCTACCTCCCAGAGAGGAGGAAAAGTCGATCGCGGGCCCTCGAGAAACTGGGTGACGGCCGAGAATCTCGCGTCGCGAGCTCGTCGGCTTTTCCCGCGATGGGCGAGGACTCGGACGTGCCTCGTTTCGCGACGTCGCGCTCCGCTCTTCGCGAGAGAGGAAGAAGCCTCGTCGCGCAAATTGAGTTTCCTGGAAACGTGCCGCCGGCAGAGGGCTCGAGATGTCCGCGAGAAAAATGGCGAGAAAGGTGGATCGGCCGTGGCGCGTGCGGGGAGCGGCCATCCGCACAGACGCCGCGGCGATCATTCGCAATGAGCGCGAGCCACGGCCGCGGACGGATGAGCGCGACCGACCGAGGGAGAGGAGAGGAGAAAACGTCTTTTGTCTCTCGTCTTTCGTCGTGCGTGGCGCGTCGACTAACGGTAAAACGTCGGCGCGTGACGCGCACGCGGAGGAAGAGAGAACGGCGGCGGGAGGAGGGTCCCGCTCTTCGCGGAGGGAAGACGAATTCCGGCCGACGCGTCTTCCGATCGGAAATGTCTAAAACGAGTGCCGCCACGAATCGAAATGGCAATAACGGTGAATCGTTTCCGAGAACGACGCGAGGGCTTTCGTTGGCGCCTGATTTGCGGGAACCGCGGCAGTTCAAAGTCTCGTGTTCGCCCTTGCCTTCGAACTTTCGCGTCCGCGGAAACTTGGGCCACCGTGAAACGGCGAACGACGACTCGAGCGGGGAGTTGCACCGTCATCGCAGGTCGTTCCGCGATCGAGGGCCCCACCGACTCCTTCGTCCCTGTTAATTGAGACCGGAATCGCGAAGCGGACGGAGCACCGCGCTGTTCGCTGGCAGCGAGTCAAGCGAGGGCAAGGGTAGAGAGAGAGAGAGAGAGAAAGAGAGAGAGAGAGAAGGATCCCCGTCGCGACCGAGGACATCTCCGAAAAGTCTCGACGAGACGTATCGCTGCGGCGTATCGCGGGCGCACCTCGAAGTCGATGTCTCGCACCTGACCGGACTTGGCCGGGCTTAATCGTTATCGCCCGGCCGTAACCGGCAATTACAGGTGCCAGCGGGCGAAACCACCTGTTACTTACGAGGCGCTGCAACTTCTGCCGTACGTGCGCGCATATATCGCCGAGCGGTTCGGCGGATGCGTGTGCGTGCCTCGAGTCGCTCGACGACTCGACCGCGACATACAAGGGGAGTCCAGGAACAGATACGCTCCGATTTTGACGAAACTTTGCATAAATATTTATTAGACATATCTACGAAGATAGCTCCTATTCGTTCCTGCCACTTTTCAACTTTGAGGGAGATATCAAGGGAGGCCCCCCTTTAAGGTAAGTCCTGCCCATCTCCTACCCATCCTGCCTCTCTCCTGCCTGTCCTGCCCGTCTCCTGTCTGTCTCGTGCCCGTCGTGCCCAACAAAAGTGTCTTTTCAAAAACAATTTCCGAGACAATTAATATTTCAGCAAAATCACACCTTCGTGACGCCGGCCGATAATTCTCGGGCATATTGAGGTCATTTGAAGGTCAAATTTGAGCAGGACGGGCAGGATAGGCAGGATAAGCAGGACAGGCAGGAGACAAACAGGGCAGACAGAATGGACAGAACAGGCAGAGAACTGGCAGGAGAGAGATAGGACAAGCAGGGAATTGGCAGGACAGGTAAGAAATAGACAGGATCTCGCTTAAAGGGGGGCCTCCCTTGATATCTCCTTTAAAGTTGAAAACGCGCACAAAGAAATTCGAGCTATCCTCTTAGATATGTCTAACAAATATTTATGCAAAGTATCGTTAGAACCTGAGTGTATCGTTTCCCCAACTTCCCTTGTTAGTACTAGACGGAGCCCCACCTCGAAATTTGCACCGCGCGAGGCGCGGCGAGGCGAGGCGAGGCACGCCGACGTCCGGTCGGTCGAGGGCGCTCCTTTCGTTCGACGAAACTCGCTCGTGTCGCGGAAGTCGACGAATCCGGAAAAAGTGTCGGGAATACGGGAGAACGGGGTCCCGATGCGACCGAAAGCCTCGCTCGAGGAACAGACTGGACGATGCCAGGGGAAATAATTCCTCTCGCGCGAGTAATCGTTGATCGAAGGCAACTGCGTGCTCTCCAGATCGCCTAGGTCGCGGTCGTCGAGCGATTCCGAGACAAAGAAACAAAGGAGCCACTTTGTTCCGACACAGGACTCTTTTTAGCGAGGCGCCTCGAGTCACCGGCGTGCCCGCGACTTATTATCCTCGTTAAGCGATAAAACAAAAAGGACAGGAGGCAGAAAGAGGAGGACGAGGAGGGTCCCGTTCGGCGGCGTTTCCACGAGCGGCCGAGTCGCCGGGGCGAGACCTCCGAGAACGAGAGAGAAGAAAAACCGAGTGCCGCGCCGAAGCGGAACAAATTCCCTCCGATACCTTTTCCCGCCGCGCAAGATCGCTCGATCGAGCAATCGGGCGAGACAAAGTCGCGGATATCGATAAAAAATTCTCCCAGTCACGGCGATCGAGTCATCGGCTCGAGGTAACGAAGCGCGCTACCAGAGACCGAGGACCGCGCTTCTTCCCGACTTCGAGCGCAAATTGTGCGGATCGAGGAGAGGTCGAGAGGCGCGAGGGAGAATTCGCGGTAGGACCCGGCGAGCCTAGATGCAACGACACGTGTACACGTGCGCGCGCGATTCCGTCCGCCGCGTCATCGGGATTAATGACGCCAGTCGACCGAAGAGCCGAGGAACCGAGGAGCCGAGATTGCGCTCGAGTCCCGTCTCATCCGTTCGTGGGAATCGACGAAGGAGACGCTCCTCTCACGGGAGCATCCCTAGCCAAAGAATCGGAATCTGTCGGAGCTAGCGGCACGTCGCGCCTTCGCTCCGAAGAGAAGACTCGACGCGAGACGTCGAAGCGACGAAACGTGGATGGTGAGGGACGGTGAGGGACGGTGGGTCGGGGGAATCTCTTCGAGAGACTCGGAGTCGCGTCACTCCTCCTCGAGCGAGAATCGGCGTGGATCGGCGTGGATCGGCGAGGATCGGCGAGCCAATCGGAATCGCGATCTCGAGCGTCGTCGAGGAGGTTCGATCGGCCGAGAGATTAACGTTAGCATCCGAACAAAAGTTTCGAGGCCGGACGGAGTGGGCGTCGAGGATGGCGGTTCGTTAGGCTCGACCGACTCGTCCGAGAGAGAAAGGAGCCGCTCGTCGTTAGCGTCGTTACGATCGTTAGGATCGTTAGAAGCGTTAGAATCGTTAGGATCGTTGGTCGGTCCGTCCCCTCCCCTTGCCGCCCTCCTCGGCAACTGTTTCTGGGTGAAACGAAAACTTGGAGAAACGACGTTTTTCGAGGTCCCGAAAATAGGGGAGAGCGGATCTCGGCTCGGCTCGGCTCGGCTCGGCTCCCGAGAAAGAGGAGCCCCCGACGGAGGAGGGAGCGCGCAAAGTCCAAGTGGAAAAGGCCGCTGCTCTCCTATCTCGCTTCCGCACCCTTCCACGGTCAAAGTAGCGCGCACGTACGCCCTCGAGGGTGCTTCTCCCCTTTTTTCATTCCCTCTGCCTTCCCTGCCCTCGGTCGCCCCCTCGAATCTCCCTTTCTCTCGACGCGTTTCGCCCTTTCTCTCGGTCTCTCCTTTCGTTCGTAGGCTCGACGAGTCCCCCGACTCTCTCGCTCCGGCTGGCTGGCTCGCGTTCTCTCTTCTCGAGTCTCTCGCGCGTCGAGAAGCCCGCAATACAGTTCCACCGCTGGTCGATACGTCTAGCGGCCCCTCTTCCTCCGAGTCTCCCGCTCGATGCCGCTCTTGCCTCTTCCGCTTGGCGCGGTATCTACCGCGCGTACTCTCGTGCAATCGCGTCCGCTCGACCGAGGCCGACCGACTTCTCCTCGCGGCTCTTTCGTCCTCCCCGACGACCCTCTCGCGAAAAATCGCTCGCCTGGCATCTCGTCGCCCCGCTCTCTCTCTCTCTCTCTCGCTCGCCCGCCTCGAAAAATCCTCGAGATCGATCCACCGACCCCGACACCCCCGAACCCCTCCCCCCTCTCGCGGCTCCTCCTCGGCGATTCGGGGAGGTTCGCGCGAGAGAGCTCGGAGGTGCCGCGGGTTGATTTCGACGAGACGATCGGCCGAACTCCGGCTGTTCCTCGCGAATCTTGGTGACTGCACTTTCCAGGCGCGTCGCGACGAACGGGCGTATCGTCTCCGTCGATTGGAGCGTGGAACGCGAGGCCGAGAGGCCGAAAGAGTCGATTGCCCAGCGCCGGGGGTTGAGAGACGAGGAGCCGAGATTCCGTGGCCGCGAGATCGCGAAGGGGCTCGTCGAGAGGGGCCGAGAGGAGGCACTCTCCTCGAGGAACGCCGATAAGACTCTCCTTCCGACCGCCGCGTCGGCCCTTTTCGTTCCCACCTCGGGGCTGCTCCTTCGTCGTTTCTCCTCGACGACGGCTTCGGCCCTTCGCTTCTCTTGGCTCGGCAAAAATATCCGATCACCGGCCGATACGCCGTCCCGATCGAATTCTCGGCCCCGAAGCGAGCGAGTCGCCGAGAAGAGGCCGCGGGGGTCTGGCGAAGGAGGCCATCCGAGTGGAATAAATATGGGGCAGCTATTCGGAGAGGCGGATCGATCGTCGATTCCCGACTATTCGCGCGAATTCGAGGGGCAGACCCGACCGGAACTGCCCCACGCGAACGAGTTCGCCTCGTTCCCGCAACCCCCGTCGCAACGCCGATCTACCGGTTTCGCGAAAGGAAGAGAATCTTCCTTCTCCTCGGTGCCGCGCGAATCCTGCGAGACGTCCGTCGAGGTCGCCGGGGTCGAGGGTCGACGCTCCGCGGCCGAAGCGCCCTGGGAACTTTGGCGCGATACGAAGGTAAACGGGAAACGTCGGCACGCTTGCCCCGCGCAAATCCAATATCGTGGAAGGACGAGCGGATGGAAGGTTTCCGGTGGGTCAGGTGGCACGGCGAAGGAGAAAGTTGGATCCTGAAGCGGACGGAGGGCTCCCCGCGGTTTCGGAGATCTTCGCATCGCCCAAAGGAGAGACGTCCGCCCGTGGGCAGAGAGACCACGTCGGCGGAGGATTCGCGAGCGAATCCGCGACACGCGCAGGAACGCGCCTGGGATCGCTCCGAGCTGCGAGCTATCGCGATCGCACGATCGAGGAGGAGACGCGGCGAAACAGGGGGAACGGCTCCTCCTTTTGTTCCTCGACGAGCGCGAGTGCGTGCGTGCGTGCGTGCGTGCGTGCGTCCACCGACGAAAACCAAGCACGACAGGAAGCCCCCGGTTTAGATAAGATCTCGACGAGGAGCCGGCCCCTAACTGCATCCCCCGAGTCGTTACACCCCATAAAAGGTACCCCCGCGCGCAATAACCGACACCGACCCTCCTTCTTTTATTCGCCCTGATTCCGCCAGGTTGCAATAACTTGGCGTACGCGCCGAGGGAACAAATCGCTTCTCCTTCCAGGCGGACCTTTTCGCCCCGTATCCGTCGGTCTCGGGTCCTCCTCCGGAAACGCGACGAGCTCGAAGCTCGACGAAGGGCCGGTCGCTCGTTCTCGTCGAGCAAATGGGGCCAGAAATATTTTCGCGACGCAGCGTCGTCCGGTTCCAGCGATCGGCGAGGATCTATTTGTGGAACGGTGCGGCAATTAAGTAACTCGATTGTGACGAAGCGGGCTGACTCTATCCGCGACCGAAATAACCATCGGCCGGTTATCGCGCGTCCCTCGTTTCTTAGCGTGACGTTTCCTCCAGCTGGTCGGACCATCGACGATCGTCGTCGCTGACGCCGACACCGACACCGATACCCGACATCGAGATTCCCGGCGATATCGCGACGTCGCGATCCGGGGACGATAATTGCGCGAGGA
The DNA here is from genome assembly GCA_963989415.1 of Cerceris ruficornis. NCBI lineage: Eukaryota > Metazoa > Arthropoda > Insecta > Hymenoptera > Crabronidae > Cerceris > Cerceris ruficornis. The sequence continues at coordinate 29,132,012 of OZ022521.1, forward strand.
ACGACCTGCCTTCTCGCCACCTGCTTCCTCCGAGTCATCGGTGGCCAATCGTAATTCCGCCGGTTCGCTCGGAAATAACGATCGATCCTCGATGCGTCTCTCTTCGATCGAGAGGGATCGCGAGGGATCGGGAGGCGCGAGGACGAACTCTTTCTCCAAACTCCGTCGAAGCGTCGACGTCGAACGGTGGCTGGGAATCGTTTCGACTCGCGAGTCTCCCCGTTCCTTCGCGTTTATCGCCGCACGCATGCAGCAGATTGCGCCCGCATCGTTGTAGACTAGGTTTTTCCGTAAGCGGAGAGAGGCAGGTTGCGCGCCAACGACGAGCAGTCCGCTCGACCAAGAGTTATTCCTCCCGCATCGCGTGCGTCGTCTCCTCGGCCCAACGAATAACCCGACGTCTCCTGGGCGAACGCAAAAGTCGTTGCCGCTTCGATGATGCGGAACCGCGAGCGACGCCCGTCGATCGAGGAAGTTCGGAGGATATCGGAAAGAACTCGGAGCGGAACTTCCACCTTCGGGAAGGCGACGAGTCGCGACAAGTGGCGGTCAAAGGAGGAGGAGGAGGAACGACGACGGTGTTTCGCGTGTCGGTTTAATAACGGCGCGCGGAGCGAGAGAACGGCAAAGTTCCGCTTTTGGCCTCGTTCGTTTTGGGAAAACCAGTCGGCTGACTCGATCGGGGGAAAACGAAATCGAGATTCTCGCGGGAAAAGTCGGCTTCGACGAAACGGAGCGACGAGAGAAAGAAAACGAGAGGCAGAAAACTGGTGGCGATTCCATCGAGAGCGAGGCTCGGCGATGAGCGAAGAGCGGAGAGCGGCGAACGGGGAGGGAACGTGAGAGGGAAAGGACAGGGAAGAGAGAGAGAGGAGGAGATAATTGCGGCCTCGAAAAGGAAAATAATTCGGCCGGGCGAACGAAGGCATCGAACTGAAGTATCGTGGAAGATGGAAGTTGGTCGGTTAATTTGAAGCGGCGTCGGAGCGCGACGAACAAGGCGCCATTTTTTGTGTGGATTTCGAGGGGTCCGATACCCGTAAATCGCAATTACCGAGCAATTAGGAGCGCGAGCGATAACACCGGGCATCGCGTTTCTCCCGGATGCGCGTTCTCTCGTTGCTCTCGCTCCATTCTTCGTTCTCTATTCTCCTCGGTCGTCTCGTTCCCGGTGCTTCGAATTGTCGGCAAAGAAGAAACGAGGATAAGGAGCGACGGAGGAAGAGGAGGGACTCGTCTCGCAAGTACGTGCGTACAGCACGCATGTACGTACCTGTGGACGCGTGCACGCACGCAGATAGGTAGATAGGTAGGTAGATACGTCGAAGCGGAGACGCGGAGGCGGAGCAGCTGTCGATCGATCAATCGAATCAAGGGCCGCGCAATTTGCAACCATCGATTCCGCTTCCCCGTTGAACGCGAGACGCAATTTACCGTCCTCCTATCGACCGACAGAATCTTAAGGAAGAAGCGGCCTCGGCCGCAAATTTCTCTCCTTCCGACTTTGCGCAAACGGAAGAGAAGCGTGCTCTCGCTCGCCGGGCAGGTTGGAAGCGGACGAGGAAGGCCCGGTGGCTCGCGACTCGGGACCGGACGGATCGTCGGACGGTATCGAGAGAGGATCGGGAGAGAGAAGGCCCCGAGTACGTAGGCGACGGCACGGCTTCGACGGCAGCGGCTGGCACGTGTCACGTGCCACGAGAAGGAAGAAAAAAAATCGAGCGGCATGTGCGCGCGCTTACGCAAGAACGGGCGCGAGGAAGGAAAAAAGAGGAGAGGAAGCGAGAGAGGCGTGGCGCGTCGAGACGCGACGCGCGATTAACGCGTAAAAGGCGCACGTATTTGTTTATTACGTTCGCCGACGGAGTCAGGGAGCGCCGGGCCGCGCGGAGGAGGAAGGACCATCGAGAGGGAGAAAAACGGCCGTGACTCCGACGAGCCTCCTCGACGAGCCTCCATCCTCTCCGGGGCACCGTCTCTACGCGCTCTCGCGATTCCGTGGGATCGAGGAACTCGACGAGGACGCCGTCGGCGACGCACGACGGCCGCCGGAAACCGGAGGCTCCGAGCAGGAACGTCTCGCGTCCTCTCGAAGCTGCCGCCAAAGGAGACTCCTTGGCAGCGTTTCAACGCTTCTCCGAGTATCCCATTATTCCGGCGTCGGTATTCCTCCTTTCCGCGAGGCATCGCAGTCGGATGGTGGGAGCCATCGCGTGCGGCTCGCATCAAAACGGAAATGCTTTTACTCTTCTCTCGTGGCCGTTTCATCGATCGACGGCCCTCGGCCCTCCGACTCCCTCTGCCACCGCCGTCTCGACCTCCTCCGCCACGTCCTCCGCGTCCTCGGTGCGCGCTGGTCTCCCCAAAAGTATGCAAATTCCACGGAATTGCGCCGATCTGTCCAAAATGGATCTCCGAGGACAAGGATTACGATTATTTCGTATTCCATTTTTAACGAGCGATCGTCGACCCTTCGTTTTTCGGCCGTCGCCTCGGCCGGGACAAAGGAACACGCCGAGAACAGCAGAGGGGAATTTGTTTTTTCGCGGCGTGCCCCCCATTAGGGGAAACTATCTAGATATGTAACTCGGGATGCGCTCGCCCGCCCGGTAGATCGGAGATACGTCCAAACTCGCTCGCGAAGAAAAATTCCTTATCGAAAGACCGCGCGTCGGAATCGACGTATCGAGACGTCGAGGAAATCGCGGAACGTTTCCCGGTGGGAATTGGAAATTGGCGCGATCGGCGCAAAATTAGTTCCAATTTGCGCCGCCAACGGAGTTGAGGGGAAAGGGCGAGGAGAGGGAAAGGGGCGACCAGAGACGCGGGAAGAGATTGCGCGCAGAGAATGGGCACCCATTCGCGTGTACCGTGCATGGCCAATCGGCAGTCATTAAATTAGCCAACCCCCGCGGTGACATCATCTCCCGTCTCCCGTTGCTTCCCAATCCTCTCGGAGCTCTCTTCTCCCTCGATCGACCCCGATCAACCCCGATCTACCCCGCGGCTGGCTTACCTAGCGTGGATTCGAGCTACAAAACCACCCTCCGCGAGCGTAACCCTTTTGTCGCCCCCTCCGGCCCGACCCTCGACCGATGCCTCGGCCGATACCGCTTCTCTCCGCCGATTCGCCCTCTCCCCTCTCGTCGAGCGACGAAGCGGCCCCCGACGGATCTCGAGGACGACGATTCGGAGACGGCGCCGCGCTTCGAGGGCCGCCCGTATCTTCGACCGCGGAGATATCGAGGCGATCGGCGATACGAGAGAATTCGAAAACGGCGCGCGCTTCTCTCGTTTTACCTTCGAAGACCCACGTTCCTCGGCGAGGTTGGCGCACTCGGGAAGCCGGCTCCCCCGGTCGGATCGGGGGGCTCCGGTGGCTGGACGAGGGGTCGTGCACGCGTCTGCGCCGTATGACGCATGACTCACGCAGCTCGCACGCGGACCCCCGGTGAATTCGTAAGCCGAAGCGCGCGGAAAGGGGGCCCAGGGCACGAGGGCGAGGCAAGGAGAAGCGGAGGTCCCCTCGAGAAGGGGATCGAGCGAGGATGGCCAGCCGTAACCCCCTCGGGGATTTGGCCGACGTGCCCGCCGCGGGCGAATCTTCCGCCCTTCTCGCGCCAAATCCGAGGCTCGTCCAAATTTCCGAGAGCATTCGTCGATTTGCGGACGAAACGGCGGTGCCACCGTCCATCGAAGAGAGAGGAGGGAGGAGCGGAAGAAACTCGGACGAGAGTGGAGAAACGACGGGAGTGGAGGAAGAATATCGCCCTCCGAGAGCGGTCCGACTCGAGAAGCGGGAAGGGAAAGGTCGGATCGTCGGCGGAGCACGTCGGTCCGTGACTAGGACGCGGCCGACAATGGTGGTCGTGGGATCGTGGCGATTGCAATAATATCGATCAGAGGGTAGGAACCCCCGTCGTTGTTTCGCGATTAACGTACCCCGCATCTGTTCCCGTATCCCGCCCTGCTCGACTGGATATTCTACGCCGTGGATATAAGCGCGCTTGCCCCGGGGATTCGGTTGCGCGCGCGCGTTCTTCGATGCTCGTCGACGGATCGTGAAATTAAAGGTGCGCGCGGCGAACGCGAGAGGATCGAGGGACATTTTCGGCGCGAGTCCGCGAGCCGAGGCTGCCGAGGACGAGAAAGAGGAGGAGCAGGAGGAAGAGGAGGATCGAGCAGGGAAGAGCGCAAGACCAGTTTGCAAGGTGCACGAGACCAGGTGTGGGTCCTGCCGGTATCTCCATCACCCTCTGCTCGCCCTCGTGTTACAACTTTGTACCTGTAATTTGACTGCTCGTAATCTATCCTCGGTACCGACAAATGGGTCTCGGTCTTGTCGCCGAGATCGGTCGAGCGAGAGACCGTCCGCGCTTTCCGGAAAATCACGATTTACATCCTCCCGACGTCGCTTATCGGGGGCCATCCCGATAACATCCTTATTTTCGCCGCAAAACGAGTCGGGCCGACCCGAGAGATGAGGCCGATAACGCGATATTCGATCCTCGTAAAACTCGAGCCGCCAACGACTCTCGCACTTTATCTCGTCGCTGTTCCTCCTCGTCTTCTCTCTCTCTCTGTCTCTCGACTCGGTTCGGGTTATTCGAGGAATCGGGGCGTTGGACGGGTGGAGAAGGAGACGCCGAATTCGAGGAATCCTTCTCGAGTTGGAGGGCGCGTCCGAGAAGCGCCGCGATCCTGGAAAATCGGGAGGGAAAAGCGCGAACGGTCCTGACCGTATAATGCCGCGTCCGCGATTAGATTTCGGGAACAGGCTGGAGGCCCGAAGGGAAAAGGAACGGGCCTTCTCGTCCACGATCCCGCGGGGGATCTCCGGGATGCGAATTAGATTGCCAGAGCCGCGCTGCTTGCTCTCGGTTTTGCCCGCGATCCCCTCGCGCCCCGCCTCGTGTTTTCCACCGGAGGCAAAGATTTGCAGAGCGAGGAGATGGAAGCTCCGGGAGGGCGAACGGAAAATTCTTCGGAGCGAAAAGAGAACGGCGAGCCGAGAGGAGGGGACGATCGAGGAAAACCTAGCTCGAAATCTGGGGAAAAGGCGTCGCTGGCTTTTCTCTCGACTATCGGCCGCTCGACCTCCGTACGTCGTGTCTGCTTCTCGTCCTTCCTCGAGCCTCTTGCCGTCCCGTGGCGTAAACATTGGCCCACCGCTCGGCGGACCGACCGTAAATATCGAAACGTTGAACGGCGCCGCTCCTCTCGACAGAGTCGACTCTCGCTCGTCGAGGCTGGAGCGGGAAAATGGAACGAGAGCTCGTTTGATCTCCCAAGAACGCGTCCAGGAAGCGCAGAGAATTACGTCACGGTAGAACGGTCGAGCGAGCTCGGGGAGCGCCGCGGCGCTTCACCGCGTTCTCCTCCGTCGACCGTCGGTCTCTCCTCCTCTCTCCTACGGTCCTCTCCTCTTCCATCGTGCATCGCGCATCGCTCGCCGGCGATCTCGGAACTGTCCGTCGCTCGGATCTCTCCCTTCGGCTTTCGCCGCTGGCGAGCACGACCCGCGCGTTGCCCGGTGGACGCCTGCGAGAGAAAAAAGCCCACCCTCGTCCTGAAAACTCTTCTGCCCTAGGAGGCTGCCCTTTGGACACGACCAATCGATATAGCCGGTTCGACGCGGACCTACGCTCCCGGTACAGCCGCTCGCAAAACCTTTTCCTCGACGCGCTCCTCCGACTTCGATCCTTCCTCGAGACGATACTTTTCCGTCGGGAGGAGGAGAGGAGGCAGGGGCAGAGGGAGGAAAGTAGATCGAAAGATTCAATTCTGCGGGGCAGATGTCGCGCGACGTCGTAAAATTCGACTCACTCCCGAGCGAGCAACGAGGACGGTATCCGAGGAAGCCGAAGAGCGAAGAGGGATGCGGAGGGCAATTGCGTTACCGAACGGTGTTGGGCGCAAAACCGATCGGGAGGGAGGCCCTTCCGGGCAGTATCGCCAGATTCCACCGGCACGCCAGGATTTTTCGAGTCGAAGGCCCGGAGAACGCGAAGGGGTCGAGGGGACAGAGGAGCCCGAGGAAGCACGGAGAAGACGGCTGCACGCCGAGGAGCACGAGGGATCGAGCGATCCGAGCCTCGAAATCGTTTCCCGGGATTTGCCTCGGATCCTAGCACGCATCGCGCGGTCTCGATCGACGAGTCGTCGGCCATCGCTCGACCGTCGTCCAACGGTCGTCGACCCGACGGAGGTCGAGCCTCGGACGGGCTCCGTCGGCGTCTCCCCGATTCCCCTCCGCTTATCGCGTCCATCTCGGCAAGTAGCATCCTACCTCCGAGCAAAGGTCGGTCCACCTTCCATCTTCGAGCGTCACGCTCGTTTCTTCGAAGCGAAACGGGAAATTCGTTCTCCGAGCGCCCGTTTTCCCGACTTCCCGCCATCTTCCGCGAAAGTTCGCGCGTCACGACGATCGCGTTTAATCGTCTCGAAAATTTTCCTCCACGGACGAGCGAAGCGGAGGAATATTCTTTCGGCGCGGTCGACGGCTTCCCGTTCTCCCCCTTGGTGTTTGCACGTTTCGCTCCCGGCGATCGAAATTTCGGTCCGACGGAAAGAAAAATGGGTCGCGGAGAAGTCGATAGGTGGACGAGGAACGGAAGAGCGGAGCAACGGAGGACGGTCCTCGACGTTGCGGGAGATTGGAGTGCTCTCTCCAACGACTTTTCGCCCTGGAAGCGGGAGAAGAATGGGCAATACAATGCTGAACCGGAAGAATTTTGCCAAAAATATCCGGAAAGCGTGCCCCGGGAGGAAGAGAAGATTCGCCACCCCCGAGGAGGGGAAGACAATGGGGAGCCTCTCCCGCGACGGGGGACGACGGCGGCAGAAAATTGGGAACGTAGGGAGGGGGGAGGGAGAGGAGAGGGGACTGAAAAATCCTCTCCACCGAGCGGGAGAGCGAAGAGGATGGAGAGGTCCTCGCCGTTCGGCGGGTCCTCGTGGAGGACAGAGCGCCGCGGGAACGGAGGAGGACGGAGGAAGACGGACGAGAGACGAAGGGAGAATCGACGAGAGGGCAGAATCGAACAAAAAACGCGGAACAAAGGACGAGAAATCGGCGTGCAGCGGGTGTACGCTGACCCGAAAAGTATCTTGGCACCGGGAGCGAGGCCAAAACCGACGAGGAAAAAGTAGATCAAAGAGCGAGCCAACCGGGAAATTCGTTATCCAGGATCGGGGGACTCCCGTCTTTTCGCGACTTTGCGAGAACAGCGAAGAAACTAGCCTCTCTCCTCCTCTCTCTCTCTCTCTCTCTCGCCGCGGAACGGCTTCAAGGATCGATTCCAGCGACGATAACGTTCGTCGAATCGTTCGGTCGATCTCGGAGAGCGTCGAGAGACGGGAGCCCCGTCGACGGAAGTAATTTGTCAACGGGCTCTCGATGCGCGATACGAGGCAACCGGCGAAGCTGCGTGTTTCCTGCCAGCATGACGGTTTCTCGTCTTTTTCGCGATTCTCGATGGGCATTTAAAATCCTCCACTCGATGGTAGTCGAGAGACGAGGAGAGGAGACACGAAAGAGGGCCCAGCAGAGGAGCCGCGAGGAGAGGAAGACGGTCGGAGAGAAGAGGAGAGGAAGCCAAGGGCTCACGAAATGGGCGTTCCTAAACGACGAAACCAGTTTTAGGGAGCGTAAGAGCGGTAGGGTCGGGAGCCCGACGGCAGGATCGCTCGGCGGTTTCCTTTTGGCCTGTAAACCACACCCCGTGTGCTTCCAGGTCACGGCGTACTACCGACTCGCAGAGCGAAAAGCCGCGCTGGTGTCGTCGCTTCTCCACCGAATCCGCCGGCGAATCCTCGGACGCTCGGGAAAGAAGCGTAAAGTCGCCCCGCGAGGACGGAGACGGAGCGGAGGGGGCGCGGGGCGTCGATCGTCTCGGAGTTGCAGCCGCGAGACGAATTCGAGAGGCGGACACCGTCGACGATAGCTGGAAACTTTCGTCCGGATCGTTTGAGCGAGCAAATACGTTCTCGCCCGTGGCGCAAATTTAGCGCAATTTCGATCGGCTGAGAGAGAGAGAGAGATTTTGCCGAGCAGGAAGGAGCACCGAGGGAGAAAGAGGGGAAAAGGGGGAGAGAGCGAGGTGAACCGTGACGAAAGCGTTAAATCATAATCAAGCCGGGCCGTCGGACGGCATTCGCGCGTAACACGTTGCCGCGATTAATTATCGTTGGATTTTCAGCGCGCTCGCCCTCGAGGCTTCCTTTTCCTCGCGCGTTCCGCTCGCTCGCAATTGCCTTCGCGGCACGAAACGGCCCGCTCTCGACACCTGTTTTCTCTCGGTAGGTCCTCGCCTCTCGCCGACGCAACGGCATTCCTCCTCGCTCGATTCCTTTTCGCCCCTTCGTCGACCGCGCGCACGCGCTTTCGTTGAAACGCGACCGACGACCGATTCTATCCGTCGACTCGCGAGTACCGAGTAACCGAGAAAAACGCGATCCAACGTCCTTCGAGCTCCGACGGGAAGCTAGACCGCGAGCCGAACGGAAGCTGCGTTCGGTTCGGAGAACCTTCTGGAACGAGAGGAACGAGCGGATCGACGGAAAGAGAGACGGAGCCGTCGTTTCGCGATTACCGCCGCCGCGGAGTGCTCGGTTTGGACGTTACTCGCGAGATCGGTCGCCGAACGATCGAGCATGGATACAGCCGCCCCGATCCATTTATCGTGACCGGATCGAAGTCGACGGAGCGCGGTTTCGCGAATGCCGGTCGCGAAGGAGAAAATCGTCCGAGGTTCGCGCGTTTACGGGCTTCGGGTCGGTCGGCCCAGACTCGGGGAGAGCGAAGTCGTCGCCTCCCGGGGCTTCTCTCCTCGAGGCGGACGGTAGGCGAGGCTGGAAGTCCAAACGAAGATCCAGGGCCGGCGTCGGAGGTATCCTCCGTGCGCGCAATACGCGCGCCACTTCCACCGGCGAAAGATAATGCCGTCGACTATCCGGACTTTCCGTCGTTATCTCCTCCCGCCCACGCGGCGAGGGCGCGATACGCTCCATCCGGAAACCGGGAAACGACTGCGCTTCCGATCGGATCGCTTCGATGATGACTCGTTTCTCCGGAGAAGCGCGGTTGCGAAGGGAGGCCGAACGCGCGACAGGGACGTGGGAGGGACGAAGAGAGGGAAAATCTGGCGAACGTCGGAGGCTCTCTGCGGTTTCGTCCCGACAACCGAGAAGCAAGTTCATTCTCGGTCGTAATCGATCGCGCGTTACGTCCCTCGGTCGACCCGCTTTCGCGTAATCGTTATTCCCTCTCGACCAGACACCGGCCAACGAGCGATTCCTCCTCGAGAGCGAGCGGAAGCGGAACGACCGAGAGAGAGAGAGAGAGAAAGAGAGAGAAAACTCGAGCGGCTCGTCCCCGAAGGTCTCCACGGATGCTCGAGGGCACCGGAGGAGCGGAGAAACGGAGAAACGGCGAAACAAATGCACCGAGGATGCGGCGGCGGACCCAAACTCGGGGATTCGACCCGAGTCGAGAAGAGTCTCGTCCGCGAGATTTAGGTCCGAGGCAGGTTTGCGAGCTCCGCTCTACGGTCCGGGCGGATCCTTTTTGCAATTAAAAAACCGGATGGACTGGTTCCAGGCTCGGACATTCCGCAAATTCTGACCGCGAAATCGAGCGGGGAGGAGAAGGAGGAGAGGGAGGAGAGGAGAGGAGAGAAGAGGAGAGAAGAGGACGGAGAAACCGAGAGCTAGGAGGGCCACGAGGACAAGGAGGGCAAGGGAGGCCGGGAGGGACGACGAGCTCGGGGATAAATAGCGGGGTTAGAGATCTTTCCCTTCGCATCTCTCTTCTTCTTTTTCCGCCACCGTTCCACCGTCTCTGCTCCCTCCGCGCCTCTTTTCCCTCGCGCAGGTACGATCGAGTTCTCGTCTCGCGTCGCTCCGTCCTCCCTCGAGAGGACGGGATAGAAGACGAAACTCGTCCTGGACGGTCGCGATTCGCGCTAGCTTCTGCACCGGCAACGGGATATCGCGCCAACGACCGTCGAGGGAAAAACTTTCGCCCAAATACGCCAAAAGTTTGTCGCCCGTTTGCAAGGACGATGCGCTTACCTGAAACAGAAAGAAAGAGGGGGGTCGATCAGATCGTCGCCCCGTGAGGGGCTGAAGGGTGGCGAAATCGAGCGGATCGCGGCTACCAAAATCGGACGCGGTCGTCGAAACGACGCAATTAGTCGAATCAGGGGCGAGCAGTCGGTCGGCTCTCCCGCCGGACGATTGCTGCTTACGGTTAATTGATCGTTAGCGGTGTTCGTCGAAAGGGAAATGGTACGAGCGCGCCGGAAATTGTTGCACGGGGGCAGACCGGCGCCGCTGGCGGCGAGGCCGAATCGAAAAATCGAGCCGCGTCTTCGGTCTCGGAGCGTCCTCTCGTCACGTCCTCTCGAGGGATTGCCACGAATTCGTTCGTTCGTTCGCTCGCTCGCTCGCTCGTTTCGCAGCCGTCGAGAAAATTTGCTCGGTCGACCGAGAACCAATCGTTTTTCCGCGAAATATTCTCTCTAGGAGGCGGATATCGGGGCCGAGACGCGAAATCAACTTTTACTTCTTACCCAATTTGCGCGGTAAACTTCGTAGCCGAAGCTTTATTATCGCCGACACGTTGGGAGCAGCAAAAACGCATTTTACGCAAACCCTGACGGTCGAGCGCGCGCCCAGAGACGAGGTCGTACACGAAACGGAGAACGAGGCGAGCGCGCTAAATTCACCGAATCTTCGACGAAACGGGAGACGGGGCTACACCGAGACGAAAATCGGCGAGAAAAGCGGAGAGGAACATCGGGGAAGGTTGGATCTCGGCGAACGGCGCGGCGGGGCCCTCGAGGCCGGCAAACAAATTACCTTCCCAGTCTTATCGGCCGCATCTACGTTGCATAAAGCACTTTCGTGTACCTATTCTCCTACACTCCTGCACTCCTACACTCCTGTTCCCCTCTAATGCTATACTGCTATACTGCTATATTGCTATACTGCTGTACTTGTATGCTCTTACACTCCTATGGTCGGGTTTACGTGCCTCGTTCGAGCTGCCGCTCGATATTCGCCCGACTCGGAAACCGGGACAGTTTCGAGGGGAAACGCTCGCGTCTCCCAGACGCGCAGCTCCGAGTCCCTTCTCGCCGTTTGCGTGCAGCCGTAAAGGGAGGCAGACAATTTTTAATCGACCCGCAAAACGATTTCAGCGTACCTCTCGACGATCGACGCCGGCGGTCGTCAACGGCGGCGACCGTGGAACCTTTGGGGCGCGCGACGATGTTCGGCGACTGGGACGAGTCTGCTCGGACGGGCGCGTTAATAAGCGTCGCGTTAACTTATCACCTATTTATTTCCTTTTCCCCGGACCGGTTCCACGAAGAATTTGAAGCCGCCTTAATTCCGGCCGAGGCTTCGAGTGATTTATGAAACTCGCCCCGACCAGAATTTTAAGCCGTTCGCCGCGAGATACCGCTGCTTTTTCTCGATAAATCATTCTCGAGAGTTCCGCTCGGGCCCGCGGTGTTTACTTTTTTCGTCTCCTTCCAGAGAGGATTCCCGTCGACGATTCGACGCGACGGGAGGGAGCGAAATTCGATCGATCGAGCGAGAGGAGAGACGGTAGGAGTCGCGCTCTGCCACGAGGAGGAAGCAAAGGGGGCCCCGCGTTTGGGCGCGGCCCGCGAAACAATTTGAAAGTTGGGAAGAAGCGAACGAGGCGCGATAAACGACGGTCAGAGGGGCGCGGACGAGGGGAGCCATCGTGAGAAACGGAATAGGCCGGCTTCTCAGCCTCGCCGAATCGGCGGCCGGCTCGGGACTCGCGAATCCGCGGAGACCGACGATCCGCGAGAGATGGGGATGCCCGATGCCGATCGAACGGGAGCCATCGAGGAAGCAGCTCGTCCGAATTCCACGCTCGGCGACTCGTTGGATCGATTCGAACGAGGCTGGATGCGCTCTCGACGCGAGACGAGAGGGAGGCAGACGGAGAGCGAAAGAGAAAGAAGAGAGAGAGAGATACGCCGTTCGGAGTTAATTGGATCGGATATTTCAGCTCCGTCGACATTCCCGAGCGCGCCAGATCCCTTTGTCTAGTCGGTTGCCTACGAAACGTTCACCCACGCTGCTCCCCGTAGACGAGAGCGGAGCGGAGCCGAGTCGAGTCGCGCTTCTGCCGCACGTTTCCATTGTTACGCAATTGCCCGGCGTCGTGGCCAGAGGCGGCTCGCGGGTAACTCGGTTTGCGCTCGCGAGAGGTAACTCCCGCGGCGATTCCGAGCGAGAGTTTGCGGGAATTTCGAGACGCCGATCGGCGGGAAAGAGGCGCGCTCGAAGGAGGAGCGCCGCGTCGGCCCGGTGACCCAGTGCGGGCGACGCACGCGAGGAAAGGTCGCGTGCCGATTACAGTCGAGGAGAGGGCGCGCCCCGACGGCGGCGACCCGCTCGCCCAATTCGTGATCGCGATCTCTCGGTCGCGAGGCCCGAGATGCGCCAGCGATCGTCGCCGTAGACCTTGCGAGAGACCGTCGTCGTCGTCGTCGTCATCGTCGTCCTCGACGAGAAAGGACAGGAAAGACGGGACGACGACGTCGCGGTCGAAGCGCACCGCCAAGAACGGCGAGTAACTCGCCGCGAAGAGAGAAACGATTGCGAAAGAGTCGCGTTGCAAAATGCAACCGGACCTAGGTCTAGCCTCGCTGGCAGGCTCGCGCGAGCAACCGACGACTCGCGACTCCGCCAAATCCCCGAGAAATCTCGCTCGAGGTTGCCTCGTGTGGCCTCCTCTCCCCCTCGCTGCCCCTCTTCCGCCACGGCTCCGGCCTCGCGGCTCGCGCGAGTTGCAAAATAATCTGCCAACGAGATCTCGCCGAACGGCCGCGCCGCTCCGCTCTCCGCCGCCTCGAGGGCGACCGATCTCGTCGACTTCTCGCGAGTTTCCGATCCGCTCCGAGCCGGCGAACCGCGAATCGCCAAGTGGCGCGAGGATACGCGGAGGCGGAGGGCAGTCGCGCGAGGCTCGTCCGCGCCGATCGAATCGAACGCCGAGGACGAAGGGCCGGCCGGAGGGCTCGGAGGCTGCGGGGAAGATCGAGCCGCCCCGCCCCACCTTCCCCGATCGAGATTGCAATTTCGCGAGGGGCAACTGCGAATGCCGGACTATTATCGGCCGATCGACCGCGAACGCGATCCTGAGGAGGGAGCTGCCTCGTTGGACGGGGCGCCGTGGCCGGAGGATTCGCCCCCTCGACGTTTGCCCGACCGAAGCAAAGACCGATCTCCAAGAAATCGCCGAAAGGACCGGATCCTCCGGAGGAGACGGGGCCTTTCTCCCTCGAGGAGGGGAAATCGCGGGCAATTGCGACCGATGCGCGGTCGACGGCGAGACGGACGGGCATCGCGGAAGGGTGAACGGAAGGCGTTAATTGCATCGAGGGGCGCGATCGTTCGACGAGAAAGGGGAGAGACCGCGACTGGTCGGGTTTTCGCTCTCGAGAGCGGGACACCCGGTAGAAGACGGGAGACCGCGGAAGAGATCGAGGAACCCGAGGAACTTGTTGCGCGGATCGAGAACCGAGCGCCGAGCGCCGAGAACGGAGAGGCGAGAGGCCCGAAGAGCGGGTAGAGGGGCAAAGGGAGGCGCGAGAGGCGAGAACGGAGGGGCCGAGAGGTCGGAGCCGCGGAAAGGGCTTCGGCCTTACGGCGAGGGCCGACGGGTCGTCGCGTATTGATCCAACACGGGCTGCGCGTAGCGCCTATCGTGCACCTCGGAGAGCGACTCCTCGTGCGAACGGCCGATCTCGTCGGTCCTCGACGAGAGGCACGATTCGCGGATACTTGGAGATCGCCGATTTTCCGCGCGGTCTGCCTCGTCGGCGACTCGAACTCTTCCCACGAGCGGGACTCGACTCCCGATCGAGCGAGCGGCCCTAAGAGCTTTCTAACGGCAGTTGCGACACCGCTCGCGAGGTCCGTTGGCGGCAAAGGCTCGTGGGAAACCTCCTCGAGGCCGCCTCCGCGTCTCGGCCGACTCGCTCACGCATTTTGCGCCGCGCGCAGAGCCAGATTTTTCTCGTTTTTCGCATCTCTCGCGCCGCCCACGCGCCCCCTCGCGAGCCGATCGCCTCTTCCCTCGTTGTTTCCGGTCGACGAGGGAGAGCGACGGCGGAAACGGAAAATCGGAGGTAGAGGTACGAAGAGGGTCGCGGAACGACCGGAGTATCGTCGCAGGAGCGCGGCCGCGCGACGCGCTTCGCCCGCGTCAGTCGGAGCCTCGACGGTTCTCGGGAAGATTCGGAGGCAGCGGGAAGTCGCAATTTCGGGCTTAGTCACTCGACGCTGGCGCGCATAACGTTAAACGAGCGATTGCCCCCGCGTCTTTTTTTAGATCGAATCGCTTCTGTCGGTCGCATCGATACCCGGACCGTCATCGAGTCAACGACACGGCGACGCTGAAAATATCCGCGGCGAGCGGCCGCCGTCGCGCTCTTTCCGAAACTGAGACGATTCGAGATTCGGCCTCGAGGCGGGTCGAGGGGCAGGGAGGAGGAGAGGAGCGGAGAGGAGCCAAGAGGAGAGAGGAGATGGACGCGCCCGCGCGCGCGCGAGCAGCCGAAATCGGCAACCTTTACCTTCGCCTCGATTCGCCGGTTGTTCCCCTCGTTTCATTCACCAATTTCACTTTCACGGCCACGGCCACGGCCACGACCACGCGTTCGCGTCGCGACCGCCTCACGATCGCCCCCGCTCCGCTTCGAGAACCAGCAGCCGGGCCACCGCGAACGGAGAAGCCGAAAAGGAGAGAACGAGAGAAAGGTGGAGGGGGGTCAGGGGAGCGGAAAACGGGCTCGGAGAGTGGCCGGAGAAACCGAGGAAGAGGATTCTCCTTCCGCGCGGCAAGCTCGCGACGGCGGGACTCGGCGAGCGCGGGAACGGGCGGTCGGAGGGCCTCCGAGAAGCGGTCGACAGACCGGCGAGGCACTTGGCCCGGCCGCGCCGGGGTCGCGATAAGCCGTCGGTCGGGAGAATCCGCGATTCTCCGGCCGCCATGGCGAGCGCGAGCCTGGAAGCGGACGGTGAGACGAAGCCGTTGCCCTCCTCCCCTCGCGGAAAGGTCACCGAGGTCCCGGAGCGTCGCCGGGGGGGAAGAGCGAGACGTTCCCTCGACGAATCGAGCGGTTTCACCGGCGAAAACCACGAAACGCGTCACCCGAGCGAGTCGGTATCGCTTCTTATCTCGCGTCACGTGTTTACGCCTCTCTCCGTCCAACGACGATGGCGTAATCGAGCGTCGATGAATAAGCATCGAGCTGAAAAAAGCCGATCCAAGGTATTCCCTCTCCGTCGGCGTCGTCATCGTCATAGTCGTCGGCGGAAAGGAGACCCGGCTCTCGTCGACTCGCAAATTTTCTCCACGGGTCTCCTCGATCGTCTCGAACCGGTACCGTGGGCGGCTCAGAGTCTGCGAATTTCTCCGCACCCCGAAGGGCCTTCGCGTAACCCGCGAAATCCTCTACCTTTCCCAAGGCCGACGCAACCTCGAGCGAGAGAGCGGTGCGCGAGCAACGTTTCCCGGTAACCAGATAATCGTTATCCGAGCGATGCGCGCCTATCGCCGGCCGAGAGATTAGGTCCAACGAAAAAAACATTGCTTCGCGAGGGAACGGCGTGCCGTCTGCCGTCAACCGCCTGCCGTCGACGCGACCCTGTCGCGCGGATCCACCGACAAGATAGATATCTCGCGATCGATGCTCCGCTGAGCGGTGACGCGGTCGTGTAACCGTGCATGCGCTCGCCGGGAGACGGGAACCTCGGCAACGCTTTTTCCTTCGACTCCGGGAGACAGGGGAAAACGGATACAATAGTTGAAACTTGTTGCGCGTTGTCGTCGAGAGAAGAGAACGACCTCTCCGCGACGCGAGCAGGCAAAATATCCGGACTCGCGGGGGATTGCTCGAAAGGTCGAGCGAGCCTCTTCTCCTCCTGCGAACGCCCGAGACGTCTTCCGCAAGCGAGGAACCGAGAACGGGCGAAAGTATCCGCCGTCGGAAAAAGCTTTCGAGCTCGACCACCGAGCGACCACGCGAGAGGGCGCCGATAAGGCCGTCGAGGGAGAGTCGAGTCGCGCTCGGCTCTGCCTGGAAACGCTCGAGGTTGGGCCACGCGGGAGAACCGCTGGAACGTTGAACCTTTATCGCGGCCTCTTCGTTCCCTCCCGAGGCCAACGACGCAGGGAGGACGTTTGCGCCTCTCGGCGAGACTCCGAATTTCGATCCGTTCCGACGGAAAAGAGGCCGAGAAGGGGAGAGTGCCCTCGAATCCACGGTGCGGTCGCGCGACGCTCGCTTGGAGCGAGAGGCACGTTGCCTCGACGGACGGCGTGCCGCGTTGTTATTGTTTTTTCTACCTCACGGCTGCGATCTTTCCTTCCGGAGCGCGGAGGCTCAAACGGGGCCGAGCCAATGACGTGCGCGCAATATCGTACGATACGTTGTTCGCTTCGCGATAGCAAACCGACGTTCACCGGCCGAACGATTTTCCTCCGGGGTCCGTCGGCCTCGACCGTTCCGACCACTTTGACCGGGGCTCGCAGTTTCAGGTGAATTCCGGAACCGACGGGTTTATTCTGCTTCGCGCGGTACGGACGATTTCGCGAGGCAAGAATCCGAGAAAGGAGACCCGAGGCGATCCCGGCGCAACTCTCCTCGCTGGCAACCGAATTCGGAGAGGAGCGTGGTTCCTTTGGCGCGATAAGCGTGCGTAGGGCCGGAGGTGGATAGCGAAGAAAGGGGAGAGGGTCGGAGAAGAACGAGAAGCGGAGAGAGTGAGAGGGGACGGGGTGGGGGTTGGGGGAGGGGCGGAGGCGAGGAGCGCTGGCAGCATCTACGAAGCTATAAACACGACGCGGCGCACACGAATCGAAAGCAGCCAGCCACGGCCGTCGGCGTCGGTCTCTCGTAACCGCGGTACAACGACCCCTGCCCTCCTGTCCAACTCGCCTTCGCGCTAATCGCGATATCCGAGGAATCGCCTCCGTTTCCTCCTCCTCCTCCTCCTCACGATTTTCGGCCGGGAGGAGGCAAACACCGCGAAATATCGAGAGTCGGTTCCAGATATACTTCCGCAGGTGGCTTCGCTTCGCCCGAGAGATCGAAAAGTACGCGAGTAGAGTCGCGCTCGCGGAAGAAGCGACGTCCCCTCGAAAGCCTCGACGGCACCGAGCCGCGACTCTCCTCGAGGGGAGACTCGTTCGGGAGGAGACGAGGATTTTGGCTCGAATTCCGCGTCCACGCGAGAAACGTCCGAGAAAGGTTCCGAGACCCTCGAATCCCACGGGCTCTTGGCCGAGAAACAATCTACTCCGATCGAAGTTCGCGGCACGGCACGGCACGGAACGGCACGGGCGTCTATTTTTTTCCGGCCGGCCGACCGAACGGCCCTCTCGCTCGCGCTTCTCCTCTCTCGGATCGCCGTGAGCGCTGCTCGAACGACGCCAAAACGGAAAGCTATCTCGCTCGCTCACCTGTCGGAACTCTCGGAGCTGTCGTATCGATCGGCGCACCGCTTCTTGCCGCAAGGCCCGACGAGGGTATCCTCCGCCATCCTAACCTGTCCCTTGAACGGGCTGCCCTGGTGCCTGGCAGCGACGAGACCATTTGCGGCGACACCACCGGAACCGGCACCACCGCCACCACCGACACCACCGACACCGCCGACACCACCGACACTGCCGATACCACCGGAGGCAGAAACAGCGCCGCCGGCGGCACCACCACCTCCGCCACCTTCGCCACCGTCGTCGTCGTCGTCGTCACCGACACCGACACCGACACCGCCACTGACACCGACACAGCAGACACTGACACTACCGCTGCTCGTGGTAGTTCCACCGTCGCTCCCGTCGCTACCGTCGCTACCGTCGATCGTGGGGCCCTTCGTGCTTCGCGTCCCCGACTCTGCCTTTTTCTTCTCGTTCTTCCGTTCTCCGCAATTCCCTTTGCACGGTCTCTTCTTTGCGTCCCCGATCGCCTCCTCGTCTTCCTCCTCGTCCTCGTCCTCGTCGCCGTCACGATCATCGTCCTCTTCCTCGTCGTCGTCATCGTCCGCCTCGTCGTCCTCGTCGTCGTCGGCGTCGTCATCGTCCACGTAGGCTCGGTTGAATCGTTGCTCGGTGGTTCGGGAGACGCGATCGTTCGGAGCGTTCGCCTCGAGAATGAGCGTGACGCCCGAGGAACTGGAGCGTCCTCCGTCCACCGACGAGGCGACGGCGACGTCTCGGTCGACGAGCGTCGGGCTGCCGGTCATCGCGACACCGTTCCCGTCACCGTTTCCGACGTCGCTCCTCGCGATCGCCGACTCCTTCGCGCGAGTGATCGTTTCGCCTCCAACACCGGGAAGACGCTTCTCGGAAACGTTCTTCCTCTCCGTCGCTTTCTTCGCTTCCTTCCTGTCTTCCCGGTCGTCCTCGTCCTCGCCTTCCTCGCCGTTGTCGTCGTCGTCGTCGTCGTCGTCGTCGCCGTCGGTGCCGCCGCCGCCGCCGCCGCCGTCGTCGTCCTCCTCCTCCTCCTCGTCCTCGTCCTCGCAATCCTCGCTGCTCGGCGACGTAGACGGAAGAACGCACGTCCTATCACCACCGATACCACCGACACCGTTGCAGTTTCCCCCGCTACAAACGTTCTTACCGAGGCGCTCGACGTTGTCGCCGTCTTGGCGATCGCGACGACAATGACGACGAGCGTGATCGTCGGTGCTGCCGCTGTCGCAGCTGCCGACGTTGCCGTGACGAGGCCGTCGATGAGGGTGAGGATGAACGTGATAATCGCGAGAGGAAGGGAGACGATGTCGATGACGATGCTGATGGCGATGATGTCGTTGTCGACGAAGACGGGGGGAACTCTCGAGGACCGTGGCGTCCTCGCGGAGGCGTCTCGCGACGTCCTGACTCGTCCCCGAGGACGTCATCGAGGACGAGGCATCCTGTCGTTTGTGCCGCTCCCTGGTCAAACGCGAATCACCGTCCCCCAGGTCGGTAGCCGCGTCCTCCGCGGACGGACCGTCTGCCATCTTGTAAACGAACGCGCTATCGCCTGGCAGAGGCCCTGTGGCACGAGCACGGGCCGCGCCACCGCTAGCGAGCTTCTACGGCCCGGCACGGCTCTCGTAACCCCTCTTTTCTTCACCGTACGAAACCACCGCCACCTCTCGCCGACGGATACCCACTGACCGCCCCCACTCCCGCGTCCGCGACGCCGGATTCCGAGCCCCACCGATGCTTCCCGAGTATCGGCGGAAACACCCGAGGGAACGCGACCGCCTCAGTTTCGGTACGCCGCTCCCGACATCTCTCGCCCGTCTCGGCAACTGCGCGATCGGCGGGAAAATTCGTTTCCCCGTTGGACGGAACGAGTCGAATCTTCGACCGCGGTTCGGTAGTGGCGGGAAAGAAAGGGGAAAGCGGGAAAGCCGGAAGTTTCGGACATCGAGCGAGGCAAGTTTCGAATTTTCCTTCGTTTATTAAGAACGAACTCCTCTCCCTTCTTCTCCTATAATACTGGCAAGTTCGTCGCTCGACCGTCTCTCGTTAGCACCATACGACGGATCCCGCGTTCCTGGAATGTACCTCCGAGGAGAAGACCTCCCCTGCTTCTTCCACCTCGTTCTCTTCCGTCGCGGCGATCGCGCGAACCCGCGTTGTCGCGACTTTTGCCGGCCTCGTCGAGCAGCAATTTTCTAATCGTAAAGTTGTTCGATCGTGCGAAGAGAAGCGGGACAAATTTCGTTTCTTCGAGAGGTACAGCCAACAATGGGCGTCCCTCCTGCGATAGTAAAACCCGAGGGCAAATCGCACGATGCAGGCACTTTCGTGATGTTTGCGCAAAACTACCTACGAGCTCTTCAAAGTTTCCACGGTATCTCTCCGCCTAGAGCGAAGCTGCCGGCGGTTTCGCGGAGGCTCGTCGCGGGGAACGATCTCCGTGAACGGCTAAATTAATAAAATCATGCAAAAAGGATTCGATTATCGTTGCTTTGGTCTAACGTGACTCGATCGAACATCCGATCGTGCATCCTCGAGCAACCGCGCCCGTCGCTCCCTTCCTTCGCTTCGATCGCGATCGATCTCGTTAAAATATTTTTACATTCCACGAGCCGCCAGAAATATTCGACCCCGACAATGCCGACCGGATCGCGCGAATATTCCGAAAGCCCGCGAAGGCGTCGAGTGATCCTGCTAAATTTATCTAGCGGGGAAGAGGAAAGAAAACGGTGCGTAGATGCCGCGGGGATAGAAAATTTCAACTAACCTACCTCCTACAAAGTTCGACCGCGAGGTTCTCGCAATTATTGTCACTCCTTCCGCGTCAAGCGGCTACTATCGATATACTACGAAAACTTGGATGGGTCGTACAGGATTCTCGGGTTATTCGTGCAAACGTCGACTCTACGGCCGTACTCGAAAAACTGTACACAACGCTCGAGTTTACGTTCGTACGGAGGTCGTTGGCGCGCATCGAGGAGAGCAACGAATCGGAGTACCGAGCACGATGTTTCGTAATCGTTCCGAGAAGAATTTCGCCAAAGGACTTTTTCCAAGCCAACCACCTCTCCTTCGGGGACGGAACATCGACGAAGCTTTCGGCCGCTCCCGCCCGAGATCTAGAGATTGAGTCATTTTTTCTACAATCTACTATGTACACCGTTGATTCTTTGCGATTCGGGTCTCGCCCGCCGCGCAATATCGTTCCGCCTAATCGTTTCGCCAGCGATCTCCTTGCGCGCTCTGGTCCCGTCGTCTCTAAAGGTCCGTCGACGAGCCAGCCTCGCGATTCTGCCCCGAGCACGACGAATCGACGACGTGGCTTCGACGTCCGCCGTGTCCCTAAGCGATGCGACGCGAGTCGAGGCTTTCTCTCGAGCAATTCCGTTCGGGGCAGCTCGCTTCCACTTCGGCATTCCAGGCTACCGATCAAACTTCGAAGTAGAAGCAACGAGGCCCCCTCTGCTAGACGTGCTCGGTCTCCGTAGTCCTCTCGTCCCGGTCGTTCTGCCTCATGGACAGCCGCGAGTTGTTGACCAGCTCCGAGAGCAAGAGATTCTCGGCGTCCAGGGGACTTCTGGAGATGCCGGTGGCTAGAAAGTTGTTTGGACCGCTGGTGCTCCTCGCCAACCTCAGCACCGCCCTGTCGCGCCTCTCCTTCTCCCGCTCGGTCTTCAGTTTCGTGAACTCGTCGTCCGAGCTGCCGTTCGAGCAGGAGCTGTGAGTGCTCAGGTCGTCGCCGACGAAGCTCGTCGTCGGGTCGTAGGCGATGCTCGACCTGGCCGACTGGGTCGGACGTTGACACCTGCGATAAGGGAGAAAGATTAGCGGAAATTCGAGAGACCGAGGACAGGCAGATCCCTTGCTGTAAGCGTATCGACCTCGCTCCCGCCGCGTATCTTCTGTCGGCCGCGGCTCCGATCCCGTCGCCGGAAGCGCTGCTGTCCATGGTTACCCCGGTGATGGGAGCGCTCGTGGAGAAAATCTCGCCGTTTCTGGGATATTCGGTGCCCGGAACGTCGACCGGGGCACTGGCCGGCGGCGGGCCCTGGGAAAATATGCTCTGCACGTGGGGTCTGTTCTCCGGCCTCAAAGACGTCAGCGTCATCTGCTCGTCGACCTCCTCGATCACGCCGATTCTCATGGAGCCGCCGGCTCCTCCTGCTGCAATTTCAAGGAGGACCTCGATAGAGTCCGGTGGAAGATAAATCGGAGCAGCGACGGGAAACGTACCAATGGCGCGTCCCTGCAGAGACGCCGTCGAGCTGGAATTGGGCATTCTCGCGGGCGTTTTGGTGCCGCTCGATTTCCCGCCGTCCGGCCGATCCTCCTTGCTGAACAGCCGCTTCAGCACGCTCGTCACGCTGTTCACTCTCGTCAAGGAACCACCCAAATTGCTGGGCGTCGATCCCCCGCTGAGCGTGCGATCTCGATTGCTCACCCGGCTGGCACTCCTAACCAGATCAAACTTCTCACTCATTGTCAGTGAAAAGGTTCCTCGAGTCCGTCGCGCAGGGACGAATTCTACGGCCAGCCACGCGCTTGCAACTCCGCGCAGGAAGTTCCGCGTCGCGCAACGTCCAAGTACACGCGTATCTCGCGATCGGACTCTCAAGGAGGGGGCGAGATCGCGTTACGAGCTGCGCTCGCGGTAGCGTGCAGTCCGACCGCTCCGAGTGCGACTCTTGGGTGCATAGCGACATCGCGGATGTAGAAGGGGAGAAAGAGCGAAAGATGGTTGTAACTCGGAAGCCGAGACTGGAGTCTCGTATGTTTCTACCCCTTCTCGGAGTCGGAGTCGGAGTCGGAGCGATCGAGTTTTTCCGGGCTAACGGTTTACTTTGCAGAACGGAGGAGGAGAATTTACCTCGCTATCTTGCCGCACTCGGTGGCGCTCCTTCGGTGTTTAGCGTTAACCAAGGTTACCAACAGTACGTATGAGAAAAGGCGTCTCGCGCCAAGCGAATTATTTATACATCGGTTCTCCGCGGACGACCAACCTTGACATTTTTCCCGTCGCGGTGAAGTGTATGCCCGAAGCGGCGTCGTCGGCGATGTCCGATCGAAACTTGTGCTGATAATCCGTCGCCATGTCGTCGATCCTGACCGAGGACGGCTGGAGTTCCTGCTGGGCAGCGGACAGCTGAATGCCGGCGGTGGAGGGTTGCGGATGCTCCTCGCGAAAGGCCTGGGCCGCGGCGGTGTACGGAAGCTCCGTCGGGAAGACCTCGTCCCAGTACTGGTCCCGGATGAGTTCCGGGTGCTCGTGATGCATCTCGTCCACGATCAGGTAGCTCACCTTCGGAGAAAAGGTCGTCCTTGGTTTTCGGTGCGCTCGGAGGATGCCCCCGCGGGTGCCGGGACGAATCGATCGTCGGCCGCGGCCGACGCGCGTCGCTTCTCCTCACCTGCAAGTTCCGGTCGATGATCCAGTTCACCTCGAAATCGTCGTCGTCCTCGCCGAAGGGGTTTATCAGGGTCTCGGCGACCTTCAACCACCCCATGTAGAAGAAGAACTGCAGCGTGGTGAACACCGGGAAGTAGAGATCGATCGACGACGTGGACGAATTCTGCACCCATTGCCGGCCCATCACGCTCGTCAAGAAGTACGTGTAGACGGCGAGCGTTACCACCTGCGCGGAGAACGGAGGAAATTAGCGCGACCGTTCGCTCCCGAGGGACGCCCCTCTGCTCGGAGATACGGACGAGTCGAGTCCACTGTTTCGCGAGGAAAATTGTAAAATTCGCGGACGAACGGTCCGAGGTCTCTCTCTCTCTCGTTGTCGGTACTCGGGACGGTCTTCCGGGGACGGCCGTATCCGCGGAGAGGCGGAATCGAGGGAAGTCGTACTTGCGTGTAAACCAGCGGCACGCTAATGGTGTCGTAGTGAATGAGGCTGCCGCAGAGGCCCCGAAACTTGTTGAGCTCGTCGATGAGGGTCTTGACGGCGAAGTCGTCGCGAATGCGACCCTCCTTTCTGGCTCGCGTCACGATGCTCGAGGCCCAAACGATCGGCAGCCAGTGCTTGCTCGGCTTCGGGAACTTTGAGTTTAGGCTGTGGAATATCGAGAGCTCGTTCTCCAGCAGCAATCCGGCATCGACGAAGTGCTCCAAAGTGGGGAAGCGCTTCTTCACTCGCGGCGAGACGTTTGCCAGCACCAGGGTCAGGCAGACGCATACGTATCTGGATAAGCGGACATTTTGCTCGTTTTACTGCGTACAGGTATCTTAGCACACTCTGGGTGCTCCTCGAGAATCCGGAATCGCGGGGATCTCGAAGAAGCGGGGGGATACGTATTTGGCAAGTTTTGTCGCGGGCACGTTTCGGAGCACGTGTCGTCGTACGTTCGAGGGGAGCAACGAAAGGAGAGAAACGAAGGGATAGAGACCTGACGATCGTTCGACGCATCAGCCTGCCCCTCTCGTCGTTTCCGTGGATGGTTGCCGAGACGAAAACCGCGATGGCGTCTGGCCACGGTATCACCATGTATTGATTCCACCATCTGGTCATGACGATACTCACGTAGAAACCCAACACGAACGAGAGCGGTATCAAGTCGCTGTACTCGTTGCAATAGGCCACAACCGCCTCGAAGACCTTCTTCTGATTCTCGTCCAGTAGCAGGCGGTAGATGCTCGAGAGGGAGTAATATATGAAGAGGAAGAGGGCCAAGTCCAGCCAGACGAGCTTGTAGATGCTTGCCCGCCATCTGAAAGAGATTCCCAACGACCCGCGTCGATCGCGTTACGAGAAAACTCGAGATAAGGGGAACGATCGTGGGGCTTCCGTGACGATCTTCAATTTCCAACTTTCCGAGCATCGCGAGAGCATCGCGAGTCTCCTCCGGTCTTCCGACTTTCTCGAGTCTCGCAACTTTGCAATTACCTCGGCGGTTTGAGCGGAGGGACGCGAAATTGTTTTGGCAGACGCGAGACCCTCGATATTTTCGAGTCGAGGGGGATTTTTGGCATCGGTGTCCACCGAATCGTCCCGAGCCTCCTCGAGACCTTTCAAACGCTCTTCCGATGCTAGACGGAGGAGACGATCGTTGCACGCAGCCATCGAAGCGATCGAAGTTGTCGCGAACGATCTCGCTCGACGGTTTATCGCGCTCGTGGACGGCGATTAAGATAGAGGCGGATTTTTCCAGCGCGAATTAAAATCCCATTCTCGTGTCGGCTTTCGGCGCGCCCGACGATAAGCCGAATTCGAGTGCCCCGGGAAGAGCGATCGGTATCTTTCACTCTCGGTTCGCGAGATTTCGCTTAAACGGCTCGAGAATCGGCTCAAAGACCCCCGACGATTGCGGCGCGATCTTTCCTCGGTCGGGCGTCGGAGCGCGACCCCGTTTCCTCGACGCCATGGCGCGCCAGCTAAGAAATAAGCGCGGTTCTCCCGTCGGTGGACATTTGCGCGAAATTATTCATGCCGGTTGCGGGTGGACTCCTCGAGGCGAGCATCGACTCGCGGCTGCCGTTCGCCAAAGTCTCGAAAAGTTTTTCCTCCGCGGCAATAAGGTTCGACGGCGACGAGCGGTCGTGCCCCGTCGATGACGCTAATCGAGTCAAAGAGGTCCGGCGATCGCGCGAGCCCGTCCTTCGAGCATCGGCGAAGAACGCCCTCGTTGTTTCCGCGAGGACGCGGGGCTCCGGGCGCGTTTCGAGGTCAAAACGACGATGTTCGCTAGGAGAGTCGCATCGCGAGATATCGCGCTAATCGCGATAATAGATGGAGAACAGGAATATCTACGAAGCAGGGAGACGGTATCGCGTTATCGAGGGGACGCACGAGCGCGGACAGCGATTAGCGCGAACGAGATGATGTCATTGCACGAGAAACTGCAGAAAACGAGAAACGCGGGAATGTTGCGCCCGCATTCTCGACTCGGATAATTCGCGGTAATTTCCCCGTCATCGTGCGACTCGAACGCCAGTCGGAGGACAAATTTCCTCGAGGCTACGCGGGGAGGGGAGTCGAATTCGAGCCCGCCGATCGAAAACGCCAGTCATCGCTGCACGCGGACAAATCTCGCGCTCGAACGGGGGGGAAAACGCGAGGTATTTCAATACGGAGCGACGCGTTGCGCGCGTTTCCCAGCTCGAGCTTGAGATTGAAAGTTAAAAAGCGGCGAGCGCGAGAGAGCTCGAGAGAGCGGAACGCGGACGTCGAGGGAACGACGATTCGAGGAAGAGGCGATCGGCGCGCCTGCAATTTCTGACCTCGCGAGACGACGATGACGCACGATCGTCCGGAAACGATGCACGTCGGCGGACGCGACGAAACTGCCAAAGCCGATCGGGCGGAAAGAGCGATCGAGAAGCCCGACGCTCCTCCGATAATCGAGTTGCCATGAAGTTCATCGAATACCCTCCCACTCTTCTTCGCGGTTGACTCGAGCTTTTCGTCGAGAATTTTTCCTCCGCGAAGAAACGACGCGTCTCTCGGAGAGCGGCGATCGCGAAGAACCGCCGCACTTTTTCGTCCGACGGGTCAACGAACAGAGCTCCGTTTCACCGCGGCAAAAATAAATCCGTCCCGTCGCATTCGAATCGAATCGACTCGACTCGACTCGATCCGGAACCGACTCGCTCGCCAAAGAGCGACGATCTCGAGTCCCTTACCTCAGGAGTAACTTGAGAAAGCAGCCGAGACCTCTGCAGGTGGCAACCTCCGCGGTGTAGGTGACCGTCATCGTTCCGACGGTGGATGCGCCTCGACGAGGAAGGGTGAACGGAGAAGCGCGAGAAAAGTGTCCGGGAAGGGTTGGACGCGGGCCGGCCGGGCTCCTTGCGTCGGAGCGTCGAGCCGGAACGAACGCGGAAAAGCCTCTCCTTCTCCGAGGACGAGCGCGAGCACCGCATCCAAGAGGATCCTCCTCCGGCTGGTCCGCGCGACGATCGCTCTCGCCTCACCGACGACCGAGCCAGGCAAACGAGAAGACCGCGAAGGTCATCCTCGACGCGCGAGTACCGCCTATCGGTCTCTCTCCTCGCCGATGCCGTCTTCGCCGCCGTCTCCGATCTTCGCCGCTCCTCGCCGATTACGTAATCCCGTCGCACACGGCGAGAAAAGCGCACGACGGCTCGATCGACGTTCCTTCTTCTACCTCTCGTTTCGGCTGGCACGCGCCTCTGCTCTCGATTTCCTCCAGGGTCAACGGACAACCTCGCTCCGGACGCGATAACTCCGAAGGTCTCCCAGCGAATCGTTATCCGTCGCGTCGTGCCGTGCCGCGCCGTCCGACGGGTTCCTACGGACGGAGGAAATTAGCGACGGCCGTTGAGCTCTGGAAATCGGCCCGTTCCGGCTTCGACTGGCTTGCCGGACGAGCTCGGACCGTCGAAGGCACCATCGACTCTCGTGCCCGCCGGATTTCTATCTCAAGGTCAAAGTTTCCTTTTTCCGCCCGATCGTTGCCCCGACGCTCGCTTCGCTCGGACCCGCTATGTTTGCCGAACCGCCGCGGTCCCCTCGGCTCCTCTCACGGAACCGATATCCTCCTCGCGGGAAACGGGAGCAAATCGGCTCGATCGGCCCCCGGTGAACGCGTCCTCCGCGAGACTCCGCGGCTGGACGTCGTCCGCGTATACGCTGCAACTTTTCTTCGCAACGATCTCACGATTTCGCGCGTCACCTTCCACCGACGATTGCCTCGCACGACAGCTCCCCGCGTTGCCGTCTCGCCCGATTCCCACCGTCGGCGTCGCTATCCTACGCGAAGAGCGACTCGAAAATTTCGGGGGCCATTGTCGCGGGCCGGCCACTTTCCGTCGCGCGTTTCTATCTCGATCTCGCTCTCCACGACCGACGTGGGCCGCATCGTCGTGAAACAGTGCCGACGATACGTCGCGAACGATCGAAATAATCGTTGTCCCGGTATCCTCGATTCATAGCCTCGCAGCGTGGATCGTTATCGCTATAGGCCGGCCCGTTATCGCGCCACCGATTGCCGTTCCACCTTCGTGCTCTGCCTCTCCCTTTCCCACTCGCGCTCTCTCTCTCCCCCTCCCTCTCTCCGTCGGCGCCCTTCCCACTGAATTCTCCGCGAAACGGCACAAACGTAACCTGCTTCGATCGCCGGAGTTTCCGTATCGCTCGATTCGCGCCAAGTTTGCAGCGTATAGCTTACGTTTACGGGGTCGAGCGAGCCACGAACGTACGTCCTCGGTTTTCCGGGCACACGCCTATCGCCTCGGCGGGCTTCCGAGAACGCTCGCGATCGAGAGAATGGAGATCGGGGAAGAGCCGTGGAATACCGGGAAAGCGGATATCTATCTAACCGTCTCTATCCGAGCGCCTTCACAGCGGTTCCTCCTGGCGGCCCGTCGCTCGGCGCAGCGATTTACCGCCGAGTCTCCGCGACGTTCGACCCGTTATCGTCGCCACGATGCAGGGAAGGCCTCGATTGCAGGCAGCTGCCCGAGCACCACCGAACACGTGCGCGTCCAGTCATCGTCGAGGGAGAAAGGAGAACGACGCGAAGAAGGAAACATCGAGAGTCTCGCTCGGTCTCTTCGACCGTCCATCTGGATCCTTCTCGTGTCCAGCTTCGCGAGAGGATCGAGTCTCTTGGCCCCCGTGAAGCTAGCTCCTCCCCCTCCGTTTTCCTGCGTACCTTCCCCTTTTTCCCTCGACGTTAGCTCGCGCGGCTCGAACGACCTCCGAGAAATCGTGCCTTCGTCGGTATTCGCGAGCGCGTTCCGGGCAGAAAGGTCGGTCGACGAATCTCCGAGCAGAGGGTACGCTTCGCGCGAGCGAGGTGCGAGCCTCTTTGTTCGACTCGCCTCTATATCCTCGAATCTCGGGGCACGGCCGTGGATGGAGCGCGATCGCGAAGGCGAAAACGCGTCGAGGCAGATCCACGTGCGAGCCTCGGTCTAACGCGCGAAAGGAGAACCGAGGCAGGAGAGCCGGGCGAGCCAGTACTGAGCGGACGGCTGACGCAGCACGCCAAAAGATTCCCCGCGATACTCCACCTTCGGCCTTCCGATCCTATCCCCACCGTTGCTCCGCATTTCCGCATAGAACAGTGGTGCTCACGAGCACGGATCCTTCCTCGGGTCCTTGGATCACCGCGAATCCATCCACTCCGAATGCTTCGGAGCACTTCGGACCGTTTCGGAGGACGATGGGAGGGGATCGGCCTCGTTGAGGAGGGAAACTCGAAACTGTGCGACTTTTCCGATCACGGCACGACGAGGAGACGGCCGAGAGCTCGTAGATACGGAGACGATGTTATCGTTTATTCACGGTCGAGGGTGAGATCTCGAGGCGCGCTGCCACGACGGTCGCGGAGGACGGGAGTCGGCCATTGCCCAACCGTTTGCTCGTTTCTCGTCTACAGAGGATCGGACCATAGCGGACAGGAGCGAACCGCCGGACCCGCTCGGGTGGCGAGGGAGAAAACTGAAAGATTCGAATTTTAATCGACGCCGCGAAGGGGATTCGGTAGAATCGATCGGGCGATCAATGGAGAGGAGAGAAACGAGGTGGATCTCGAGCGACGCGGAGATATCCATAGGAGCGGAGGGATGAGAAAGAGAACGGCGGATGCTTCGAGTACCAAATAATTGACACGCACACAATATGCAGAACTAATACTTTATATCTCGACATTCCATTTTTCTCTACATCCACGCAACTTTCATCGACCCCTTATTAAAATACTATCTCGTAATACGTGCAACGTGCGTCCTCGATTCACGCTCGATGTACACGAAATTCCATCAAAACTTCTATGCTAACAAGATCGTACGTACATGTCTGACATTACGGTAACAATACAACGGAGGGTGTAACGAAGCACGCATAGAACTCTGCGACGCAAGTAATACGTAAATACGTAATATATAATTTATGTAACACCACCTCGGTACGCGACGACATGCCCTCTGTGTCGCTCTGTACAATATATACCTATCCACGCTTAATACTCGAGAGCGCACCTCCCAGCCGAATGATTTCCAATCGCGACCGCGGAAGTGCGCGCATTTCCGGCGAATCCTGTCCCAACGAATCTTCCGCTCGAAGGATCCACGGGCATCGGCCCCGCGATTGGACCGACAGTCTTGGTCCCTAGAAGTCACAGCCATTAAATGCAACGAACAGCAGTCTGAGATTTAAGGCCACTCGATTGAACTAAAGGCGATTATGATACGAGATACGGTGATCGGTGCACGCGGACGCGCGGGCGCGCACAGAGAGGGTGCACCGGCAAGGCGGCGAGATGCCGTCCAATTCGAAGAAACTGCATCGCCGAACGTCGCAGTTCCGACGACATTCCTCGGATCTTAGGAACAACGAACAGGGCCGACCAACGGCGACCCACGCCATACTTCTCCCCCATGGAAACGTCCGCGCGGCTCTACCGACCGCCTTGACACCTTGATAAATCGGAACAGCCGGATTTATCATGCTACGATCGTCGTCAGGGCGTCGTTCTTTCTGCCGTAACTTTCGGGTCTGCGACAGAGAAAGGCCCACCAGAGCGATTCGTAGGGGTTGATCGGTACTGCGGCGAGAACAATGTTTACGATATCGATTGGCTTTACAGCGGAGTGTACCTTATAGTGGCGTGTTGCGTCGCGCGCGACCATCCGGCAATGAAATTTGCTCCGCCTCTCTCGGCGATTCGCTGTCGACGGCTTCCACCTTTCGAAGGTAAAAATGCGACGCTTTGGATGAGATCCGGAAATACGGTCGACATTATCGTCTTGCCCAGTGTCCTGTCGATCGTTATTTAAATTCATTAGAATTCGCGCGAGGATGCTCGGGAACTTGGCGTCGGAAAGTTTACGACCGTGCTACGACGATGTCGTTTCGTCGAAGGGGGAAGGGGAGACAAGGAGAGAGAGAGAAAGAGAGAGAGAGAGAATACCGTCTCGCACCTGGGCAACAATGCCAGAACGCAGCAAACTATCACCGTGAGCCAAAATGTGTATCTCGTAATAGCCATCTCCATTACCCAATAGGAGCCAGGGAGGCCCAAACAGTTCACGCACACGGCATTGTAAAACAAACAGAATCCAAAGAACATGGCCAGCGATCCTGTCATAGCGCCAACGTGGATTATGGTCTGAAACGAAGGAGACATTGACGCGTGACCCGCGACGCTTCGTACGTTCGCGACTGCCTCGAGAGATGGAAGAGACGTTTCTCGCGTTTCGCGACGGAAGGACCGCTTACCCAAGACCTGATCTCTATGGCAGCGTTCGCCAGCATGACGACGATGCAAGACGTCATAATGGTAGTTCCGAATTCCCATATATCGATGTGAGAGTCACGATACACCTGAAAGGGAAGATGGTAGCCATGTAGCGTTGCACGACGATGACCGTCATCGAGATATATATTAAATTACTTCGAGATTTTGTACTAACGCCCTCAGTTATGAAAAAAATAACGACACTTTGATACAAAGCATCGAGCATCGTCAGCCAAAAAGATTGGGGCCGATATACCAGCCCGAGACGTCCTCTCTTGTAAAGATGGGGCGCCGAGAGCAAAACGCCAGGCGAAGCTACTCGATCGTATACACCCAATACAAGCGGTGGTACGGACGTGAACAGTAAATTGTACAGTATCAAATAAATCTGGTCGATCATGACCGTCCCGGAAAACCCACAGTATAGCTATGCAAATAAAGCAGAGATCGTGCGTGTCAAGGTTGGCTGTCAAAATGCGACCTTTGCGCGTTCGTAAAAAAATGCGGCCGCGTATCGCCGCGCGGAGCGTGGCGCGCGCCGTGTCGTGTCGTGCCGTACCTGAAACCAGAATATGAGGAAGACGAAGGTGGCGTTCTTGTAAAAAAAATACAAAACCATCCTGGAGAGTCGATCGTAACACCAGTGCCCGTGCAGGAGAAGAAGCCTGCCGAGCATGGAGAATCGGGAAATGGCAAAGTCCGCGGCCATCACGGCCTGCGTGCCTTCGCGTCCCGTGATACCGACACCGACGTCCGCCGTCTGTATCATGCTGACGTCGTTCGCGCCGTCGCCGATCGCCAGAGTTCTCATTCCCAGGTGTTCCTTCACCGTGCGCACTATATACGCCTGCAAACGACAGTTGGACTGACTAGCCTGCGATCGTCAATGGCGCGGGCCCTCCGCGAGGAGAACGATCCACGACCCGTCGTCGTTACCTTCTGCAGAGGTGTCGCGCGACAAGCGAGCACGCTCGAGCAAGTTTTCGTTAACTCGAGAAAGGGCCCGGTCAGTCCTGATCGCGGATCGAGAATGACGGTCAACGCTTTCCCGTCCACGACGAGAGCCCGCTGCCTAGGCCACGGGCTGTCCGTTCTGTGCGCCTCCCTTTCCGCGCTCGTCGAGTCGCGATCGAACGCGACGAAATCCCTCGCGTTGCTCGTTCCTCCGTTCCCGTTTATCGCGCCTTCCCTTCGCGCCGAATCCAAGTATCCGTGAATCAAGGCCTCCGCCACCGATTTCGACCTCGCCTGCAGCCAGAGCAGCTGCATAGCGGGCGAAAAGAGGCGCGCCGAGTATGCGATGTTCACCGCGGTTTCCGGCTTGTCCCCTGCAATTGTCACAGAACGGAGATCTCTCTCTCTTTCCGAATCCGCTGGTAATCGCGGCAGTGGGCGCGATCGTGCGACGAGTACCTGTCAGAACCCAGACGACGATGCCCGCCGACACGAGGGCGGCCATCGTCTCGGGTACCCCGACTTGCAGCTTATCCTCGATTCCGGTCGCCCCGAGGAGCGTCAAGTGGCTCTCCAGGCTCGCGTACGAGTCCCTCATCCGGCGCTCCCGATTCTCCGTGGCCAGTTCCGCCTCGGTGTGCGCCTGCCGCCAGGTTTCGTACTCGTGAACGGTCAGGGATCTCCTAGCCATTGCCAAGGTACGAAGACCCTGGCGCGCGTACGACTGCAGCTGCTGTCGAATCTTGCCCGCCACCGCGGAGTTCTGCTCGTGCGGCGAGAGCGCGGACAGCACGGTCGAATCGGCGCCCTTGCTGTACAGTATTACCTCGCTCGTGAGGGGGTGCCGTACCAGAATGGACATGCACTTTCTATTCGAATCGAACGGCAGAACCTGCAAATTTTGCGAACGATAAGCGTCTACGGGCTCGTCGTTGCATCGTTGGACGCAAAAGGACGCGGAGAGTCCCGCCTCCGTCGCGCACTTACGTGAAGAATCTCAAAGGCAAGAATAGACTTGTCCGGCAGAGAAACGATGGCGGTACGAAGCGTTCGTTTGAGGAGCTTCACGTCGTACGCTCGAGCCGCGTTCACCAAGGCGAGCTCGTCCGGGCTTTCCGCTTCGTAGATCGCCGGCGTGGGTAGCAATTCGCCGACCTTCCTCCCACCGACCCCGATAACGGGACTCGGAGGACTCCGTCTCTTCTGCGCTCCATTCGGAGACAATTTTCTGCCCAACAATCCGATCCCCAAGCTCGGTATGGACGTCACGTTCAATAACTTTGGCCTGTAGGACGAAAAATTCCTCGCGATTAGGTTGAGATTGAATTTGAAGGGAGGGCGAACGAGCGGAAGGACAAACCTCGACAGCTTATTCGATAATTTGGGCGCGTCGCTGAGAACGGGGTGCGTCTCGATCATGGAAGATATCGAGGAGACGTTCTCCCCGACGTGGTTCATGGGATGCGCGAGGGTGGGAAAGGCCGGCACCGTCGGCGAGGGGGTCAAGCTCCTGGTATCCGTCAACCTGACGTACCTGAAAGGGTCGATGAGACCATTCGTGAGAGGGTCGGCAGACGCGTCTAACCCCGACTCGGTCAATTTTACCGCGAAATCTCGTCCGACGGTTTGCACCGTCGTATCCCGGATGAAGTGGGCGGGCATACGAACCTCCCGGAATCATCGCCGTTCATCCGAGGTTCCTCGATCACTCCACTGGAGTTCATGGTATCGTGATGGGGTTGAGAATTCACCACAACGGTATTACATATCGCTAATACAACTAGAAATTCTTGTAGACGGTGTCTAAATGTACCTATGAGGAGGTCTTCCTTCAGTCGCGAGGAAGCTATCAAACTCTCACCGTCCCCCGTGTGCGAGTAATCCTGTCCACCGACGGCGCAACGTCGAAATATCATTTTATTCTCCGTGAGCGTGCCAGTCTTGTCGGAGAAGACGTATTGCACCTGAGGAGGGAGAAAAAGTATCGAGGGTAGAGGGGCGAAACGAGTCCGCCGCGACGCCTCGAGACGAGCGTGTTATCGGTTCCTCCCTTACCTGTCCGAGTTCCTCGGTGATATTGAGCGCCCGGCATTCGGCTCCCTTCCCCGTGCCGGAATCGTAAAAAGCATCGTCCTGACCGATGTGATAAACCTGTCCCACCTTGGCCATCTCCATGGTAACGTAGAGGCTCAGAGGTATCATAACTTGGAGAATTATGACGAACGTCCAGAACGTCACCATGCTCTCGTAGCTGGGATCTTGGAGGACGGGTATGAAGGGAACAAAGGTCAGGCCGGTATAGGCGGTCAGCCAGAGCCGACAGCCCGTAGCACCGATTACGCACAGCACCACCAGAATCACCACGCACCATATCACGTCTTTGTTCATCTGCTTTTCGAGACGGGAACGCTGCAAAGGCGAAAAGGGACTCGTCATCGGTTCGAGGCGGGAAGGTGCCGTCGAGAGAGCCGCGAGAACGGGGGGCGAATGGTACCTTGTATCTGGGTCCGCCGTTGTTGAGCATCGCCTTCGTCTCGTGTCCGGCGTATATAACTATACCCTCCACGAAGTCCGTATTTTTCAGCAGACATTCCCTGAGCAGGAGATTCTCCGTAGAAACGGGTACTCTAGCGCCGTTCGGATGGACCACGGCACCGTGAAATCTGCAATATCAACGAAGACCACGAGTCGGCGATCGATCGAAACTCACTCGGAGGGGGATGAGAGATGCGATCGGAGACTCCGATTCTCACCTGTATATTCTCGTGCTCGGCTGATCGACCTCGATGACAGATCGGAACTTGGCGGGTCGAAAGGTGCTCCGAAGATCGAGGAAGCCCCTGACGACCTGCCGTTGCTTCAGGTTTGTCTCCCCGTCGAGATTGCAGGTATCGAGATAAGCCGATCCCTGAGGATCGCTGCTTCGCAGGAGCAGCAGGTCCGCGGGCACCAGCTCGTTGTTGGACAGGTGAACCAGGTCGCCGACTTTAACGTCCTTCCACGCCACCTTCGCGTACCGATCGCCCTCCCTGCCGTTAAAAAAAGAAAAAAAGCAAATTATCTTCATCGAGGCCCGCTCGAGCATCGAGCGTTGATGGATCGCCGTGAAACGATCCAATTAGAAATTGCAGCCAGGAAAACAGGTACAAG
Organism: Cerceris ruficornis; assembly: GCA_963989415.1. NCBI lineage: Eukaryota > Metazoa > Arthropoda > Insecta > Hymenoptera > Crabronidae > Cerceris > Cerceris ruficornis. The sequence goes on from OZ022521.1 coordinate 29,166,852, forward strand.
TTCCCAGCGGATATTTACTCCACGGGAGAAGGAGGAATCTGCAAATGCGCGGACACTACGATGAAACGGCACGTTTGCGCGCGCCTCGTTCGTATCACCGTCGATGCCTACTTTTTTCTCTCCTCATCTCTTTCCTCACGATTAATCGAGCAATCGTGCGACCACGTAATATCTCGCGATCCAACGGGCGCAACGCGCGAACCGTTCTCAAAATACGAGGACACAGAATTTTCATTATCGCTCGTTCTTTCTGTGTTGTCGCGATGCGAAAATTGACGGCAGCGAAAAAAAAGAAGATAACGAGCGAATAATTGCCGACTAATCTCTCTTCGGCATTTACGGCGCGAAATTGAGCCGCAATGCCGGGCTGTCCTCGAAGAGCGAGGAGAACCTGCTAGCGCCGAAGCGGATACGAATATCTTGCTACGAGAAATAAGCGTTACGAGTCTTTTAAAAAAGAAATCGTTAGAACGACGCATTAGGTATTATCCAACGAGAGAATATATTTACGTACCTGCTCCGTACATAGATACGTAGGTACGTGCACACATGGCCGAATAATGTATGCGCGTTGCATAAAGGAATTCCTAAGGCTACCTCGTGCCCTGTCGTCACGGCGACCGATTTATCGGCGGTTTGTTATCGTGAAAATAAACCGGGCGGTGGCCGGCTCTCTTTTCTCGAGGAGCGAGAATTACAAAGACGTTTATTTGCATCAAAGAATATCCCTCCTACGAGGCGACAATTAGCACGCTCGCGCCCACGGAAACCCACCGAGCGTTGCTTTCAACGAGAACAACGAGCACCTTTTCCGTGCACCGTTTTCATCCTCTCGCGATCGAACACGAAAATTCCTTCGTATTTATCGAGCGAATTCGAGCCATTGCAAAGCAGCCTCTGTGGATTGTTTTCTGCTTTCGTCGATACGGATAAAAATAAGTGGTAGCACGGGCCACGTTCTCGTCCGGCGGGAGGCAAATTGAACGCTCAAATTCGAAGCGTCGTGGGAAAAATTGCCGGGGGAGTTTCGGCTCGTGCCATCATTGAGATCATTTGGCAGCCGTCTACCTCGCCGGTCTACCCCCGACCTTCGTTCCCGTCCGCGGCCCCGGGAAGAATTCTCTTACGAGGCTACACCTTGACCGGGCTTCCCCGGAGTCGCGCCCGCCAGAGATGTGTCGAACAAAACGCGCATTTCCGACCGAACCGACGAACACCGTGCACCGGAACGCACAGAGGAAAATTCGACGCTGAATTTTTGCGCGCCATTGCTCGTATTACCCCCACGTTAATTGCAGCGTGCGCGCTGATAACAGCGGCACGTACGATCGTAGCGAGAAATTTCGCAGACCAAACACGGGGCATCGAATTAAGTTCCGCTCGGCCTTATCGTCCACGCGTCCCAACACCGAACAACGGGGCATCGTCGACCAACGAGCTCGAGGACGATTCTCTTCTTTTTTCCTCCACGATCGATCGCGACAACAGCGTGGAATTCACCGACGAACAACGAAAAGCCCTCCGATTCGAGCGAACGATTTCGTCATAATTCCGATCGCCCCCGCTACGAGATGAGCCTCAAGTTGGATTGTGTCTTTTCAAAGCTCGTCGTAAATATTTCAGAGCGGATCGGGCTTCCTCGTTCGTCCGTTGCATCGGGCTTCTTGAAATTTTTAAGAGTCGAGTTATTTTCTCCGATCATGAATTTTGTACAGTAACGGGCTGACCTATTTCCGCGAGCGGGAAGCCAAAGGAATCGAGATTTCGCGAGCTTTATTTTCCGATTTCCCAATCGCATTAACTACGTCCGGAGGGATCGATTGGAATTTTCCCGGGCCGAAAATGCCGTCGATTCCGAGATCGACGAAATCGAAGATTCCCTCCGCGCGAGGCCGAGGAATAAACGTTCAATCGGCACATCATCCTCGATGGAATTCCACGCGATTCTCCTCGAGAGTGAACTTGGTCGTCGGGCGAATCGAGAGACTCGTTAAGAACAATCGACTTCTGACCGTTTGGACGTTTCGATCGTCGCGAAACGCTCGCTCACAGTCATCGTCGTCGATCATCGACGAAGGTCGTCCCGTCTCCGATCTTATCGCTCGAATACGGTAATTGTCTCCTTCCCCCAGAAAAAGTGATACGATTCGCAATTAACCTCAAGACGCGTGTATCGTGACACTGCGACATGCGCGATTGGTCGTTCAATTTATCTCCCTCTTTCTCCCTCCTCGTATAACGATAATAGTTTCACACGCCACGCGATTTGCCTGCGCGCACATTTACATGCGCGCTAGGTGACCCGTTTTTGTCCCATAAATCGACGTATTTCGAAAAAGACATTCCAAGAACTCTAGAGCACAAAGCCGAGGAATACGAGCGGCCGGTGGCGTCAAGGGCGTTTCAGGGTCACCGAAATTTATTCACGGAAATTTTTTAAGCGAAACGAAACAAATCGAAGCGCGATACGTGACTCGGATGTGGAATTGCCGACGAGACAGTGAGAGCGAGAGAGAGCAGGTTGTCGCCGAAGACTTACAGAACGGCGGAGAAGGAAAATTTGAAAAGAAAGAGAAAAAACAAAGAATCACGTCGAAAGTATCGCGATAAATTGAATTGTCTCTCAAAAGACGCGACGTTCCGGCTGTCGATGAACGGAAGGCCATTTTCCGCGCATCTCCTTGAAAAAAAAAACTCGAAAAAGATCAACGCGGACAATAGGGAACGAGATACAATGAATTTCCGCATTCCTGTCGCACGAAACGGTACGTTCTCGCCGCGGAAAAGCATCTTCCGCAATTGTCCGTTCCCGTCGGACAATGAAGCGTCCAATTATATTATAAATAGCGACGGAGGCGCAAAGAGAGGGCGTCGAATGTTTGTTTCCGTTAAACTGGAATCCGTGGCCTTGAACGAGAGAAGAGTCGTCGTTTCTCTCGTTTCTTTTTTCGAGGACGGCTCCTTTCTTTCTTTCCGCGATTACGTTCAAGACCGTCGATTCGTCCGGGGCCCGTTACTTCTTAGCTCGCCAGGGTCCCTCGTCGCTGTTGATCCGCGTTTCTTGCTACTTTCGCGCAACTTTGGTCAGGAATAGAGCCACTCGAGCTATGACATCTTAGGAAGCAATCGAGGGAAGGTCTTCGAGAGGCGACGGAGATTCGACCACGGTCCCTCCGATCGATCGATCGATCTTCGAGACCCCTCGTTCGGACGACTCTCTGGAATATATCCGCTCGATTCTCCAGGAGCATCTACAACCTCGACCGCGAAAGCTTCTTGGTAATCCCAATTCTACGATCGTAGGAAAAAAAGGGGAAAAGACGGCCAGTCGAAGGTATGCGGGAGGGCAAAGCGTGACACGATACCGATTCGATGGTTCGTCGTGATGTAACCGATGACGTCAGCGGCCGTTTAACGGCACTAACGAGGGACCCGCGGCGAAGAAAGGGGGAAGGCCGAGAGGAAGGCTGAATCGTCGATATCTTCGTCGCCGAGTGAGTCGGATTTATGTATCTGCGATCCAGCAGGCTCCGCCTCTTATCTCTCGATTCGCGAGTGCACGAAAACACGGCAAAAAAAAATATTATTCGAGCTCCGGCCACCAGGCTTCCCCGATATCTCGCGCTCCGAGGGGAAAAAAAAGCAAACAAAAAACGATGGAAAGCATTGTATTTACCGCGACGTTGCTGCTTCTCGTTGAAGCAGACACGTCCGGAGACCGTGGAATTTTGCGTGGACTCTCGAGGAGAGAGCTAGGTCTCGTTATTTAACGAACTCGAATGGGAGACGACTGAACGTTCGAATCGAATCGTTCTTATTAACCCGTTAATCGTCGATAATTGTGCGCGACGATTGTATCGACGACACAATGGGACAAGTTTTACTTCCGTTGATTTTGTAGCTTCTTCGAATTGGTATTCCAGCACGAAACATCGAAGTTTGCAGATCGATGAACCGATCGCGGGCGCAGAAATCCCTTTTGCGCCAGGCTTACGATCTTCGCACGGAACAAATTCGTACGTTTCGTGTCGGCTCGATGTTCTCGTTGACACTAAAGCTTTCCAAGCGGGTCAAAATGCCGGGTTGCCAATTTTTTCGAGTAATTGGCCAAACCGATAGGAGAGCCGCCGAGTCCCCAGAGCCGTCGGCTACGCGTGGAATCGACGGAACGCGTTCTCGTTGACGGTAGCCGGGAAAGATACGGGGAAAAACCGCTCTCGAGGGATACGACAACCGGTTTCGTTTAATAGTCGCGACTCTTCCGTTTAAGCGTGGCTTCCACCCAGCAAGGCCAGCCAGCGAGGACAGGCAGGAAACAGGCAGGAAACAGGCAGGAAGCAGGCAGGAAGCAGGCGGGATAAAATTATTAAGATTCGCATTTGGATCGAGATTTCCAGGAAATGCATCGGCCAACCGCGAAGATCTTCACGAGAGAAGGAACCTGGGTCGCCGAAGGAGACACGGGGAGTATTTTCCTGGCTCGATCGCGCGATTCCACGGAGGACGGAAGCTAGGACCGATTAAACGACCTCTTCCTGGAAGCGTCGACGATCCGCTCTTAAAATAACGCAGACAACGTAAACACACCTGACGATGCATCGACGATAAAGCCGATCGAGGCCCGATAGCGAGCGATGACGAAACGGCAAATAAATAATAAGAATTCGCCTTTTGTGCCGGTATACGAAGAATTCGGATTTAAAATGAATTTCTTGGCACGCAATGCGACCGTGAAGTCGGCCGGGAAATTCGCTCGAAATCGCGGCCGATCAAGTTCAAGGAGAGAGAATCCCGGCGAGGATAAACGAGCACGAGGCGATTCGCCCGAACTTTTCGTCCGATTTTTTTCTTCGTCCAGCCACTCTCTCCCTTGGAAGTCTGTCCCCGACCTTCGCCACGTCGCCCGCGGACGTTTCACTCGCTTCCATCGAGATAAAAGTGACGTCGCCGCGGCGACGCTGTCGGACACCTTCGCCGGACGATAATAATTTTTCTCTCGATGCGCTCCGTGGCGAAAATAGTCCGGCGAAAGGACAGCGGCGGGAGCACGAGAAGAGGCGCAGGAATGACTTTGCGACGGACCTGCTCGCTCTTGAACCGTCGAGCTTAGAATTTCGCGACAGACCGCGAAGCGTCTCGCGACCACCGCCGAATTTCTTTTCGCGAACTTTGCCCTCGGGCATCGTGCCAACGGAGACACATTCGCCAGCGGCGAGCCCGGACGGGGGATCGCTGGAAGGACCTGACGGCAGAGGATTAAACGACACGGCACCTTTCGCGGCGTCGAGAGCGTGACCTTAACCGCAGGGACGAAAAATCGAACAACGGCAAACAAGGAATTATCGCGACACAACGACACGACGACGCGTGACTCGCTCGTCGTGACGCGGATCCGTGGTTATCCGATGTTTATCGTTCAGGTTGATTCCACGGATACTCGTGGAAGGTGACGCGTCGCTCGACGGTCGAATTAATATCTAATTCGCGTCCTCGCAAATCGATATCTCGCTCGAGCTCTCGCGCGCCGACCTCCGATTTCACCTATCGTCGGGGTTTTCGCGGTCCGTCCGCCCGGAGATCGGGAAAGTGCTCGGTTGGCCTGGATTTGGGAGAAGAGCAATTGTCTCGGACTGGCGACGAACGGCGACACGACGTATGGATTTTCCAGGGGACGAAAGACGTAGGATCTTCCCGACGCGGTCGGTGCCGTTAGAGAGGAACGCGCAAAAAGTGCCTCTCACGTAGCGCATCGACGCGAGATCGCGAGGTTCCCGATGCACGATGCGGCTTCAACCAGTCGATCGGAGTCGATCGGAGTAGATCGCAGTCGCCTCGGGGCCCGAGGCCCGGGAAGTCCGCGCGACGCGCTTTTCCCTCGACCTCCTTTCCCCCTAGCATCTCGAGACGAAAACGCCCGGTTGCAACGGTTCCGCTAACTTCCGCGCGGAACTCGGCCTCCTAGTCCTCCTCGACCCGAACGACGACAGATTTATCGGTGTCCTTCGCGGCAGCCTTCTCCCCGAGGCATCCGGCCCGTGGTCGGTCATTCTTCGATCGATGGGAATCGTCGAGGAGGAAGTGGGCCATCCGACTAGCGTGCCGGGGGACGCTCGATAAAGGGACATATCTCCGGAATCATCCGACGATCGGCACGTGCGTCGCGGTTCTCGCGGTTCGGGCGACTCCACCGGGAAGGACAACGCATCTGCGGGGGGCGGCATCGAGCCGTCGCTCCCACCGAGCGTCCGCGAGACCCACGAGGCCCACGAGGATACGATTCCACCCCGGATCGGACGGACCTAGCTTCGCCCCTTCGAGGCTCAGCGCGATTCCTCGGGATGCGCTCGCCGCGATCTGCCCCCGAGATTCGCGTTTCGCCGGGAATTTCCTCGATCCCGGCTCTCCCGCTTAAAATCGACCTGCGCCAGGAGCGAACCCGGGCAATTCCAGGTACGTCCCGAACCGTCGGCGTCGATGCGACGGCAGACGTATCGCGTGGAAACGTTTGCACCGAACGGGGATACTGGAAGGGCAAGGTCGCCGATCGACCCCGTTTTCCTTCGCTCGAGCCTTCCCGCGCCTCTCCGCGCCTCTCCGCGCCGCCGCTCAGCGATCACCGGGAGATTCGCGTGAAAGCTTTGCGGCCGATTAAATTGCATTATAAATGGCATGCCGGAGGTAGATCGTCGTCGGGGAAACCGCGCCTCGCCGCTCCCGGAGCTACCGTATCTCCGCATCTCGTCGCGGACGTAGATAAACACCGCCGACGATGAGCGATCGACCGCGATCGTTTTCGCATCTTTCGGAGCATTTCAGAATCCACGCCGCCATTTCCCCGATGTTTCTCCGCTCACGGCCCTCGATTGCGACGATAATCCTTGCGTCGCAGCGATACCGACGCAGAACGGTCGCGTTAAGCGTTATTAACGGTTGCGCGCCGGCCGTTTGTTCCGATCTCTGTCTCCGCAATTGTAAAGGTAGACTCTTTTAAATTGATTTTTCCGGTTAAACGCGACGCTCGCGGCTGACGTAGCAAAATTTCGCCCGGCGTGAGCACGGATAGTTCTTTCGACGCGGTCGCGCAGCAATTGCGGAGGCACCTCGAAGCCTCGAGTTATCCGGTACGAGGCTGACGATAAGAGAATGGCTCGGGAGCGGACGGACGTGAACTCGCGAGAGAGGCAAATTTGCGCGTTTACGCGACCGTCGCTGCAATAACGACGAAACGAGGAGCGAAGGCCGCCGAAACCCTGACCGTGCTTCTCCAATTATGGACGTCCCTTTGCGCGTTTTTTGGACGCAGATACGCCTCGCTCTCGCGGGAGCTCCGTCCCTTCCCGCCTCGAGTCGTCGTTCTCCCGCTTCGGCAGAGACGAGAAGCGAAGGAACGATCGCGGGGAATGAAACTCGCGAGCGGAAACGATCGACGTGATTTCTTCCGCGAAAGGACAACGAGGGAAACTTTCCTTTCTACGTTCGATCGAGCGGACGTGCTCGACCTACATGCGCTCTCGCGATCGAATCGAAATCAACTGGTCGAGAATCGTCCTACGTCGGTGTCGAAGGGAGAACGCTTTCGGTGGCCGGACCACGAGGCCGAAAATCTGCAACGGTGACGCGACGACGCGACGGGGGCAAAAGAAAAAAAAAACGATCGGCCGGAGACGACGATCGAGATCGCGTCTCTCGGACGGTCTTCCACAGCAACGGTGATTCCGAGCGGGAAGAGCTCGATATCGCCCCGCGTTGGCTTACTCACCCGACGTAGACGCGACAGGTGGAGTTGTTCACACGTCGGTCGCTGGCGAGCCTCCGACGGTCTTCGAAGTAATCTTTCAGCGCCGTTACGCCCAGGACGAAAAGGACGGGGATCATCGCCACCTCCTTGCCAAACGCGTTTATGGCCGGCACCCAGTTCAGCAGAACGATAAAGACAAAGTAGAGGTTGGCCACGCGGTGAAATTGCTCGAGAAGGTTGCGAGGTAGGAAGCTCAGCGTGGTGTACTTGGTCGTGCGTACCCTGAAAGCGCGCGAAAACTTTCGTTCCAACTTCTCACTTCCGATCGCCGATTTTTCATTTCCCGCCGGCTCGCTGTCAGCGCGGAGGTGCGAGCGAGAAGAGAAAATCGGGAGCGGAAGGAACTCTCACCTATTGTCCACCCTGTCCCCGTTGGGGTGCTGGCTCCTTGGGGTTTTCGGCGGTACCAGGTGATTCGGCACGATCGTCCTCAGGCGCGGTTCCTCCGGGAGAGGTCCGAAGCACCGGGCCCAGGCTCTCGTCCACCACGGGGGCGCCGCGCTACGTCTGATCGTGTATATCGACTCCGATCTGCCGGCATTTTCCGTCCCTCTCAATCCCGTGCAATTGCGCGTCTCCCGCGTGTCGACGATTCGCGCGATCGAAAGTCGAGGAGGAAAGTCACTCGACGGACGATCGCTCGAGCATCGAGGAGACTTTCCCGCCGCGTCGCGCCGCGAGTTGGAGCGTTGAACCCGTCCTCGCCCCGAGTCGCTCGATAAACAACGGCGGCGGCGACGACTCGAGCCCGCCGAGGCGCATCGTCGCTTCAGCCTCGAATCTCGAGAGCGGCTCGGCCGAAGTTGGGGAGGAAAGGAGGCTTACCTGGACGCTTGCCGGGAGTGGCCCCGGAAGGAGGGCATCTTTCCGGCGGTCGGCGGCCTCGAGTCCTCCCTGTGCCCGGGCGGCAGGATAAAGTCCGTTCTCGATCCCACGCGATTGTGGCCCGCCACCGCGTGCCCCTGCACGTCCACCACCTGGCCCTGGCTGAAGGCCCTCTGATGGCCGGGTTTCTTGAGAGCGGAGGGTCGGCCAGCGGCCTGCCCCAGGCTCGCCAGCGGGCCCAAGTAGGAGCCGCTCGTGGCGGCGGCGGTGGCCCGCGGGCCCGCGGCGAGACCGTCCGCGAGGACTCCGCCGTGGCTGGCCGACCTGGCGTGCGTCCTGGGACAGGACCTCCTCCTCGCCGGCACGCCCGGCTTCTCCTCCGATCGGACCGCCTCGGGCCCGTCGACGGCGTCGTTGCCTCTCGTAGAGCCGCCCGTCGTCCACCTGGAGGCTTCGGGATCGGGCCCAGCCGCCGGCTGCTGCCCCGTCGACGAGGAGGCGGGACAGGGACGTCGACCAGCCGATCCCGGGAACACGTACACCGACGCCTGCCTCTCCATCTCCTCGCTCGCTGCTTCCTGCGACCCGACTTCCGACATACTGGCACATCTGATAGAAAAAAAGAGTCGGCGGATTTTTCCTTCTCCTCCGGCGAGCCACCCGATGCGGCTTTTTCGCGCGCGAGCGGCGTCGACCGAACTCCCCCGAGAGTCATCGCGAAAGCGTCCGGGAGAAGTCGCTGACGAAACTCGAACATCCGCCGGGGTCTCGAAACTCCGGCTCCAGAATTCGCGGAAGGGCGTCGATGTCGAGGCACGCGCGGGCAGAGCTTATCGAGAGGAAGCGGCGCTCCGAGAGAGATCTCCGCCGGTCGCGCGAAATTTTATCGGCCGACGACGGTAGCGTAACTCGTCCGACCGCGACCGGAACAAACCGTGAGCGCCCGGACACACATCCGAGCGGTCCCCTATCGCTCGTGCTTTCAGCAACGCGATAAGACGAATGCTCGCGTCTACCGATCTTTCCGTCCGGAATCGAGAGCTCCTTCTCCGCCCGGGGAGCTTCGAGAGCACGCTGCCCGGCTAGCTCGTACACCTCTGGATCGGGAGACACGTTCGCGAAGGGAAGAAGAGATCCGATCTTTCGCTCGCTAAAGGCGGACACAGGGACGGCGAGCGATCCGGCCGGGGTTTTCCCCGGTCCGAGTCATTTCCTTCCTTAGCTTCGATTCCAGAGCGACCAAGGAACACCGATACGATAATCTCCGACCTTGGCGCGACGCGAGACGCGTATCTTTGCGCAAGTTCGAAGATCTCTCTCGGCGATATGGAACGACGGATCGATTTCAAAATATCGATCGATTATCTCTCGCCGCGAATCGCGGAGAAGAAACACGCGCTCGAGGTGACTCGCCGGGGCATCTCGTCCCGCGTCGATCCTCCGGTCGATCCTCCGGTCGATCCGCGACCGCAACCGCGGCCGCGCCTCTCTCGTCAACGGGGAGAGGGTAACGATTCTCCGGGTGAAACGGCGATCTCCCCCCCCAACCGCGCCCGACCACTTAGGGTCAACAGAATTAAATAATTCACCGCGATATCGTGCCACGTTGGAGCCCAGATCCACGCCGAGATACACGCGTACGTGTAGAAAAGCCGAGCGGTGTCGGTATCTCGCGAAAAAGAAGCCGAGAACCGAAGAGACCGAAAAGGTCGAATCGATGGCACGATTTTTTTTCCACCGTCGAGCCGCGTCGCGTCGTCCTTCCTCGGCGCTCGTTGCCTCCGCGATTCCTCGATCCGATCGAATCTCGGTAAATAAATACCGTCGACGGGGAGTCGAGCAAATCGCTTATCGATTCTTCGGAGAGGGTTCGGGGAGGGCTCGGGGAAAATCGCGACCAAACTTATTTGCTCTCGGGCAATCGGAGAATTATCGACGGAAGCACCGGTGGCCTCGTCGAGCCGACGGACAAAAAAAAAGAAAATGAGCGAGCACGATGAATTCTTGCGACACGTTCGTTCTTTCGTGACTTTCCTCTCGGACAGCGGACTCGAATTCAATTTGAGGACAGAATTTTCGGAATTTTCCCCTCCAACGGTCCGTCGAAGTTTCGCGGGTGAATTCGGTTCCCGTTGGCGCCTCTCCGGGTGCTTTCGTGCCGCTTGGGAACTCGACCGATCGTCGATAGAGCCGATCGATGCTCTCGCGCGTTCCGATAAGAGATAGCCGCGCAAAGACGACAAGAAAGGTGGAGGTTGAGCCTCGAATATTGGAGCAACGGTCCAAGTCGAATATGTTGAGGCGACGATGGTCAACGAACAGCTGGAAATTGGTCAAAGTCCGGGCTTTCCCGATCGGCCGGATAGGGAGGCGGCTTAAGGGGTCAACGGCAGGGGGAGAAGAAGGGTAGGAGGGTAGGAGGGCAGGAGGGCAGGAGGGTAGGCGGGTAGGAAGGTAGAAGGAGGATTGCCGAGGGACGAAATTGGGTCGCGCGAGTCGATCGACGAGTCCCTTACGGGAACCGAGGAACGGACCGACGGACGTTAATAAATAACAAAAAGTGGAAAAAGCGCGGCCTTCTTCCGCTCGCGTTTAACGCCTCGCTACCTGCAAACGGTGCAACGCTATCGGCGTACAATTACTTCAGAGGCAAAACGTTCAAGTTATTTCGGATAATTGCTGCTCGTGCGCGATGCTTCCCCCAAACAAGAAAGGTCGCGAAAGAAGCCTTCGGAGTAATTGCTGCGATGGCGGTTCGAAAAATATGCTGAGAATCGTCTCCTACGTAACAGATTGCAGCGTCCAATGGAATTTCGTGGAATATTCTTTTACACAGCGACGACGGTCACTTTGAGCCCGATGAGCGAGTTCCGGTTTAAGAGGTCATCGGCGCTATGTCGTTTTGCAGGACCGCCTTCGGCCCTTTGCCAATTTCCGGCCAATTTCAAAGTAACGTCCTCCTCGGAGTATCGTCGAGATATCATCGGCGACGATTAGATTGACGTAGGTGGAACTCGATGCTCGGGATAGTTTGCGCAATTTAACGGAGTCGAACCTCTCGAATGGCCTTCCGACCAACGAATAGAAACGACCTCGCTCGAGGAGGTTTTTTCTCCTCATCTAGGAGACTTTGCTCGCGATGCTTCGAACGCGCGCGGGCAACGTAACCGGTTCCGTAGCACCGCCAGAGCCGAGAGTAGGAACTTGGCCGAGAGAAAAGATCAGCGGCGATCCGGTACGAGCAACCTTCGACCCGTTTACAATGCGAAGCGACCGCTCGATCGGATCGGATCGATATACGTGCGCACAGTCGAACGACTCTCAAAGATCAACGACGCGAGTCGTCCGTGGTCAACGACTAGCCGACAACGTTTTCATGGCTTTCGCAATTTCAAACGGACTACGTATTCCCACCGACGATTATCCGATTCCCTCGAACGCCAACCGTCTCAAATCCATGGTTTTCTCGTTCGGCAATAATTTGGAAAAGTTCCTCGGCTCGCTCGGTCTCGAGGAAAGTGCCCCTCGAGTCTCACCGAGCCCGTGTTGCCACGGTGAAAATGAAAATGTAAATGTATTCGTCGACGACGTTGCCGTCCCTGACAAATACATTTTATCTTTCGTAACTCGTTTCTCGTACTCGGTATTTCGATCGAGACCGATTCGCCGCAATTATTTGACCGACCGCTCGAGGTGTCGTCCTTGATCGTTCCAGAGAATCGTGACCGAAACGAAACGATCGAGATTTCGAGCATCGATTGCGCGCGTATCGCGGAAAGTGACACGCTTATTTTCAAATCTCAATTACCCCTGCGCGATAATCGAAACGAACATTGCCGTACATTGCCGTACATTTACGTACACTTTCTTTCCTAGTCCTAATTCTTCGAAGAATTACGACTAATTTGATCCTCGATCGATTAAAGCACACGCAACGAACGCCGAGAGTTTATCCGGGGAAGCAATCTCCGGCAAAAAATGTCACGGTCGAAGTACACGGAGCAAAAAACGGACTCGCTTGAAAACGTTTAAGAAAAATAAGCGCGATACCGCGAGGTGATGCACTTTCAGATCGGATTCACCGCACGGCCGGGATAACTTTCCGCCCGTCGATGAAAAACGTCGAACCGTTATCTTTCGCGATTATGCGCGCCCGCCTCAGCGATGGTCGTATCTTCAAAAACTTTGGAATTTCTTCCGGCGAATGAGAGCGCAAAATCTTCGAGTAAAATCGACTCGCGAGTTTCCACGAACGTTCGCGCGTCCACGGTACGACGTGGAAAAATGGCAAAGAGAAACGGTGCAGAGATCGTGCGCTTACATTTTTTCAGGCTCCCAACGTGGTCCACGTGGCCTTGGTTAAATGCTTTCGAAGGGGCACGAGGGTCACGAGGGGCACGAGGGGTAGAAACGTTATCCCCCGCGGAGTCTTCGAACTCTTAACAACGTCTCACATGCCTGCCTCTGTCGCGGAACACCGCGCCAAGTCCAAGTCCAAGTCCAACTCCAAGCCCGCGTCGTTTTGCGAGAGATCGCGGACGACCGCACGACTCGTAGTCGAGGTAAAACCGGGAGAAACTTCGCGTTCCTCTTTTTTGCGGAGGAGTGTAACGGATTTTATCTGGCGCGCTCCTCTCCGGAGATCCTTCTTCGAGTGCTAACCGTGTCCGCGCACATTTGCCCCGCACTTAATAACACCGTTTGCCGTAAACATTCGCCAAAGACCCGTCCAACTTCGGATCCTCGTCGATCGGGAACGTTCTCGGGAAAGAAGACGGAGGAGATTCCCGTAGCGCGTTTCCAGCCGCTTCTGCGATCGGCAGAAGCCTCGAACGAATCACCTTATCGTCGTCCTCGTATGACTCGTACTGACAACCGCCGACGACACGATGCACCGTGTACCGTGTACCGTATCGGCCGACCTGCCAAGTGCAACCCGCCGCGACGAATTTCTTGCCTACCGCCATCTGTCGGCCCCGACCTCCTCGTCGGAACTCTTCGCCGGGGAAAAGACAAAGTCCCTAGTATCGATTTTTCAAGGTATCTTTGATCGGTCGGCGATCGATCGACGCGTCGGAAGGGGCGCAAACGTCTGCCTGAGGGCGCAAGGCATCGAGCAACGTGTTTCGTTCGGCCCGAGGTACGAAGGAATCTTTTCTCGCGCGAAAACAGCGGCTCGAAGGAGGGAGTTGCACGGAGGAAGCGTGTACGAACGAGATGGAAGGAATCTAGGGACAGGTCAGCGGGAGCGACGGCTGCACCGCCATCGGAACTGTCCGAGTCGACGTCGAGAGACGGCAGACCCGGTCGAAGGCAAGGGAAGCCGGTCGAAGCGGTCGAAACCTCCGCTACCGGCGCCGCTGCCCCCGCCACGGATCAAAATATCGACTGACAATGAAACGTAACGTTGTTATTTCCCTTTTTAAAGGAAATGCAAGAGCAAGCATTTGAATGCAACCATTGAGTGTACATTTATATAGATCGGCATGCTCCGCGTGAATTTGTGCCTTTAATTCGACCGCGTCGCTACCAGAGGCGCTGTTTTCGAGTCTTTTCCGTAACACGGCAGCTCGTCTACCCTGCGGTCACCTATCGCAGCTCCATCATCGGCTCCGTCATCGGTAGCGAGCGAAGGAAGGAGGTCTTCCGTTCCGGCATAATAGACGTGCGTGCTGGCAGTCGCGAGATCGGGTATTGCCATTTCTCTGTCGTTGAAACTTCGTCGAGGAAGAGTCGCGAGTTCCGAGGGAAATCGAGAGACGGTGCGAGCATCAAGGACGTCGACGGTAGTTCGAACGACGCAGGGAGCGAGACAAGTCGAGCAACATGAATGAGGAATACGATGCGATCGTCCTGGGCACCGGGCTCAAGGAGTGCATTCTCTCGGGTATGCTCTCGGTCAGCGGCAAGAAAGTGCTCCACGTAGATCGCAACAAGTATTACGGTGGCGAATCTGCCTCCATCACGCCTCTCGAGGATCTCTTCGCGTAAGTTTCTCCTCTATGAGAGCGAGGCTCCCCTCCGACGGGGACCCGTCGCGATAAACGACATTCTGGCGGGTATACTCGGTGCTCCGTGCTCGGTACTGGGTACTCGGTACTCGGTACTCGGTGGCTGGAACGACACGATAGACGAGACGCGATAATACGGTCCGAACCACACACTCGTCTTGGATATTGATTTTTCCTTCTCCTCGTTTTCTCCCGCAAAATTCATCGTTCGATGACCATCCGCTCGCCGAACGAACCGTATCGCGGGAGGAAGACGGCAATGACGTATACACCGTCACCTGCGATTATACGCCTAGAGTCGTGATCGTGAGTCTCGGAACGAAACGTTCATCCCTTTCTAACCGTCTCTCGTGTCGGGCAGGTTGGCCAGAATGCTACTCGATACTGCAAGGGGGGGGGGTGGGGGGCCTGCCCCGCGAAACATACGCTCGATCGAACCTGCCAAGTTCCGTTCTACCACGTTACCCAGAATTGGCCCACCGCATTGTCTTTTCTCCAGCGCGCTCTCTTTTTTTTCTCTCCTCCCCTCTGCCCCTCTCTTCCCCGGTTCTCTCGTCGAAAAAGTCCGCGACTCGCCAACGCCGTTTCACCGGCGTATATAGGACGAGTCCATTTCATCCTGGATTACGTTCAACGAACTACGATCGTTTCTCTTACGCTGGAAAACAACTGCAGCGGACAAACGTGGCAAAATCCGTTGCTGCCACCTTCTCCCTCTCTTCTCCTCCACCCCCCCCCCCCCTTCCCAGCAATTTCATATTTCATCTCGTCGTCGAAAAAAGTTTGAGACTTGGCGCTCTCGTTGGAACAGTTCCGTATCTACGTCCAGGACGGAACGACTGAATTTTTTCACGAAAAGCAATCCTCTCGTCCCACTTGTTTTTCTCGTCGACGAGGAGTTCGGGACTTGGCATGATCAATTGGACGATTTAATTGGCACATAACCGCTACGTCGCACGTAGGACGAGTCGATTTTTTCGGAAAGATCTCCATCCTCGGCCGAACGGAGGCCTTCGAAGAAAGACTCCCGAACGATGGAAACTGGCGACACGTAGTTGCCCGCCCTCCCGCTGTTAGACCATTACATTGCGTTTTCTCCGCCGTGCTCTTTTTTCCGTTCCCCGTTATTTTCCACGTTAAAAAAGGTTTGACGTCCGACGTAATCGTTGACACGTCGCAGCGAACGCAAACGGGAACGAAACTTAAGGCGAATCGAAAGACACGAGTGTATCGTGTTCAACGAGTCGGAATTGTTGGCGAGCAAAAAATTCTCTTAGGTAATCGAAGGTGTACCGTTACGCGGATGGCCAGTTTTAATCCACTTCCCGCGAAACCGAACATATGTTCGATTCTCTCTCTCCCTCTCTCTCTCTCTCTCTGCATTCGCTCGGCGATCCGCGATCAAAGACCTTAAGGACGTCCCAGAGACGCGCAAATAAGACGATCCTATCCGAATTTTCTCGCGAGACCTCGTCCAATCTTCGAGCCACGTCCAATTCCGAAGTTTCTTCCGCGTGAAACCAAAATTCGACCGACCTACGTTTTCGATGATCGTAAAACTTCAAAGTTTGGATCAGGCATCCGTTCTCCGTCGGTCCTCCAGCTTCTCGAGAGCAGCGCTTACCATACGATGGCACATTCCGATTTCAAATTCCCTTCCATCGAGCTTCATGACATTTCTTCTACGGAAAAATGGTTCACGTTTGCACGAGATTATGTCGGTCGCATTCTGGAAATTTGCGAACGTGCGGGGCGTTTCCATGACTCGTCGAGAAAGGAGTTTTTTTGTAAATACAAAACACAGATCGTTACGCGGGAGATAAGCAAGTAACGTGACTTCTCCATCGTTCGTGAAGCGACAGAGATAACGTCTTCGTACGATTGCACATGCTGGACGATCGGAGAAGGAGAATCATCGAGAAGTGTCCGGTTGCGCTCAATAAATTGTAGCGCGCATCTAAACCACCCATTTGTGCTGCAACAATTGCTATCGCTCAATGACCGATGTGCTCGGGCAAAATCGCCCCGCTTCGGCGTTCGGACGTTGCAAAACAGACGCAAATATCCAATGCAAAGGGGGGAGGGGAACGTGCGTTGGACAATTCTTCAAAATTTTCACCGACGACGAGGTCGAATCTCCCCGCTCGTTCATCGTGACAGCAGATCCTTTCGTCGAGCGCAATTCGGCGGCTTTGAGCAATTTACTTTCCAGCCACGATTTTCAAGTCGTCCTCTAGGTTGAAAATGGACGGTAAATTGTTGGAACGCACGTTAACGAATATTTCGTAGAAACTGCTTTGCCGAAATTTTGCCCCCTTTCCGCGCTCCGAAAGACCCAAAGTACGCACTCGTACCGTGATTATTCAATTCCGCCTGTTATCTAGGAAATTCAAGGCTCCGCCACCGGACGAGAGTTACGGCCGTGGCCGTGACTGGAACGTCGACTTGATTCCAAAGTTCCTAATGGCCAATGGCATGCTGGTGAAGCTGCTCATACACACCGGCGTCACGCGGTACCTGGAGTTCAAATGCGTGGAAGGATCGTACGTGTACAAGATCGGAAAGATCTCGAAAGTCCCGATCGATCAGCAGGAGGCCCTGTCGAGCGATCTGATGGGCCTCTTCGAGAAGAGGCGGTTCCGCAGTTTCCTCATGTGGGTGCAGAATATGCAGGAGGACGACCCAAAGACCTGGGATGGCTTCGATCCGTTCAAAAACAGCATGAGTGCTCTGTACAACAAGTTTCATCTCGACAGAAATACCCAAGATTTCACCGGGCACGCCCTGGCACTTTACAGGTATCGCGCGCAGAGGCTTCCTTCCTACCGACAGCCCGTCCTCTGCTTCTTTTTAACCTCGAAATCCGCACGTATTCCGATAAAACCATGCGCTCTTGTTCCAGAGATGACGAGTACACCAACGAAACCGCAATCGGTACTATAAGAAGGATTAAACTGTATAGCGATAGTTTAGCACGTTACGGTAAATCACCATACTTGTATCCCATGTACGGCTTGGGCGAACTCCCTCAGGGCTTTGCGCGGCTAAGCGCCATTTACGGTGGGACGTACATGCTCGACAAGCCGATCGACGAAATCGTCATGAAGGATGGCAAGGTAATTTCCTTCGTTTTAATACGACCGCACGATGGACTAATTGCTCCTCGTTGACGCACCTACACAGGTCGTCGGAGTACGTTCCGGGGACGAAGTAGCGATGTGCAAGCAAGTGTTTTGCGATCCCACCTACATACCCGATCGCGTGAGGAAAGTGGGTCAGGTGATAAGATGCATTTGCCTGTTGGATCATCCTATACCAAATACAGGGGATGCCCTCTCCACGCAGATAATCATTCCTCAGAAACAGGTGGTAGGCAAACTTCCGCTCGAAATATCGTTTCACACATTCGGGGTGCAACGTCCTTCGTTCCGATATCGACAATGTTGCGTTTCTTTTAGGTGAATCGCAATTCCGACATCTACGTGTCTCTCGTATCGCACACTCATCAAGTAGCGGCGAAAGGTTGGTTCATAGCCATGGTGTCGACCACGGTGGAAACGCAAAATCCGGAAGCCGAGATCAAGCCTGGTTTAGATTTACTTGGTCCGATCAGGCAAAAATTCATCTCGATATCCGATTACATGGAGCCGACCGACAACGGCCTCCATAGTCAACTCTTTATATCGACCAGTTACGATGCAACGACGCACTTCGAGACTACCTGCCTAGACGTTCTCAACATTTTCGAGCGAGCCACCGGCGAGGCTTTCGACTTTACCAAAGTCAAGCAGGAACTAGGCGACGAAGATCAGTAACCGTAAAGCAAAATAAATAATTGCGATCCGATGCTCCGTGAATCGATTCATCTCTAATTCGCGAGGTGCACGCGTATGCAACGTAATTCGACGTCCGTCTCTAACGAACACGTCGTTATTTCTCAGTCTTCGAGCAGTCGTTGAAGTCTACCGGTAGACCTGTGCCTAGGAATTCGAGATTCCGTTTCACACATCCCGATATTATGGGCTGATGTTAGTCAAATTTTTCTTTCTCTATTTCGTCTCAATCTCATCCTGTATACTGCCTTTTTTACATTTTATCCGAGGCACACCAGGGCAAAACGAAACAACTTTCCTCGACGGAAGGTCGATGACAACTTCTACCCCGTTCATCCTTCCAGCTGTTTTTTATGCACCTGGAGTAAATTGAAAATTCGACTAAAAAGTATCGCTCGAACGCCTCTCGGATGTATCGACAAGCTATTTTAGTATGAACGAATGCCGGCGACATTTATCAGAACTTTCTATATAGATATATAAATGTATATCATATTTTAACGACCATGCCAACGGCTAGAGAAAATTATTTACCTATAAACGGTAAATTGTAAATGATCCAGGAAGAATCCTAACATTGCGTTACAGTAGTCGCGAGACGATTCGTCGAGACACGAGGTACAAGGTAGTGGTGAATGAAAAAATTCTACACGCAGATTTGCGAAGTAGCATGCCGCGGATTAGCATTAGGGAGTACGATATATTTCTGCACACGTAGCTATTAATAGTATTATTTTCAATTTCAAATACATAACGTTAAGCAGAAACATCCTGGAGTAAATATGTATAAATTGTGAACGGACTCGAAGGAACGATTGCCTGTGACGAAAAATGACGGAAGAAAAGAACCTGATATCGACGTATTAGGAGAAACAAGAGCGGCCAAGCATTTAATGATAAATATAAATACACACACACACACACACACACATATATATATATATAAATATTGAGAAGATGAAATCGTTAAAATGTTGTTGTTTTATGCGAGCTTGTGAACCAGGATTATTCCTTTGCCCAATGATTAGAGTAACGTTACCATCTATCGAAACAAGGCGCATCGACGAAACCAAGAGCTAAACTGTTGCACGTAATACTCTTCTCTTATTATTATTTTTTTTTAAATTGCTGTACGCTCGTGCGTGTCTGCTGTGTATGCGTGAGTCTTGTATCGGCGAGTGATTGGCTGTTTTCTCGAATTTCTACTTTGCTTGTACTCTTGCTTTCTGTCGTGGAGTGCACGCGAATTCGCACTAGGTAACAAAAATTCATTGGGAAGCGAGTATAACGTGCCGCTCATACTTTGTCTAAATTGTTAACTGCTATTCATTGTAATGCAACAGCCGTAAGGAATAAATGACATTGTATTAATTTCATCGCTTTGCCCTCGTCATTTCAGACAAAACGAAATTAATCGTGTTACAGTGACCGATTTCATTGCTGACAGCTCTTCACACGAGTTTCATAATGTAGACGTTGTTATCTCTGCATCCTACCGTTATCACGTTATCGTTAACAACCGGCGACGAAAATATTTTTCCGGGTAACTTTGTGCTCTTCAGTAACTTCATCTCCGAGAAATCATAAATATTCAACACACCGTCCGTACACGCTACAAACAGTAAGTTACCTTCGCACCAGGGTGTAGCAAAAATTGGCGAATGTAGATTTAACGCGCATCTCAGGCTGGGCTCGATCTTGAAATTCGTATCTTTCGATTCTAAGCGATACACGTTCTTATTCTGACTGCACAAAATTAGACTTTCGCGACTTGTAATCGGATCGCTCCGAATCACGATGTATGAGAAAACATTTCCATTGATCGTGTAATTCCACATCTACAAAAATTTGAGGGCGAGCTCGAGGAACTGTAGAACAATTAAGAAGATAATAGTTACCTCGACGTTGACTTCGATGTCGAAACAGGACACCCTTCCGGCGACGGTGCAAAATAAAACAAGTCCGCTGGCGAGAGTCACCGGCGCCACGAAAATCGGATCTCCCAATTTCTGTTTCCAAACAATCTTTCCGGATAACTGCTGCAACGCTAAACAGGATCCGTCCAAAGTTCCAAACAGAACTGTATTTGAGCGCGAATGTAAACATCCGGAGGCACTGATACTCCCGCGACTGGCCTTGCTTCTCCAAATCACAGATCCGTCCTATTCGATGAGACGAATTTTCAATTTTGCTTCTCCGCATTTCCACCCAATCTCTTATCGCTTATGTATCTTTGCCGCTTACAGCTGACACTTTATCATGGAGAAAACAATAATTGAGCATGTATACCTTCACCGAGAGACAATAGGCGTAAGCGTCATAAGAGCCGAGAAATATTTTATTTCGCTCTTCGCAAAATATGGCGGTACACTTTACAACATCGGCCGTCAGATATTTCCAAAGAATTTGCCCAGTTTTCAAATCCAAACAATATACGTGGCCGTCGTAACATCCTGCGGCAGAAAAATTCCGTTGCGATCTCGTCAAAGCGTTCGATTATTCAACGTGAAAAGGAACGCACGCGCCGATAATGAACGTACCCACGATACCTCTGAGGCCGTCTACGGGTAAAACGGAAGCCTCTATCCTGTCTGGTAATTCTATTCTGTACGAGGCAACGGCAGAGTTGTTTTCGTCCAATTCAACGGTGCAGATAAAACCGGAATGCGAGCCGACAGTCACATAGGACTTTCCGCTAAGCATGGAATGCATTCAATGAAAGCTGGCGAGTGTTGTTAAAAATATGTATCTTACCTTCCTCTTTGTGTATATTATACTCACTCGGAACACTGAAACATCGTCGGTGAAGCATCAACGCATCTTTCCAAATTAAACGTACTCGATACTCGAATATTTACAGTTGCGGTTGCATCCGAACAAAGATTTTGATCGGTTAACAAAATATTTCCATATCTTCTTCCTCTGCATTTATGCCACTGATAAACACTTTTACGGTTTGTCATGGTGTGGCAATGTACCCTAGTTTTTTGTTCCGTAACGATGTTTATAGCGGATACTGTTTTCTCCTCGATAACACGACGATTGAAAATTTCGTTAGATTTGTTTTCACGATTGTTTATCATTGCATCTTTTACATAAGCGAGGCATGCATCGAACGTGGAGTCTCTCAGAAGCATGCCGATCAATTCGGGAAATTCCATATTCAGAGATTCGGAAGTGGCACTCGATATTTGAAGTGCCGTTACGGATGTGCCTCCCAATTTTATAAATTCACCGTCTTCGCAGTTTAGATAATTTTTCCATATACCCTTCAAGATCTCGTTGATCTTCAAGTGACGATCCTTACTTACACTTTTGTCTCGCAAGTATCGTTTCCTTAAGAATTCTAGAGAGATCTTTCCGCTGGGCGTAAATTCAAAATGATCCAAGAAATGAATTTTGTCTGGCTTGAAGAGACACTGTAATTCTCCCAAATATCTTGTAACATTGATTTCCATGTTGGCATACTCGGTTCTACCTTTAACGGGTACTAAACACAAATGCAATCGATGGTACTCTTCGTCCCATAGAGCATAACAGTTCTTGACGAAATTTAATTCCAGCACGGCCCTCTCGATTTTCGTTAAGTCTATCTTATTGCCAAATTTTTTCACGATGCTATTCGTTCTTCCGCGATAAACGAGTTCACCGTTATCATTGATCTAAAATGCAAACGTACTTTAGAGCATTGATAGAAACAAAGTTTTCGATATAACATTTCTTTACATCAACCATATCACCGGAGTTACGAAACACGGGTTTCGTTAAGTTCTCCATAATCTCATCGTCTACGAGACAAATTCTGGTATCGCTTCCTAAAAAGCAAAGAGAGGCAAAATTCGCTCAAGGATTATCGCAAAAAGATTGCAAAAGAACTATATTGAATTACCTATGTAAAGAAAACCTCTCCCCCTTCTCAGAATCTGCCCTTCCTCGTTTCTAACTTGCATCGCAGTCTCCGATAAAACTGTTCCCAAATAATGTAACTCAGATCGGATATCTTTTTTTGTAATTTCGTTAATGCTTGCCCAACAAGATACCTCAGTTATACCATATATATTGTAAATCTTAGTAGCATTCCGCGGATCTTTTGCTTCCAAAAGCAAATCTGATTTTGGACATGGTTCTCCTCCTAAAATCAGAGCTCTCAGGGAACTATTTGTAGTCAAAATTGTGCTCCTCAACCGTTCAACGGGCCAACTGTAGAGGAAAACGGACGGAGTCGTTTGCAAAATACTAACTCGATTGGAATGCATTTCTTGCAAGGACCTACAAACGAAGAGTACCTGTTTTAACGTTATCTTCTGTGTCTGTAACGTTACCGATTCTTCTTGTTTACCTGTTTGGATCGTTTTTTAATGTTCTTGAAACCATAAATAATGTTGCAGCACTAGATAGCGCCAAAAAGATCTCAATGATACATGGGTCAAATGTAAAATTTGTAAATTGAGCAATTTTGTCATACTTCGAAACTTCCAATATCCTTTTCAAATCTAAAATATTCGGAACGATACACGCGTGAAGTACTTTGACTACTTTTGGAGATCCGGTAGAACCAGAAGTAGAAATAGCGTACGCATACTGAATTTTCGTCATATTTCCTGTCCCGCATATGCGATCGCTTTTCAAACTCGTCAGATAGACGAGCTCATCGTGCACCGTCAATTGGCGCATAATTTCTCCATCGGATGGCACGTGTTTTGTAAACAAATACCGTATATGTAAAGAAGTTATTATGTTCGTATAAAGCGCAGAATCCGAGGGCATGTTTATAAAACCATGTCCGCTAGTTAAAATTCTATAACACACAAAAACAGTTCTAAAACGCCGCTGTTATGATAAATTCGTTGTGCTTTGACTATTTGTATTTATGGCCATACCCGAGCATTAAAGAAGGTACGCAATATTCTGGAACGTCAACATCTATGCCAACAAATTCGAAGCTTTCCAAATGCATCAAGGAGTCATGTATTGTCTGCTTTGTGGCATAAACTTCCGTATAATTTATAAATAAAACTTTTTCTATGTCATGATACTCTATCGCTACATTTTCTAGACAATTCCAATTGCAAATATCATGTAACGCTTTGGAAATATTAATTGCATCGCAACGATAATGTTTCAAATCGCCTTCCATGTTCTCTGAAAACATAATCTACATTCACTGAATGCAAATAGGAGCATAAAGTTAACAACAGGTCTAACAGAAATATCTAACAAAGAAACTGTTCCAAAGCAATGTAAAGAAGTAGCTGTTTCCACTTGAGTTTGTACGGAACATAGAATGAAGACTCACCCATTGCACGTTAGATATCAAAAGACAGCCATTCTGCATTATTTCTATTTTCCTTTAACCGTCATTTATTTGTTTCTTAATGACAAAACCCATGTGACAAATATTTCTCATTTATATGCGTGTACTCGACGATTTTGCGTTCGTAACAGGTTATGTCGAAACATTTTATGCGCATAAAACGCAACGCAATCTACGAGTGTTAATTTATTCCAATTTCTTCAATTTCATTAGCTCGTCAGTATCATTAAATAGGAAATAAGCGAATAACAACAGATTGGAACGCATGACGTTCTCGTTCGCGTGCTACCGATAATCACGCATGTGCACATTTTAACGAGAGAAGCTTAAACAACCACGATCAACCTCGTATTCATCGATATTTTATCGAGAAAGGTTTCATTTTGTTTTTTTTTTTTCGAATGAAAAATTTTGGGATACACCTATGTGGGAATTTAATTCAGAAGTCGTTATATAAGTACACACACGAAATTTAAACGAAACTTTCGAGACTAACTTTTTTTTTTCTTTTTATAAATTTACAATTTACTCTTAGGTTTATACTTACAACTTTTATACCACAGAATTATTACCATGATTTAATGTTACATAGGTTTACAAGGAGCATTCCAATATCTTTAAAGATTAAAATTAAGCTTGAAATGTACATTCCTCCGAGTAGGCGGAACATAGTTGCTATGCAGATCTATGAATTTACACTACGCAAAGGTAACAATGAATTACGACGTTGGTGATCTACATCAATAGTATAGTCTCATTATACGTACTAAATAATATTGTTTATCGTCATTGAAGAGAGACGTACGATAAATAAACTGCTGAAACTTTTTTGCGAAATTTTTGGTACATAAAATTGACATTAATCGGCTTGCATCTTCGACTATTTAGTGCATTAACGAAACAACTGTGCGATTATTATTCGCGTTACTCTTTGAAGTCGTATAATAAGTAAATCTGCCAATGGACTTTTTAATTTCTCAACAGTATCTGTTAAGTAGCATATGAACAAAATATTCGCACTGTCGTCTACTTCTCCTCGCACCATTCATTCTCTTTGCGAACTTGTTCCTCCTCCGTAGCAGTGAAGTCGTTCTTAATATTGAAGGTCTTTCGAATTTCCTCCGGTGTTTTGCCTTTAATCATATTAGCGACGGTTTTGCACGTTACGTCTAACAGTCCCTTGATGTCGAGATAATTAGCTGCCAGTATTAATTCGAAAAGTGTTCCTTGATCGACCTGCAAAGCAAGGAAACGACAACGATAAGTTACGGCGGTCCGTCGCGCGGTATCGACGCGGACGCCGTTCGGACAGTTTTCTGTTCCTCGCAACGATTGGAGCAATCGATCGGTATCGACGATACAGAAAATAAGCGTATGTACTTTTAGGAAATCCGCGTCCCAGGAGCTAATATCGTCCGTTCGTTTCTCCTTATTTTCATCGTCCTCGGGTGGTGGAGGATCGTCCTTGTGATACGTAGCCCACTGTATTACTTTCCTGAGAATAGCGGAATTAACATTTGGGAGAGGAACAACCTCTTCTTCGTCCTCGTCCATGCCGAGATCCTCCAACATGGTCTTTATCGTAACCGAACATTTTGCGATGTCAACGTCCACCTCGAAAACTTCGCCATCGGAGCTCTGGAGCTTTATATTTGGCATCTGCAAATAAGTCTCAATAAACGCAAGTCACGGATATTTGCGACCTGGAATCCGTTAAAACCGATGCTGCTGTCCTTGCAACGATGAAGTGCCCGAACGGATTATTTTGATGAGTCCACCTTTGTTTTCGAGAATAATTGGCGCCTCGACAGGTCGAAATAACTTTCGAGCCGCAAGCCAGCTATCTCTTCTATTTCGTGCGATATTACCTCACGTTCGATCTGACTCCGTTATTTCGATTTTTCTTTTGAAAACGTCGAGGCACTCCACCGATGCAACACAAAATCACAGATCCATCGCGAACGACATTTTCTTACGACGTATTGCGTGTATACGGATTATCGATTCTATTTCTAACGAATCTGAGTTAACGTTGGACGTCCGAACCTTGAAATCCTAGCGCGAATGCAATGTCAGAGAAATAATCGTCGAATATTCCCTGGCTGTAACGAAACGTAAGATCGAATAATTTGCGGTAGCGTTGATCAGCAGAAGGCACTTGTTCTTCCGCTCTCTGTCGCTCTTTCGTTCTCTTCCGCTCGGCTTCACCCACTTTGCTCTCTCGTTCGCTCTAATGCTCTATTTGTCGGTCCGTCCTTTTCGACGCATCGGAACCCAGTAGCTGTCTCCGTCTCCCTTCGAGGTCTCTCTTTGTTTCACGTTTCTGCCGAGGAGGGAAAATGTTCCCAAACGATACCTCGATTCGGCCGCATGGCGAAAGATGGCGCCAACGTGACGTACACGAGTAAACGCTGTAAAGTGGTAAATAGGGTGACGCGTATTATACTTGTTGACACGAAAGCATCACGGTAATGCTCGCCTGGAAAAAGATCGTCGCTCAAGTATGGACCGCAAATCGTTTGTTTTAAGAGGCATATCGAATGATATAGAAAAGAGGCCTCTTCTCCGCCGTCAAGAGGCAGGAGCAGAAGAAGATCGATAAAATTGAGCAGTGGCAAGCAAACAGAGCAAAAGGCACAATATGAGGATAGGAAATATGAGATGCGTGTATTCTTAACAGTTGCACTGGCAATAATTCTGCCCGTTCATCTTTTACCTATTCAATTCCGCGTTCCTTCCATCAACGGTTCGACTTGGCGCGTTCCGCGTCCAATGGTCCGATTTCCCGCGTTCCAGAATCGACGATCGAATTTGGCGCGGCGTTTCGAACGCTGAACCGCTCAGAATTCCATCGCGTCCCTCGGTCCGCGGTGATCCACGGTGATAATTTCAGATGTACTCCATTAGTATGCCACGTTGTTGCGCTTCTGAACGGTAAGAAATATATTATCGAAGATACTGCCCGATAGATAATTAAATGATGCACAAAAATGTAAAGGTTCTTCGCGTAAGCTTCATCCGAATTCGTTTCGGCTCCCCTGCTATACAAATTCAGGTCGCGGAAATGACCTGTATTTGATTATGAGTATTGCTTTCATAAGCTCCTTACGGACGGATCCCCCCGAGCTTCAATGGAACAATCGTTTGTCATACCTTGCGTCACACATACAAATTTACGTAGGACCTCGTAATGTTATCCCCGAAGCGGGGAAAGCTATTACATCAAATTAAAATACTAATGCGCCGACATACATACAACATCGACGACAATTTTCATCCGGTCATTTTCATTATCAGGAAACGTATCCCGCTATTTCGCCCTACGCACCAATTAATTAGAACACACGATTTTTTACCCCGTCGATTCGATCGACCGGCAAACGAATTGAATGGTATCGATGAAAAGTTACGAAACAGCCGTCGCAGGAGAGGAACGAGCAAGCGGGGGTGGAGGAAAGATACGAGACAGGACAAACTACGACGAGGATAACGATGCGTGGTCGCCCGCCAGCACCTTGCCCACCCAATTCTCCCATTATACGAAAAGTTTCGCAACTTGCCCACGCTCGCGGTTTCTCTCAAACGGAGATTCACGTTTTCGGCAACTCAGGAGCCGAAGCACGTTAAACATTGTAAACGAAGGAAATCTCCGTTAATCGTTGACCTGGAGTCAATTGCGTATTGTTCGACGTGCAATCGCCTCGTTGCTCGTTACAGCGCACTTCGACGCTTGGGCATTTCGGTCATGTACAACCTGTTGTTGTTGGCAGATTGCGTATAATCGGATTGTATCCTCGGGATACTTCTTCGAGTCGAACGTTTCCAAGCAACTCCGGCGGCTCCGATTGTTTTTAGAATCGTTAGAAGAGCCACGCTTTTCGACGAAAGATCGAGTCGAGGGCCGAGGGACGAGGTACGCGCGATTTTATTTTGGACGGCCAGCCACGTAAAACTTCGGCCGAAAATAAAAAGTTGGACGTTCGACTGCGACACGCCTCTGTAGTTTCTTAACGCCGAGTTTTAACGATACAAATGTATCGGCAAACCTTCCAAACCTTCGGAACGTCACGAGGAAATGTAAAATGGAGATTGCGGATAGTACGTTCGACTACTTCATCCTCGAGAAGCAGGCCGAGAAGCAGGTCGGAACAATCTCAAATTTTCCCCGTGCCGAAAATTTCAATGATCTCGCGCCGACAAATCGTACTCATCGTCAGGATGGAGCGAGCTTCTGCTCGTGGTAGATTTTGTGGAACGTTATACCGATTCTAACGATAAGAGACAGAGGCTATCATCCGCCGATGTTCCTATCGACAGAATTACAGGAAAATGTGCAAAATTGAAAAGAGAAAGTCAACGGTGACCAATGAACGTGACGTTCTCCCTCGTCGCTCTCCGGTTAACCGGTTAAATCGCGACAATTTACCCTTCTTATCGTTACCGGACGACATCTTTCCTCGGGCTTGCATCTTCGCCCGAACGACGCTCAGGTTTACGCGGCTGGGTGGTTTCGTGTGCCGTGCGCGACGTCTTCCCTTTATTTATCGTCTCTCCCAGTCACTTGTTCGCTCCTTTCCGCATCTCTGACCTTTGAATCCATTGGCCGCGATATCGCGACTCGAATATCCGAGCATTCTCCTCGCTAAAACGCGCGGGTACAACGTGAAACGGACAACGGGGGGCGATCGAGCGACGATGAAATCTCATCGAGAACGAACTCGAGATCCTCTCCCACGTCTTACTCGATTTCCGGGACAAACGAGATCGAGCCGCCTATCGAGGCTTCCTTCGATGCGTCCCATCGTCACGAGGACGACCGTGTGTCGCGAAATTATGGAAAATTCTGGCCGACGTAACCTCTCCGAGCTTTTGTTTTCTCGCGCGACCCTTCTCGGTTGCGCGTCCCAGTGTCGCATAAATCCTTCCGACCGGTTACTTTGTATATATTTATCGTGGACGTTTACGCGGTGTCGTGTGTACAGATTAAGGTGGAAAAAATTGCCCCGTATCGTTTCGCGGAATGATCCACGGCTGGTTTTTGCTTCGACGAGGATAATATTTATGGACGTGCGGACGCACAGGGGTGGAGGCGGGTGAGCGAAGAATGGGAAACCGAGGGTAGAATGTGACGCTGCAACTTCAGACCGTAAGATTATGCTATACTATTACCACAGAACGGTCGGCACTCGGACGTTTCGCCAAAGTCGGAATGCATCAGCGAAAATGGACTGGCCGGAGGGAGAAAGAGGGGAGGATGTTCGCGAGAGGGTCGTGCGTCTAGGCGCCAGCAACCTACGCAAAACTTTCTCCCCTTCCTGCCACCCTTCCACCCTTCCACCCTTCCACTCTTCCACCCTTTCCGAGTTTCTTTGTCTCCCGATCTCTTCTCCGTTTCCCCCTCGGACCTATTCCTCTCGGTTGTCTCGCCTTTTTCATTTTTCTCTCCTATCGAAAGAGAAGTAAAAAAATATCTATTCCATTGGGCTGTTCCCTCCGGCCGTGGCCTCTCGTCTCGATCCTTGTTTCGAGAAAATTCTCCGGCAAACGACTGTCACGCGGGCGGGGTGAGGCTCGTGCATCGAAAGTTGCCTCGTTTTACGAGAAGGAACGGAAGAGGACAGCTGAACTCGCCGATGCGTCGAGAAGTGCATTAACGCAAGTTGCCTCGCCCGAAGCGGGACGATCCAACGACCTATGCGTTAGGTTTCAACGTTGGCCTCCTCTCCGGATATCTATTTCCCGAGAGTGCGCCGAGCATTTTGGCCGATTCTCCCTCGTTACGAGAGGAAGTAAAATTGAGAATACGAGTCGATAGAATGGAAGCTCGGTCCTCGCGGAACCCTAGGGGTTAGATACGTTCGCGAGAGGCCGGGGGGTGCGAGGCGCGTCAAAGACTTTTATCACGATGCAACGAGTATTTTCTCGGGTCGCTATAGATCTACTTTCTATCGCGTGACCATACGATAAAAGAGCAGGCAGGCCACGCGTTTCGGCCGAGAGACGCGGGATCCTCGACCATTCCTCTCCCCCTGCAAGCTATCCATGCCGTGACCGGCAATCGTTCCACCCTGCTCACCGTACCCGAACAGAAGCCGCCGGATATCTTGACAAAAACTCTATTTGAATAGTCGCGGCTGCACGAAATTAATCGTCGGAAGCAAGCGCAGGGGAAAAAAGTGGGCGGAAGAGGCTCGTCGACGGTCGAACGTTCACGGATCAACGATTTGCTCTCCGTTTTTCATCGGATCTTCGAATACTCGCGAGTCACGGTTGCGTCGGCATCAATTGCAAAAAATCGCTCAAGGAAAAGTTTGTACGTAACAATTTCAATAATCCCCTCGATCTTTCGCGAAACGAGTCGATTTCACGATTATCCCGATTGCGTAAAGGAGCCCTTTAAGTACTTCCGCGCAAAGAGAGCGAAAATCGAAGAGCGGAGCTTGCTGGCTGACTGAAGACCAAGTTAATCGAGGAAGCTTCGAATGTTCGCGAATGAATTTTGCGAATGGATCTTGCGCAACTACGAAGCGCAATCGTTGCTGCGATAAATGCTGCCGAGATTGCCTCCGTTAAAAGTCACGGGGAGACCCTTTAAAGTTCCTTCTTTTTTCTTCCTTCCTCTTAATCCGCGAGCGATCTTGCGCACCCGTCTGCCGCCCTTCCACCGCAAAGCCCTATTAAAATTCCTTTTATCTCGAATCGTTCGTCTCCGAATCATCGATGCCTCGCGATGTGTTGTCAATTTTAAACGAACCTCCCTCCTCGAACGAAAGAAACGTTATCTCTCTCTCTCTCTCTTCCCTCCCTTGCTCCATGCGGGGGCGGCATCGTCGAACCTCGTGGCAAAAACGACGAGACCACGGCCCGTTTGCCGAAAATTTGCCGATCCGTTTGCTTCGCGAGGGGAATTTTGTCCGTCAAGATCGCGGAATATGACAAATGTGCTCGGTCGAAGAATAGGCAAACCACGGATTTGCGAACCGCAAAGAGGGTTGGACAGAGAGATCTTCTGGGAGACTATGCGACCGCCGAGGACGAGCTACCATCAATTACGAGGACATCCGAGATCTCGAAGATCCGTTTAAGCTATCGGCGAACCGCCATAAACATCGGACATCGAGTAACCATCGAAACGACCATTGAATATCTAGAAACGTTAGAAATTTCCCCAGCTACTCCCACGTAATTAGCGATGCCCCTTCGACACGATCCGTCGGACACGCCAGAGGCATCATCCCTCGTTTTTCTTCAGGCCGACGAGGAGAATTCGCGCCACGTAACAGAGTCGGGGTGATAGATGCCGAATTACGCGAATTTCTCGACGCGAAGGCGCCACGAGGTCTCTCCTTTCTTCCTCGGCCTTTTCTCTCGGCTAACGCCTCCTCCTTTTTTCCTGCCGCCTCCTCCTGTTTCTTCTTCTCCTCCTCCTTCCCACTTATCGATTCGAAACGCCAAATTAATCGTAGCTGGCTGATATGACCATTACTCCTCGCGAGTTTCCTCGAAAACGGTGACGAAAGTCCAACGCGACGGACTCGGTGACGATCTCACTGACCCGCGATGACATTCGCGGCACCGACGAGATGGAACCGATGCAAATAAATCGCCGATTCGAGGAGACCGCGGTTCCTGGCTAGCTTGCATCGTGCAGAGGAAGAAACGAGGGAGTTTCTCCGAACCGCTGAACCGCGCGTCATTTCGAAAATACCAAGATCGAATAGTTCAAAGTTTAACTTACGATTTGTAGATTCAATCGAAGTCGCAAGATAACGAAAGAACTTTCGACCTTCTCGAAGCTTTGAACGAGCGTAGTCACGGTGGGCCAAGGGTCGCCCAAACGTCGGACATTCGCGTTGCGCGTCTAATTGCAAGAGCGGACAAACGTTTTCCTCTTTAACCCGGATCAACCTGATGCATATCCGACGGACGGTGACGGTCCCCTCGGGGCGAAGAAGGACGAGGAAGGAGAATTTTATCGGATTTCGACACGGAAGAAGCGGGTGATACGTGGCGCAACGCGCGATAATAATTCGCGTAATCTTTCCTAAGGTTCTTTCAATCGTTTCTGTACGTATCGTTGCCACTTGAAACTTCCTTCCCTTTCATTCATAGAATGAGAAAAGGAACGAAAGTTGATGCAAGCAAAACAGAGGGGTTTTTTCGTATTAAATAGATACCTGCCTGCCAAGTCTTGCCTGTCGTTTTTAATGAGACCTACGCGGGCGTTGTAGGTTAATTATTCCTTGAAAAAAACTCCTCCCTGTAACTTTTACATCCGCAGCTATCGCCACTGAATTTTCTTTTCCCTTCGGTTCTTTTTTTAACGGTGCTTCTAAAATTGATATTAAATTTCAGGATACTTCATTGCGAGTGCGCCGTAAGAAAGAGGATAGAATTTACGCGTTGACATTTTAAACAAAGTCGAAATTCCACGTGCCAATGGGAATTTGCGACGAGAGTCGTGCGATCGACGATTCGTTTCTTTACAAACGAGCGATAAAAGGAATGTAATTTATGCATTGCATTTCCTGCTCGAACATCTAGAATTCTTTGTTTTTATTATTACGCAGAAATTTACTTTAAAGCGATAAAGGCGACAAATGCGATAAATGCGAAGGAGAAGGAATATCTTCTGAACGGATTGACTTCGGAGAGTCAAAAATTCCATGGCGAACGAAGTCTAGAAATAATGCCCGGGGAACAGGGAAAAGAGGAAAAAGAAGAAAAAGAAGGACGTAGATTCCTCCGTTAAAAGAGGCTCGTCCAGATCTCAATGTATTGAGGTACAATGGACGATGCGTATATATACGGCACAAAATCAAGGTTTGCTCCGATGTACATACAATCATCGGCATCAATCGCGACTCTTGTTCAGAGATTGCGAGAACGAATTCTCCATTCTTCCCCGTTTCTGCGGTGCCAGGTTGCTCCAGCTTTGATTTAACGATCACCGATTGCCTTCGTCCATTCTCTCTCTCTCTCTCTTGAATACTTTAACATGAATGGAAACAAGGATGACAGGATTTAATAAGGATTTAAGGCATTACAGTGTCCGCGTATCTGCCGATTCCGTTTGCCTCGTGGGAAAGTCGAGGCTGTATTACTTTTTAACAAAGAATTCGTCGTGCACGAAGCAGAGTGATCCAAACAGTTTCGTTTAGTTGCCTTCGTAATGCGTGCCTTGTCCGCATCGCACGTCGCAAGCATCGTGCCATTTGCTTGCGATGAAATGAAAAATTGTCGGGTTTCACGAGATATTTTCCGACTATCGCGCCACGGAAAATCACTGACAATTAAGCTCCAATAATTCTTCCATCGTCCCCGATCTTTCGGGTAAGAAACAGATGACTCGAGCGTCGCAGCTCTATTCGGCTTCCCTCGCGGGGGTAAGATCCACGTCTTCCCGGCAGTCCGGCTCCATTCACGAAATTTCATTCATGAATCGAGGGAGTCTGACCTCGCGGAGGCAGTTCTCTATTTTTTTCCTCTCCCGACGCGACGGTACCGTCGACTATGTCGGCGGCAGCGGGGGCGACGAGGACTGCGGTGGTGGGCTCTTCGTGACATCATTCGGGGTGGAGACTAAAATCCAATGACGCAATGAAGCGGATCGTAGGACAGAGACGGGAGGCGGGCATTTCCAGCAACGTGGAGGAGGAAAACGTCGGCGGCAGTGGTCGAAGGCAATGGTCGCGACGGTCGTGCTCGTTGGTAGCGTTTGACGGTAGTGGTCGACGATAGTAGCGGCCGGTGGTGGTGGATAGAATGCAAACCTCTTGGTGGTACGGAAGAAGAACGTCGAAGAGGGGTGAGAGCTTGCAGTATAAATGTGGCCCGCGCAAGCTCCACCAATCACTCGCCCTCTGACCTCCAAACTCCGAGCTCTCGTGGTACCAACCCCCACTTTCGACGAACGCTCGGATACCAGACGCCTATTCGTAGCCGACTCGTGCCCGTGCCTCGTGATCGTCTCGTGGCTCAGGAAGGACGATTCTCGTCGAGGAACCGCTGCCCGCTGGACCTACCCTCGTCCAAGTCCCTTCGACAGGAGGTCCTCTCGTCCGACAGCTGTTTCTCCCTTTCTTCGGCGCCAAACAGACTCCCGACGATGACGACGGTGAGTAGAATTTCAAGTTGCACTTTAACAGCTCAACGTTTCTCCGTTACTTCTTTCTATCGTGGATTCGCGCGTAGTTCTTGCGTTCGTTGCGGCTATCGTTTCACCATATATTCCGATTATATTCCTATTCCGTGGTTAAATTCTTCGCGACGGAAAAGATAATGGGAAATATTCTACTTGAAAAGGTAGAAAATCGGGAGAGTCTCTCGCGAATACTCGCTCCGCGGTGGTTCTTCTCTCGTCGGGGGAAGTGCAATTCCTCGGAGATCATCAAAGTGCCGCCCCCGGGAGCTTCGATATCGCGATGCCCTTTTACCGAGAAAATTACAGATCGCGTAAGAATTTCGTGGGACGACGTAAACTCATTCGAAGGTTGATTCTCGGTGGCGCGGTCCGCACCGACGATTCTAATTTAGTGCGGAGTCGTCTCCGAGGGACGAGAACGAGAGAAAGGAAGAAAGCGACGCGTTTACGCGAAAATGTTTCGTTTAAACCTCTCGCGAGACTCTTCTTCTTGCTTTGCGTCCGGCAATTTCCCGTCTATCGGTGCTTCCAATTAAATTAAATTAAATTAAACGACGCAATCGAACGGACGCCGACTTCGTCGAACGAGTCTAACGGTAAGAACAGCTCCGCCGACAGAGCGGTGAAATCGAGCGTGAGTTTACATCCGAATGTCGTAAAGACAAGAGAAAAAAAAACGAGAAATACATTAACGTCACGTTTCATCGACGCGAAATGATTGCGTTTCAAGAGATACCCTCGTTTCGGGTGCAATACCGTGGAAAGTCAATCAGCCCCCGGCCGTCATCGCCGGCAAATCGTCGTACAATTTCTCTCGCGTATTTTCGTAACGTTCTTACTTTGACCGAGAAAATTCCGGGGCGGAATACAATTGAGCAAAGTCCAGCGACGAAACGCCCGTGAAAAGGATGCGCCAACTTGAGCCAAGATTGGCGCGTGATTTCCTCGTTATCGTGGACTGCAAGGAAATCGAATTTGGAAAATATTTTATCTCGAAATCTCGTTGGAGATCGTTTAATTAATCCTATAACCGTCGAGAGTCGATCCGACCTTCCTTTCCCCTCAAAGTCCCTGGGACTTTATCCGTCTCGACGGCAACGTCATTAAGTTCCACGGATTCGGCCTTTCCTCGAGAACCACGAAAATTGAAGTAGCGACTATCGACGTCGAGAAGCCGGAATTTATTAAAAGGAGCAATCCAATCGGAAAGCAGAATGGAGAAGCGTTTGAGGCAAGTCTGAGCGACGTAAAATACGCGAGAGACGTTGCGCGCGGTATTCGGCGCTCGCGGAAAAGACACGAAAGAACGAAGGGGGAACCGAATGAATTGAAATCAATCGGTCGATCTTTCCTGCTACCGGCGCAGCAACAGTTTGTCGGCCCTATTGCACTCTCGTGCGATCGTAGAAGCGTCGACTCGTGTCGCGAGGAAAGGGAGAAAAATGGCCGCTATGCTGCATCGAAACTTTCGAGGGAAACGTTTTTCCGTTGCTTTGTATTTGTATTTTTTTTTTTGTTTCGATACGGCCCCACGCCTCTCCTATTGTCATTATTAACGAAACGTCGCTCGGTCCGTCTTTCCGCGACTCCTGCTGTTCATCGTTCGAGGCAGAGAGAGACGATAACGATCGAAAAGCAAAGCACTGTCAAAAGACGCACGACAGAATTCGTCGAGGGCGGAATTTATCATTCTCCCGAAGATAACGTTCGTTCCGCGTAATAATTATCTGACTGCAACAATTACCGCGGGACATTAATCGCGAGCGCAGCGTCATAAATCTCGCATCGACCGAAAATTATCGCACGGTCAGCGAACGTGAAACGGTCGGTTCGCCCCCCCCCCCCTTCCCGTTGCCGGATTTTTCGGATATTTCGCCGTCGCGCGTTTGCGTCGAGATTTTTGAAATCGATCGAATACGTAACGAAATCCGGAAAGCTCGTAGGCGACTTCGTCAACGTTTTTCCGATAAGCAAAGGTTACAGTTCGCTCTGTAAAGACACACGGTTCTCCTACGTTCACTTCCTTCGAGTGCCGCGAGTATGATATTAAGCTCACTTCGTCTCCCGTTTCCTGCTCATTACGATGAACATCGGTAAATGGAAAAAAAAAATGTAAATTTGCGCGTAAAAGCAGCTTCGCCCTCGGTATCCCCTTTGAGCGTGCAAGGACTCCCGTGGACGGACGGTAAAGAGTCAAAGGTGCTCGCAAACGAAGGTCCCTCGAGCAGGAAATGCAGTCTCACGGGAGATGCATACGCGTATCTTCGAGAAGGAATAAAAGTAATCGCGTGGAGACGTTCGGTCTGACTAGACGGAGACACAAGTCGCCGGAGAGAGCATAAAGTTTCTTCTTAGCTCGTCTTACGTGCCCTCGTGATTCGCATTAGCTGGAGCGGTGCGCCGCGGTGGTGCAGCGATTTTACGGCACCGACCGTATCCATCGCGTCCCACGTATGCATTCGGAGTTACGAATACGAACGGTTAATAGCGGATACGTCGATGCCACTGGCGAACGCTAACAATAAGTTTCTTCGATTATTCGTCGACGACCGTCACGGGGCGCGCGATGAGTCTTTCGAAAATTCACAGATTATTTGCGCCCGATGCGCTCCGCCGAGGGTTGAAAAAAAAAGATGGAAACAGATAGAAAAGAGAAGAGAAAAGATGGATACGCGATGGGAGGCTTTCAATTTGTACGTACACACGTACGAGAGTGATACGATAAGATCGAAGGAAGCGATTTGCCTCGACTTGCCTCGATTTGCCTCGATTCGCCTCGATTTGCTGGCACTTGTGGCGGGCAAAATTGCGACAAGAAGGAACCTACGATCGAGCGTGACCGTTATCGACGAGAAGGACCGAGAACCGTGCCACTTATCGCGAGACGAAATCGCAGCGACGAGAGACAATCGTCGGAGAAAATTGCGGTTCGATTAAGGAATCGCCGTACACTCGCCGATCGAGAGATGCCAGAGGGCATTTCACGACCGAGTTGCACGGACCCCGAGCGTTTCCGATGACTTTGGAGGAAAGAGGAATTCGGAGAGCCGACTTCGAGGGCAGCTAGAGAGTCCAGAGATATTCGGGGAGGTTCGAGAGGGTGGCGAGACGAGACGGAGGGGCAGGGGATGATGGAGTCGGAGCTAGAGAGAGCCGAAGAAAGATGAAGAAAGACCGTGAAATACGGAGGAAGGGGAGAGGACAGGGTGGTTTTTCTGTGCCACCAGACAGAGAGTCGCCAAGGCGTCCCACATCCGAGACGATGGTAACTGTGCGTTGCCATTTTCACCCCTTCCCCCTCTCTCTATGAATTTATCTACGTATCTGCGGCGTTCCTCCCCGATTTTGCCAATGACCAGAGACGTTCGCCGAGTCGGAATCGACGAGTCGGGAAGGTGGATCGAGGAACGATACAGTTTACTCGGGACCGAGTCTCCCGGCTCCTCTCTTTATTGGACTTTGCAATTTCGTGGGGGCTGATTTTCGAGCACGACCAACGCTCATCCCGCCGACTTCCCGCCGACTTCCCGCCGCAAGGGGGATAGGTTTTTTCTCCTTTTCAGCGCACGTTCGTCTCTCCGAAAGGACAACGAGGAGACGCAAAGAAAATTCACGAGGACGTTGGATCTCCCGACGAAAGATCTCGCAAAGTTGTCCGTTCACGGGACTCTTTGGTCGTCGATGCCAACAATAAGTCGGCGCTGAGTTCCCTCGTTGCTTAAGTAATTGTCCATCGTTTCCCCGTTTCGCGCGGAGACTCGTTCGATTTTAATTCTCCATTTATGAAGGCTCGCTCTAACGCAATTCACTTCGGTCCCCCTTCCCGCGCCGCGATTTCGTCAACGGCGAAAGTTCACGCCGGAAATCACCGCGACGGGGGAGACGAAACGCTGGATTTTATCTGAAAATTTGCAGAAACAGAAAAGAGCTCCAACTTCCACGTTTACCGTCGACGACGGCGAAACAAAAGACGCCGAGCGCTGTTTACATTTCGACTCGGAGGAATTGTATCGGCTTGGAAATTTCAGCGGATCGTCTTACAGAATAAACGTTCGTTTCGAACTCGTCGCTTGAAATTATTGGAATAAACGGAGAGAATTTTGCTTCTTGCAATTACAAACAATCGCCGTCGGTCGGGGTAGAGAGAGAGACATATCGGTGAATTTTCATTGTGCGCGGAAGCAAAATTTCGTCGTCGCTTTCCGGGATTTTCGTTAACGATCGTGCGGGCGTGAACGGACGTGGAAAACTTCAGGAATCGGAGACCTTTGTAAAAACGAGGGCAGATAAGGAAGAGGGTAATTGCTTAACGTCGAAATTTATATCAGCGGTAATCGTTGCTATCTCCTTTTTATGAACGAGTATTTACGTGGAAATGACTGAGAGCCGGAGGCTCGGACCCCCAATTAGCAACCTCGGCTCCGAATCTCCTGGTCGTCGTTCGTTCAAATTTTCCTTCTATGCGTTACAAAATACGCCTCGACGCCGTGATTGTACCGGGATTGTATCGCGATTGAAAGCGCGCGAAAACGTAAAATCGTTCGAACGTACCGAAACGACGATAAAAACGTGGAACCGATCCTTTGGACAGTTGC
The DNA here is from genome assembly GCA_963989415.1 of Cerceris ruficornis. Classification (NCBI taxonomy): domain Eukaryota; kingdom Metazoa; phylum Arthropoda; class Insecta; order Hymenoptera; family Crabronidae; genus Cerceris; species Cerceris ruficornis. Next base: position 29,205,372 of record OZ022521.1, read on the forward strand.
TGTTTCAAAAGAGCGTACAACGCGACGATTCGTTAAAGAGGCGAGCTTTGCAGAAAGGGGAAAACGACGATAACCTGTGGCTCGCGCGTCCGCTTATAGTAACGTTTCGTTGATGTCCCATTTTTGGGGGGGCAAAAAGGAAAAAGAGGAAAAAAGAGAAAAAAAAATAGCACGTCAAAGGCCGAATCTCCGCGTAGTCGATACGCTGAAGCGAATAGATATCTACAAGCGGGCAATTTTGAGGGAAATTTTGCATTCGACGCTCGGAGCCAGACTCCTCTTCGCCCTCCGAGTCGATAAGCGACTTTCTTAGCCCGAAGCTTTTTTTTCCCGGCAGAAGATGATACGACCGACTCGTGTAAGACACCCCCGGCGACCATCCCTCGACGAACCCTCGAGTGACGCGCGTTCCTTTTGAAAAACCGACGCGATATTCTAATACGATCGAGTCCTCGATTCTGCGATACTACGTAAATATCCCCCGGACAACGAACGACGTTACCTAAAAAGGCTGACGACCTTGTATCTCCGCGTGACTGCCTCGTAATTGATATCCTCGCGCCCAAAGGGGTGAAAGCGGAGCAATACGGCAAACGAGCAGCACACGGACACGAATCCCTTCGCTAATCGTTCCGTCGTCGTCGTCGTCGTTGTTAAAGTCAGCGTCTCTGAAATGTCCATTACAGTCGTTTTTTCGTTTAATCGATTTTAAGAATCCGACGGTGTCCATTGCTCTGGAGACCAAGTCCAGGCAAAATGTATGAAAGCCCAATATTTCCCCAGAAATTCCTCCATCGACCGTCCTCGACCCATCCTTCTCCGTATTCTCAAGTTCAAACAACAACTTTGAAAGACTGTGGACTAATGGAAACGCTATCGCGACGAGAAGCAATCGACGCGACGCGCGATGTAACGCGAGACGAAAGACGTCGCGATAAGAGAATCGATGGGAATTCGGAGAAGAAAGAGGGTCATTTTGAAACTTAACACCGGACGAAGATCGATGCTGCGTTAATCCGAAATGATCGGTCCATCCGCGTTAATTGCACCTCGTAATTTACGAATCATCAAAGTGCAAACTCGCGGAGGATGTCTCGTCGGTGGCGTATATCAGCGAACTTGAAATATTCTTCGCTTCGGTCACAAATTGTCCAATAGACCTTGAGAAATTTCGAAAGGAAGAAGAATCGAGGGTGGAACGTTGATTGTCCGTGTCTCGTTTGAACCAAGCACGGAGAGGATTCTCCCCGTTACGCGAAACGACAGTTGAAACCGAACGGATCGAACGCAACGATCACGTAATGCACACGCCATAAAAACCCACTCTTCCGGAGTGATTTTCGAATACCGCGACGATAGCCCTCGTTTTTAATACACATCCGTGTATCCTCGTAAAGGAGACCGTGTCCCAGTTGTTTGCCATTTTTCCTCCGCCATTTTATCGGCAAAAAAATTGAGAGCCGTTCGCCGCGAGAGAGATGGGTGTAAGCGTAAATTAATCCACTCCCGATCAAATTGCAATGTCAGCGTTAACGAGTAGCATGTCCTGTCTTTGCCTCGCAAATCAGGGGCCCAAGTTCACAACTATTCTCTCCGATACCTCTAAAAAATGCTGTCCTCTATTGTCAGCTACCATGTCTTTTATCGTTAGCCTCGGTGGCTCGGAAGCCACTCGAAGCGGGAGGTTGCGATCGAAAAGACCGTAGCAGGCTGAAGTCTGCTTCGAGCGACGATCCAGATCGGACCTGACTCTTCGAGCGCTCGAAATTAACCGAATCGAGGCAATCTCCCTGAACGCAAGCGTCTAACTGATTAATCAATTTCCAGGGCAATAACGAGGATATTGCTGGCGGCATTTGAAAACGATCGAGACGCCTGGGGGATCCCGAATTCCGGTCTGCGCGAATCGAACGGCAAAAGGGAAAGAGATCGTAAAGGCCCGAGCTTCGTGCAATAACGGCGCAACGTTATTTCTCTTCTTCTCGGCGTTTACAGCTACGCGTAAATCAAACACTATTAATGCCCGGGAGTCACGTTATTTTAAAAACTGCTAGAAAATAAATACGCGAAACGCGGATCAACCGTTTGACTTCGAAGAGAATAAAAAAAACAGAACAGCAGGGAGTAAAGCAAAACTTGGTAGTTTCACGGTAAAATAAAAGTCTAACGGGGAGAAAAATCGCGAGAGATCCAAAAGCGATTTACGGCGAAAAGGTCAACGCGTCTGTCGCGCAACGAGTACCCGTCGATCGTGTACTTTAGCGTTTTAATCGACTCGTCGAGGCGTCCTTCGAACAATTGGTACGAAAAGCCTTTGCCGAGATGATCGCTCCCGTTCTCCGTTTCCCCTCATAAACTCGCGTACTTTGATACGCAGAATTTGGTCGGTTCGCTTTTTAATACTTCCAACCCCCGTGTCAAGCTGGATTCGGCAATTTGAGCGAATCAATCTTTCCTCGGGGTGCCGTGGGAAGAATCGACCGGAAAGGAGAAGCGATCGCTATCGATCGAGCAAGGAATATCGAGAGAACCCGTCGCGTTAGAGGCATTTAGCGCGGCCGATATCGAGGGGGTTGCCCGAGATAACTCTTAACGCGTCTTCCGGGTGCTTTCTTTCACGATTTTCCATATAATCGGGGAGAGAAAGATAATACCGTTCGGTTCGTGACGGAAATACTTGAAACTTATCTTGGCGTTTTGAAATATTTATAACACCGCGGATCGTTCTTCCGCGAGCAATTACTCGAAGAGACGCGGGGACTTCCTTCCAGTCTCTATTTCCTCTTTCCTCTTCCCTCTTTCCGTCTTCCTGCCTCCCCCGTGGGCCGAGCGGCTTGCCTAATTTCTCTTTGAATCGGTGAAAGGAAAAAAAATCAAGAATTTAAATTGCCCGTTTCCACTTTTCCGAGCGCTCGTTTCTAAAGTATGATATAACACAATTCTCTCAATTGTATTTTCGCTTCAAAGGCGTTCTCTCAATTTTCGTGAAAAAGCGCACTAAGAAATATCTCAAAATAATTCCATCGTATTACGGATTTGAGTTTTCGCCGTTACATCTAATGCGTTTCCAGTATTTAAAAGCGAGGCTATTAATGGATTAAGGGCGGAGAAATGGTGCTTTCTTTTTCCCTGGCATACATGAAAAGTCGCTCGATTTTATTTACACCCACCGCACAGGGCAGGTACAGTTGCACACGTATCTCGGCCATTGGTCAATTCCCTGCTCGCCGTTTGGCCGTATTATAATTCGAAATTCATCAAAGGACTCGCACGGCGAGGAGTAGGTGGTAACGACACCGCATCGCGCGATAATATCGCACACGGTTGATTTTAGTTAATTGGTGGCTATCGCAATTGCGTAAATTATGCAAATGGATTGGCGGTAAACGATCGGCCCGAAAAAAGACTTGGCGGCCGACGTATGTACGTAATTGGCCCTCCCCCGCCGTTTCCTCCTTCCTTCGCGCATTTCCCTGCATTTGCTGTAGAAAAAAATATCACATGCTCCGAGATGGTGTAATTAATTCGCCGTTATCTACCGTGATTCGATTACATCGACGGTTCGTCGTTTAACGGGACGCGATTAATACCGATTGACTTCGTGATTTGCGTATATTCGTGCTGGTTAGCGCGGCAAACATTCTCCACGTGGAATTTTCCCCGAAAACGTTTGGAATTCATAAAGACCTCTTCATTCTTTTTTCTTTTTTTCCCCACAAAGTACGCTGGTATTTCTATAATTTTTTCCAAGTTGTATCTTACAAAATGTAAACGATCAAGTTTCCTCGGCCATTTCATTCCTTCCCTCGCGGCATATTTAGCCGGTACGTTCAACTATAACGGATTAATCTCGGCAGTTGCAGCGTTAAATATAATTATATCAATGAAAGCCCGTTTAACGTAATTCAGGCTTTCCGCTTAAATTAGTCTTTGTACCGCACGACTTGTTCCAACTTTCAGGTCTTGCCGCTCCTTCGTCCTCCCGATATTACGAGGTTCTCACGTTGCAATAAGCGTCTCGTAAATACATAATACACCATGTCCGTTATGCGTTATTCGTTGCTCGTTACTCGTTACTCGTTGTTCCTCGGTATCCGGATATACGTGCGCCAAATATGCGTCCATGATTTAATTGAAAAACATCGCCCACCTTTTCGAGGAGATACGACATCTTTCTCGCCGCTAATATTACGCTATCCCGGCTTTGTAAGTCGCGTTATATCCACCCCGACTGTCCCATTCTTGTCCATGCTTCTTCATTAACCCTTTGAGGACGACGGCGGCGCATATATTCGCACGGTGAGACAATCTCGTTGTGGCTTATCGGCGCGTGTGCGCGCGGATAGCGTCGAAATATTTCTATTTTTTTGTATTCTTTTCACCCGATCGCCAAATAAATGATTTCCCCGCGATATTCGAGAAACTCTCAGCCCGCAAAGAGCTAAAGTCTCCCTTCGGGCGGTATCTTTGTACCATCGAGGAAGAATTTCTTTTCTTTCATATCGAAAAATAGTCCCAGTGCTGTCCGAAACGCTCATTGTCGGTATTCGATGTATCCTGGTCTGCTCACCGTTCCTCCAAGTTCCTCCCCCGACCGAGCATTAACATTCTTCATGAAAATCGTCCATCTCGCCGTCCGGCGCGACCCGAGCTTCTTCCACGTTCCTCGCATTTCCACGATTCTCGAGTCCCACTGATTATTCTCGAAAATGACACGGACAAGTATGCGTAAAACAGCGTTTAATAATTGTAATGGCCCGGGCAAATGGGAGTGGAGGGGAACGTAGGGGCGAGAGGGCGGAATTACAGCGGAAGCCTTCCAATCGTAATACCTACCGCGGAGAACTTTCCTTCCAAAATGTCTCGCATCTCGTCTCAACTTGCTCGCCACTTTCCCCGGACAAAGGAAAAGTGGAAGTCCGGCCGAAAGTTCGGCCGGTTGTTTCACCGTGCGATAAATGTTGATGTTTGCTACATTTATTCCGCCCTCTGTGGCAGCGCGGTGAGTTTACACACTTTAAGCTCGTTGCCTGAAAATATCCCCGTCTCCAAGTACGTACTTCCTTGTCGATTCAACGGTTTTCGAGGCTTTCCCCTTTTCCTCTTCGTCCTCCTCCTCGAGGAGATCGTCGAGCGTGGTGTTTACGAAGGCCGATCGCCGGCCACGAGATAACAACGGGAAGGGAAAAGAATAACTCGTCGCAAATTGGGTGGTGCAACGAGGAGCCCCTTTCTCCTCCGTCATTGTCGGTTTGATAATAAGCGGGCCGTCGATATCGATATCGATCTCTCGAAGAAAACCGTCCCCTTCTCGACCGGCGACACAGGCGGATCGTGAAAGGCGGAACACCGTGACCTTTGTTTCCCGTTACGCGACGGTTTATACTCGTTGACGCACGAATTTAAAGGACGTCCGGGTGGATTCTTCCAAGTTATCCGACGACGATCCCACAATCCGATGATTCGAAGGTACACAGGATTGGAGCGCGCGTGAAACATACGATCGTGAATCGACTTTTCGACCGGTCCCGCTTCAAACTATCGAATGCAGATCGAAATGAAAATTAGCGATATTTTGTTCTCAGGTTGTGGCGTTCGTTCAACGATGCATGGTCGTTCTCGCCATTCTTCTTTGCTACTTTCACGTCCGCAGCGACGATGTAAATTGCGAGTAAGTAGATATGTACATGTATACAGATCGAACGTTATCGATTTTACTCGATAAATCGTGTCGGGGAAAGTTTGAGATCGGTCAGTCGCGTCGATCGGACGCGTTGGGAGAAACTAACTGATCGATTCTTTCAGGCTCTACCCGTTCCACTACAACTGCAGAGGGATGATGTCGAAAAAGCGCGCGATGCTGCCGAATTCTCTTTACGGATCGGGCTGCGACGGCAGCAAGGGGGACGTAAATTGCGGAAGAAGTCTCGAAGAGCGACGTTATCTTCCCTACGTTCCTCTGGCAAAATCGAGGCTCCTCGTAGCTCTTCTCGACGGCGTAAGGCACCTTCTCATGGCCAATTCACGATGTCACTCCAAGACGCGTGTGCATTGTCCCGAACTTGCAAAATAATCCAATGCTTTTCTCCATATGACAGGATTTGCAAAAGGACATTGCCTACAATGCCCGTCATAGGCAGAGGTACAGCAACAACGATAACAACGAAAACAATGGACTACGAAGGACGCCCCTCATGGAGAACTTTCTCTCGGAATTGGAAGCCAAAGACAACGATTACTGAACCGAACGATCATATTAAATATTACTCGATTCACGGAAATGTTTCTCATTCTGATCGGACTATTTAGAAACGTCTTTCATTCGATTCATTTTCCTATTCTCTTTGTATACTAATTGCATCGAATAATCCCATCTCCGATTCCTCCTCCTGTCTCCTTACCCCCTTTTCGCTCTACCTCTTTCTATTTATCTATCGGTCGCGGACTTTGTACCACTCTTGTCCCTCGTTCTTCGGTAATGATACAAGTAACTGCAACATTGTATGCAAGCTGTTAATAATACACTATATAAAAAGAGCATGAGAAAGTACATTTGAAATCTGCAACGACACCTTTGGACAGTCCCGTGAGAGAGACGATCGTCGCTCCGCGTCGAGCGACGCCGATGAAATTACTTTCCTCCCATACGTGTACCTGCTGCTGCATGCATATGTAATACAATCGACGATTATGCACGTAATTAACGTTAACTAAATTCTTGTATATAAGCGAACGTAAAGCGGCTACTAAAATTTGTCTCGATTACATTTGAAATAAAAAATATACAGAGTTCGTAAGAGGAGCAATTATTTTTATTAGATATCACGATTCTATTATATTACTTGGCTCTATTATTCGCGCCGTGTAAGAAATCGTGTCTCAAATAGAAGAAAGTCAGGCACAGGAGCTGTCGCGACACGTCGCGTCGGAGGATATCACATAGAAGATACATCGAATATGTTTTCCCGTTTTTCTTGGCATCTACATATGCTACAGAGATGATCTTTTTTTTTGTTTAACGCAGGTTTTCGCGCCCTATCAGACGATATACGCCACAAAGGTGCAGGCCTCTTAAAAGAGATACATATTTTATCTTTGGGAAACGTTTACCTGCTTATAGCGACCAAACGAGTAGAGTTTAATGTTTTTCAATAACAGGCCGGTAGCGTGGACTTTAACTAAGACGCTGAAACAAACGGCATCTAAATCAGAGAGTAAGAAGTCAAGAAGTAAGCGAGATATTATTGTTTAAATATTTATCTTTCATCGTGGGGTTATTTCCCGCCAGAGAAATTGCAGAAAATCGACAATAACTAGATGGCGTTGAAAGCAGTGGCTACAGAACCTCTTGAAAATAGCGAGTTACCCCTCTTACAACATTCGCATAGTTTATGCCTTAACTTTAAGAGTCAAGGATGGGAAAAGATGGGAGTACTTTTCTCTTTTATCTCCAACAACTTTTCTATCGACTCGGCTACTTCTTCCTTTTCTAACGAATGTTTTTGAAGTATAGAAGATACAGAAGAGCCGAAATTCGGCGACGCTGCTGCATTCTACCGTGTGCAATATGCACTAAATTCGATAACGCTACCGCCTCCTACAACCACGAACACGAAACATTTTTCGAAACTTAGGCAAAGCCTTTCCCATCTAATCTTGGACCTCCTACTATGGCGTAAGTTCAGTATGCTGTTACGTCTGTCGGCGGTGGTTAGCGGTTGTGTCCAGCTTGATCGTAAGGATATACATGATTTATGTGCAACAGTAAGTATAATCTATTTCGATCTTTAATAGAGATTTTATAACGGATAATCGATAGAATTGTAATTAACACTTTAACGTGTATGCAAATATTTTGATGCGCGCAGCCCTCTAACCTGTCATACAACTTCGTAAACCGGCTTAACAAAGGATTTCGGGCCTGCGTAAAATATTTCGAATTTACTGTATTACAACATACTTGTAATTAGATTAATACGGCATGCGGTATAATTTTTGAATTTTACGAGGAGGTTACTGCCGTAGGAAAATGTGCATTGGAGATTTCATAAAAAATGCTTCTTTCTTGTAGCTAGATATTTCAAATGGAATTACTTTGCAGGCTGTGAAAATACAAGGAAATTACGTGTGATGTTAGAGGGTCCGAATACAAAGATAATATAGCGATAAGAAAGTCAAATAACGCAAAAAGTAAATTGGTGATATATTTTTAGGTAAGTAGCAATTATATGGAAGATATCGTATTTTTCGATCTTACAAATTTCATAAGAAAATTGGATAAATGAAATCGCCGACGGACGGAGTTTGAAAGGCTTGCTACATTTACAACGAATGGAATATGCGACGCCAATCTTGCGTAAATTTACAGATGATAGAAGGTAGGCACGCAAATAATTTCCACCATGAGCGTAATCGGGTCGGACGTGCAAGGTTCGCTGAGGGAAGCCTTGTACGAGACGTTGACTGGAATTTTGTCCCCTGATCGAGAGACACGTAGAGCGGCGGAACAGAGAATTCAGGCATTGGAAGTCACCGAGGAATTTGGCATACATTTAACGGAATTTGTCGTTGATCCTAATGGATTGTTACCTATTAGACAGTTAGCGTCGGTCCTATTGAAACAATACGTCGAGACGCACTGGACTTCGCTGGCCGAAAAGTTTCGTCCCCCGGAATTGAAACCCGCGACTAAGGAGAGAATTAAAGAAATATTGCCACTAGGCTTGAGGGAATCTATTAGTAAGGTAATTGCTACGATCGTTTCGTTATTTTATCACTGGCTACGTATATCGTCGTTACGTTCTCTATCTTCAGGTACGATTGTCGGTGGCCTACGCCATATCCGCCATAGCTCATTGGGACTGGCCCGAAAATTGGCCCGGTCTGTTCGACATACTTGTCAGCTGCTTGAGCGGAGAATGCGAATACGCTGTTCACGGGGCAATGAGAGTCCTGACCGAATTTACTCGCGATCTCACCGACAGTCAGTTGCCAAACGTGGGACCGGTTATTCTTCAAGAGATGTACAGAATATTTCAAAGCGAAAACGTCGGTATTGCGAGTAACGATCGGGCAGTATACGAAACAATATCACTGCATCGTACATCATAGATTTCCAACGCTTCCCTCTTCTTGCAGTACTCCATTAGGACGCGCGGTCGAGCCGTTGAAATATTCACCACGATTACCAAGTTAGTCGCTACAGTGGGGATCTATCAAAAGGGATTTACCGAACAGTACTTGCAGCCAGTTATACCTATGTTTTGCGAAAAATTTGTTCAGTATCTGCGAATGCCCGATGGTCCGACCAGTGACAGTGGACTTAAAACCGATGTTATCAAAGCCCTAAATTGTCTGGTTATTAAATTGCCGAAGTACGTTTCAAATTTCTTACCTCAGATGTTACCACCCGTTTGGGATACATTGATGCAATGCGCGAAGACGTATCAGGAGAGAACGGTTAACGGAGATGGAGATGCAAACGAGAAGGAAGTGGACTCCGACGGTAAGACGGGCGTCAAGAGATTCGACGTCAGCGTCGAGAATTCTTTAAAAGCTCCGTTTTTCTTTCATCAGGGGAAATTATAAACTTCGATACTCTGATTATCGCGATATTCGAGTTTATCAATACCATCGTGGACCGCCAGCGATTTTCAAGTTTGGTGGACAGCCTGTTGCAAGACGTGATGTATTACCTGATTATTTTTATGCAAATCACCGACACACAAATCGAATTATGGACGACCAATCCCGATCAGTTCGTCGAAGAGGACGATCAGTGTATATTTGCGTACAACGTTCGTATCTCGGCGCAGGAACTTTTAGGGGTAAATAGATTTGGGAAAAGGAAAATACCAAATTGAAATGTCGATAGTAGCGGTATAGATGTAGCTCGATTGAAACCGTTACGTGCATTCGATCCGTTCTGTCCCGTAGGCTCTTGTCAGCCACTTCGAGGAAAGAGCAGTGAACGCCATGTGCGAAGTCGTAACGCGCCATATCGAATCTACCAACCGATTGCAGACCGGTAACGCCGGTAGCGAGAACAACGAAAGCTGGTGGAAGTTGCGCGAGTCTTCGATATTGGCGTTGAGTATAACGAAGAACGTGGTCGTGGAGAAGCAGCAGGCGGGGCTATTGCAATTTGACATAGTTCGATTTTTAGACACGATCGTTTTGTCGACTTTAAACGATTCAGGTAACACGAGACGCGCTGTAACGCGATATTTCCGTTCGATCTGACTGTACTTATTCCGTCGTCCTCCGTTCAGGCGCATCTCCGTTACTTCTTGGCCGTTGTCTGTGCATCGGTGGGCGATACGCTCGGATAATGCCGCCCGAGATGAGCTCGCGATTTTTGGTAGCAACGGTGAACGGCTTGCAAGAGAATCAACCAGCCTGTATTCGCATCAGTGCCGTGAAAGCGATCTATTGGTTTTGCGAAGCCTCGACCACGGAATCGAACAATGCGATCGGCAACATAATACGCTCTCATTTGCCCAGCATATTTCAAGAGCTATTTAATTTAGCCAGTCAGCCGTCCACGGAAGTCCTTACGTTGATCATGGAGACGTTTCAAGTGTTGGTTTCGGTAATATCGCGTCGAGTCGACGCAGTTGATGTCCCATGTCCCATCCACTCCCTCCCCCGCCCCTCTATCGTAATTTTTCTTCAAATCTTACAATTACCTAATTTCTTGATTTCGCAGCTGGACAAAGGCTTCACCGCATCGGTCGAAAGCAAAATCTGCCCGTTAACGATAGCAGTATTCCTAAAATTTTACAGCGACCCTGCGATCTTAGAGTTGTGTCGAGAAATCTTCGTAGAATTGACGAGAAATCCCGACTGCATAGGGCCGTTGCAGAGCCGCTTGATACCTACGTTAACGAGCATGATGGCCGTAAGGCCCATGGACAAGTCGGAAAACGGTACGTCTGCGGCGATCGTTGTTGGCTTTACCGGAAACTGAAATTCTTTCGTTAGAGTGTAATTCGTTGTTTGTTTTCGTTTCTTCTTCTCGTATCATCAGAGGGGTGTCGAGGGGTGGCTCTGGACATTTTACAGGTTCTCGTACAATATTCTCCAAGACCATTGAGCGATGCCTTGCTCGAGACAGCCTTTCCCGCCGCTTGCCACTGCATTCTCAATTCGGAGGATAACGGAACGCTGCAGAGCGGCGGAGAAGTAATCCGCACTTACCTATCGGTCGCTGCACGACAAGTCACCGTTCACAGAGACAACGACGGCCAAACTGGCTTACAATACATTCTGCAGATTATCGCCCAGCTGCTGAATCCGCAGGTATCCATTATTGTCCGTTCCTCGATATCTCGTCGTTTTTCCGTTCTCTCCTATAGTGCGAAGCTCGAAGGAGCTCGAGGATTTAAAATTGAATCTATCGTGCTTGCAGTCGAGCGAGTTTACGGCAACGTTTGTGGGTCGATTGGTGACGACGTTGATCAGAAAAGCAGGAAATACATTGGGCGAGAATTTCGATCTGCTGTTAAAGGCCGTGTTGAGCAAAATGCAGCGAGCCGAAACGTTGACGGTGATGCAAAGTTTGCTCATGATATACGCGCATCTCATAAACACGGAATTCGACGCCGTACTGAATTTTTTATCGACCGTGCCTGGCCCAACGGGACAAAGTGCTCTCGCGTTTGTACTCTCCGAGTGGGTCAGCAGGCAGCATTTGTTTTTCGGTAGATACGATCGGAAAGTGGCTACGGTTGCTCTCTGTAAAGTATTAGAGTACGGCGTTACTCACGGCGATAGTCGATTGAACGAAATTACCGTCAAAGGAGATCAGATATTTTCAGGTTCGTACTTGTAGCTATATCCATTGTATCACTTAACCCGTCACCATGCGAGTCGCGGCGTAAGCATTTCGCGGAATCTCGAAACGTTGTCCCACGAGCTGTATCGCCCGATTGCCCGTATCCCTGCCTCAACGAATTTAAGTATTTCTCCGAAAGTGGTAAGAGACCGACTGAAATACGAGAATACGCAGGAAACGAGGGCGGCGTGAGGACGAGAAGCAAATGCGAGACCCATCCGTATCAGTGGACCACCGTTCCGGTACTCGTGAAAATTTTCAAGCTGATCGTCAACGAATTATCGAACGACATCGAGGCCGGTACAGCCAGTCAGGATACCGACGTGAGTAGATCTCGAATGATATCGATACTTTTGCGCGACAAAGAACGAAGGGGAGAGGGAAAGAGAAAAGATATTTTTAACGTGCACAGGACTCCGAGGACGACGACGAGGGCGACGCCGACGATACCCTATTGGATCCCGGCAACGAGAATACCCTGTGTAAGTATCGACGCTTAAAAGTGCACTACGGTAAATTCGTCCTCGATCGATGGAGACGCTTCGATCGTTTGCAGACGTGGAAGGCTTGGACGAGGAAAACGAGGACGAAGAAGACCCGGACTTGCTGCAAGATTCTATTTACCATTTGAATCTAGGCCAATATTTGCGAGATTTCCTGCTAAACTTCTCGACGCATCACTGCTTTCCGGCATATATCGAACACTTGAATATTCCAGAGCGAAAGGTCTTGAACAGCCTGAACATCAACGCGCCGTTCATGTAACGCCTGCGGTTTATAGATTATCGATGGTAAGATTTTTGAATTTCGTAATAAAATATGCAATTCTTTGTACGTCTTTGCATCCGAATCCCTAGCACTTTGCGCGTCGTTTTCCATCCGATAGCAGCAGACATCTTTTCCCCCTTTCCATCGAACGGAAGGTCAGTCGCTAAAAACGGTGTGCCGATAATTCTTTCGAATCGAAGTTTATTCGAACTTACGGACGCTTTGTTTCTACGTCGATACAAAGTTGCGCAACTAATCGTTTGCGAACGTCTCGTGCGAGTTCGCCGGTTTCGTTTTCGTACGATCGATTCGACGAGGCACAAATCCTCGGTCTAGAATTTCCGGAAGACCGCAGAATGGTTTTCGATAAATTTGCAGCTTCCTCTTCGAGAGACACCGCGAGGAAACGGTTCATCGGGGGTAAAAAACGCGACCATTTACATTTAAGCGATTCCGCGGTTACGTTTTATCATACATATCTACACGCGTTTATTCACCCTATTCTTTGTTCATAGAAAATTCTTGTACACGTACACATACTGATACATACATATGCACGTGGGTGTACGTGTAACTATATCATAAATATTTACATCCATCCCGAAGGAGCAAGTGGCGCGCGTCGAGGTTGTACGGCCGCTCCGCTCCGCTCCTTCGATCGATTCGGCACGGCTGGCAAGCGATCTAAAGCGTCGAGCCAACGAAGGATTCTCTCGTTTGGTGCATCGTTTAAAGGCAATCGCGATCGAAGCGGACGGGTTGATCGGTAGAACGATAGAAAAATGACCAGTCCGACGTATGGCGTTCGCGAGAGATCACCTTGAAATTTGTCAATTTGTCTTTCGTCTCTCCGGACGCGTCGCTCGCTCTCGACGTTCGACGCGGAGTCGGCGCGACGCGAAGAGATACGCGAAGCGGAGTATCGTCGTCTATACCGTCGTTACCGACAGCAGACCCATCAACTTTCCGCCGGAGCCGGGTCCACCGGTACCGACCCTGTTCCCGTGAACCAGCATCTCTTGGACGGTAGTAAAATCGTCCAGAACGTTTTTCTTGCGAGCCATCTTTTTGTGACTCAGCTCCACGATGTTCAGCGGCTTCTTTGGCGCCTTGTCCTCGACGTGCTCGCACAGCGAGTCGTTGTTCTGCTGAAGTTGCTGCTGTTGCTGCTGCTGCTGCTGCGCCTGCGGCTGCTGCTGCGGCTGCTGCTGTTGCTGCTGCGGCTGCTGTTGCTGTTGCAACAGCGAGGACTCCTGCTCTCTCTGCTTACGTTCTCGAGCGCGTTCCAGCTGTCGCTTTCGCTCTTCCTTGGTCCAGTATCGACCGATCTGAAAGAGACGTAGAGACGGTCTAGGATGCGCGGCAAAGGGCGTCGGAGGCGTCGGAGGCGGGAAGAAAGAGGTCGGCGTGGGGGTAGAAGGAGCGGATGGGGACATCAAGATCTCTCCCCCTCTCAGGCAGAGGGACGGTGGAAAGGAGCGAGCCGAAGAGTCGGAAATTACCTTCATCTCCGACATGGTGTCGTCCTCGGTGGTATGGCCGGCGCGTTCCTCGGATATCTTGATCGCCCTGTTCCTCAGTATACAGTTTCTAACCGGCCTCCTGGCTATGTACCGCGACCCGTCCGCCCTCCTCTTCACCTTCCACTCCATCTGCACCTCGCCGGATTTCTCCTCCGGTGGTATCCAAGAGGTCGAGCCGCAAACTTGCCGGCTGCCGACGAATTGGTACTGCGTCAAGTTTGGCGCCTGAAAGTTCCCGTGAGACTTTGACTTTCGGGCAACCCCTGGCTCTCCCGTCCTCCCTGTGTAATTCCTTCGATCGAGGGCCTGCTTGAACAGCTGCTGCTGCAGCCTCATCGTTCGCTGAAGGTTCGCAACGTTGGTATACATGGTATCGGCGGGCAGGGTGCCCGCGTTCGTCGGATCTCCGTGATCTCTGGGACGATGGAACGAGCTCGAGTTTCTCCTTCCGCTCATCTGACTCTTCGATGGTTTCACGGTGCTCGTCGAGGGTGAAATGCCGCAGCCGATTTTCTGTTGCTCCTGCTGCTGTTGCTGTTGCTGTTGCTGGTGCTGGTGCTGGTGCTGGTGCAGGTGCTGCTGTTGCTGCTGCTGCTGCTGACTGTGGTGATGGTAATGGTGATTACAGTTATGGCCGTGGTTGTGGTTGTGAGCGGAGCCGTGGTTGTGATAGTGATGGTAATGCTGCTGCGACGGCGTCAAGGTGGACGATACCTTCGGCGGACAGAGCACCAAGGTACTTCTGTGACGATCTCTCTCTCCCTGATGAAGCTCCAACGTGAGGGGATTGCTGTTGCACGATTCCCCGGTATTGTAGGCGCTCGAGCTGTCCTTCTCCTCTCCCGAGCTGTTGCTCTTTGACGAGGAATGCCACTTTGTTTGACCAGCGTAACCGTGAGGATGCTGTATCGTCGTGGTCGCGGTCGACGTCGTCATCGTCATCGTCATCGTCATCGTCGTCGTCGACGTGGTCGTCTCGTGATTGGCGGTCGTCCAGCGGTGATGCTCGTAGGGCGAGGAATATATCGGTTCGCTGTCGGATTCCGGTATCGTTTCGTATATGTGTTCCGTCTCGCTCCACACGCGACTCAAGTAGGCGTCGATCGGCTTCGACGAGGGGACGCCAGGGCTAGTTTGGTGAATTCGCAGGGAGAGGTTCTCGATCTTTTTCGAGCAATCCTTCGACGCTTCCTGGGACCACTGTTTTCGGTCCTCCGCGTGACGAGCGGGCGAGGATGCGTTCTTCCCGGACTTTTGAGAGTTTTGGGAGGAACAGGTCGACGAGGACGTCGTCGTCGAGAAGACGCTGCCGGACGATTGAAGCTGCTGCTGTTGCTGTTGATGTTGATGATGGTGGTGATGGTGGTGATATTGATGATGGTGGGGTTGCTGCTGAGGAGAGTGCGAGGGTACGGGCGGAGGTGCCTTCAGACTCGACGATGCTCCACCTTCCGCTTCTTTCGCTCGTTCTTCCGTCTGCTGTTGCTGCGGCTGCAGCTGCGGCTGCGGCATCGGCTGCGGCTGCGACTGCTGTTGATGTTGCTGTTGCTGTTGCTGTTGCTGTTGCTGTTGCTGGCGTATCAGCTGCTCTATCATGCTATTTTGATAGGCGGGAACGTTTTCCGGGGAAAATAGCGGGGAACCCTGAGGAAAAAGAGTCGCTCAAAGTGGGCTTGTTTTGCGCGCGGATGAGACGGGATCGACGACAGAAGATGATCCGCGCAACGATTTACCTGGCGATATGCCGCGGGCCTCTCCTCGTCCTCGTCCTCGTCCCCGCCCTCGTCCTCGTCCTCGTCCCCGCCCTCGCCCTCGCCATCGTCCTCGTCCTCCTGAAAACGGGGCTGTCGCTTTGAGAGATCACCTGGGTTAGGTCTCGGCGAGACTCGGCTCCTTCCACGTAGAAACGGAAGTAAGCGTTACTTACCTGATAGAGACATCGACTGACGAAGATGGTCACCGAGTTCTTCGTTTCGGCAAACAGATTCTCGGTTTGTTCCTTGTTCGCGACCTCCTTTCCGTTAACCTGCGGGCAAGGGGAAAGTGGAGGAGACGTCGCGGAGAGGGAAAAGCGGCGACGAAACGAGGAGGCCGTGACCGTTCGTCGAAGGGGAAGCGTTTTCATCGGTAGCAGGAAAGCGCTTCCCCGCTTTCTCGCGGCCGTCGACTCACCCACAATATTTGATCGCCCTCTCGCAGCCGTCCATTGCGAGCCGCGAGACTCTCCGGAACTATCTCGGAAATGTAGACCTCCGTGTCTGCGTCCTCGCTACCGGAACCGGAACTGTAGCAGACGGTCAGTCCCAGCTTCTCGGCGCTTCCCGTCTTCCGCAGAGTGACCTCCTGCAATCGCGATTACCCGCTATCGAGGATCAACTTTCGCGACCGTCTTCCGCGTCGGAGACGATCGGCGATCACGGACGAGTACCTCGAAAACGACGGCTTGAGACAGCAATTCCTCCAATCCGTCGCTGATCCCATCGCCGACGGTCGGGGAAATCGACGGCAGATAGTCCTCGTCTTCCTCCTCCTCCTCCTCCTCCTCCTCGAGAAGACCGGCCCACTCGGTTTGCACGGCGATCGAGACGAGAGAGGGCCTGCGGTCGATCGAATCTATCGTCGGCTCCCGATTTACCGAGTTCTTCTCGGAGCTCTCTTCGGTCTCGTGTTCGCCCCTGTCTCGTCGATCCTGCCGATCCGGCCGATCGTGGGCCTCGCTGGCCTGTTGGGGTTGCTGGGGCGGCGGCTGGCGGCGAAGAACCTCGACGATTATGGGCTCTTGCGCCAACTGGAAGCAGCGCACCGCGTCTTCGTGACTCGAGTTGGACACATCCTGGCCGTTCACCTACGAGAGGAAACAAGAACGGAGGTAAATTAAATCAAGGAGGACGGCGAGAGGAGGCGAGAGGAGGCAAAACGAGGTGAAGCGAGGCGCGCTCGGCTTCTCAAGCGACGATCTCCGGGTAGAGGCGAGGTCAATTGCCGAGAGGGTAAAGAGAAACGTCGAAAGAGCGGTCCTCGAGATATTTAAATGCAAACCGGCCGACGATAAAGTGACTTCTTTGACGATACCAGAACGAATTACGGATATTTGTCCCGCTTTTTTCTTCTCGAGAGACTCATTACTGCATCCGCTGTTCCCTTTCGTTCGCCGACGCAACCGGAACCAACGGCGCAAACGGTCGGCCAAGCTCTCCCCCCTGGCCCGCTCGGTACGAGGATCGCCACGCGGACCACCACGAAGATCGGTCGATCGAAAGATATTCTCTCTCCGACAATTGCCTGACACGACTCTCCCTTGGAGCCTAGTTTTTTGGAGACGTCCGGAACCGAAACGGAAGTAGGGGGCTTCTGGGATCGCGGCATCGTCAAGTCTTGGAAAACACGAAAATCCGAGAATCCGTTTAAACGACACGCGGTGCAAACGTTCTCGGCGGAAGCCCCGATCCCGAGGACGAGCGAGGAGCAAACGAGCCTGGGTGTCCCCTGCCCTCCGCTTCCCCGTCCCACGATACCTACCTATTTATAACGCTCCGCCCGTCAGGAGCTTCCGGAAGCCTCGGGGAACTCGGAGGAGCTTTCCGAAACTCGGCGAGGATTTCGAGGGCTTTCTACGGCGACGCTCCAAGACGCCTCGAGCTCCGAATTTCGCGTCGCTCCTTCCCGAGGCAGACCCCGAACCCCGTCCTCTGCCCCTTTAGCGTATCTTCGGTGGAGCTTTGGAGGAGCTTCGGAGGAACTTCGGAGGAGCGACGCGCTCGAGGGGGCGTCGCTCGAAAACTCGGGAGAATCGAAATCAAGAGCCAACCGACGACCGCAATTGTTTCCACGCCGTTCGATTAAAAGCAACGGACAGACGGAGGAGAGAAGAGCCGAGGCGAGAGAGAGAGAGGAGGAGAGAGCGCACGGACAGGCGATATTGCATTCCAGAGTGGAGCCTAATTGCAGCATTATCGCGCGCGAGCCTCGATTGCCGCGGACTAATGAACCGCCCCTGCGAGCAATCGCGCGACGGAGAATTTCAATTACCGAATCGGAGAATTCCGCCAAACGCAGCGAATATTGGGGAGAACGGACGCGCGTTCGCGCTAACGCTCGGCCATTTGCTTCCTCGGTTCTCGCTTCGGGCTTCTCCCGGCGCTGGCCCGACGGAACCGTGCAACGGAGCGCGTCTCGGCCTCGAACCGAGAGCGTCGCCGGGAAGCGCATCGCGTCTCTCCGATTCGGTTCGTCGAACCGAACGGGGATGCCGAGGGTAAAATCGCCGGTGCAAGCGCGAAAAGGTCCTTTGACGCGCGGTTCGCTTCGGCCGAACGATCCGTCTCGCCGCCGGGGAGCCGCGTCGCGCTGCTCCGCTCCGAAATCACCCTACTGACCCGCAAACCTTGCGCTCACCGAACGGGGCGAAAAATCGCGAGACACGCCGGTAATCGGGTCGTTTCGCGAGTGGATAAGGCGCGGCTTGGAGAAATTTGCGGAGGAGCCCTCGAGGGTGTTTGCCCGACGCGGTCGAGCGCCTCGGAGCGGCAGCGAAGCGCGATCGACCTCGGACCCTCCAACGGCCGCTCGACGATCGCGCGCGGAAAGGCGGAGGCAATCGCGCGTTCAAACATACGCGCTACTTCCTACGAGGACCGAGCAAACGCGCGCCCCCTCCCCCTCTTACGATTTTACCCTCTGCTCCCCTCCCCTCACCACTCCTCCTCGACCCACCACTTTCCACCGCTCTCCTCCTCGCCACTCCTCTCTCCTAGTCGAGAAACCTCCGCGGAGATAAGAGCCTCGGGATTTCCAGTTTACCCTTCCTAACGAGCCTCCTTCCCTCGAAACTTCCCACCCTCCCACCCCACGTCTCCCCACTCCCTCCTCGACCCGATTTTCATCGCGCCCCGACGCCGATTCTTCGCGGAAAACGCCACCCTTCCGAGAGCTACGATCGATCGTCGAGAGGTAAAAATTTCCTCTCCGCCGACGTCTCGAACGTTTTCGTTTGGCCCGAGATAGAGGAAAAAGCCGTGGGTGTCGCGAGGAGTCTCGCGACGGTCGGCTCGTCTTCCTCGTCCTTCCACTCGGCGAAGCTGCCGACGGAAGACGGAGAAGCGAGGAAATTTTGGGGTAACGAGAGACCGCCAGGCGGGAAGGTCGCGAACGCTTTGCCAGCGATCGACAGCCACGGCACGAGACGCGAAAAGTCGCGGAGACGTTGCAACGCGACCGAACGGAGGAATAAGCGCTCGGTGCGTTGGGACGGCGGCAGTACAGTTGTGGCATAGCGCCAGCAGCGTTATTGCGTTCGAGATAAAGTAACGCACCGTGGAAAGGGACGCCACCCCGTCGAGACGATGCGCGGAGGGACCGTTGCCCATTTTTTTCTTCATTTCTTTCGCCGCTCCCTGAATTTCCGTTCGCGGCCTCTCCGCTGCCTCTCCCATGCCTCACCCCTAGCATCCTTCCGCTTCGGAGCACGGAGAAACGGAAATCCCGCGACCCGACCAACCGGTGGACCGGTGAACCGGAAGACCGAGCGCACGCTTCACAGGATCCAGGGTCTGTGGACTCGATCCGAGTATCGACACCTCGAGCCTAAACGATCGAGACGTTGAGGCGTATCTGGCAAGTTGGAAGGAACCTTCCACGGCCTCCTCGTCCTTTCGCCCTCTCTCCTCCTCTCTTTCTCCATTTCTCGCTCCGTCTTTCGCTCTCTCGAGACGGAGCCAGCAGGCGTTCGCTCAGCCTAGGGTTCGATTCGAGCGCAGAGACGTCGGCTTTCCGTCGCCGAGAGCATCGCCAACGAGCAGCGAGGTCGTTGCTTCGCTTGCTCGTGCCAGCGTGTCCGACCGTCGGATCTCTCTCTCTCTCCGTCTCTGCCTCTACCCATTGATTTTCGCGACTTTCCTTTCTGCCCGATTTCGAGGAGCCCGTCCGACCGGTCGCCAAGACCGAATCTCCGCGAACGGAGAAGAGAGAAGCGGGCAAAGACGAGCATCGAGAAGGATCGGTGGAGGGAAGGGAGCGCGACTAACTGGAGTTCTGCCAGCTTGGTTCTCGATTAATTTATTCCGTCTGGAGCACGCGCGCCTCCTCTCTCTCTCTCTCTCGCCCTTTCTCTCTCTTGCTCCCGCGAACACGACGCACGAGCAGGCAGCGCGCGCGAGCACTCTCGGTTTCTCTTTCGCGTTCTTCCGTCCGCCTATGCCGTACTCCTTCTCTCCTCCCTCTCCACGACCTCTCCTCGGTCTCTCTTCGCCCTCTGACCTCAGCCGTGCGTTTCTCCGCTCGAGATTTCTAACCCACGGAACGTGCTCGCCGCGTTCAGACACGGTGACGAGAGGAAAGGACCGAGAGCGCGTAACGCGGCACGCGGAGAGGAGCAACGACCGCGAACGGACGTCGGCCGATTCTGTTCGCGGTCGCCCACGCGTTCTATGTAAATACCTTTCCTCTTTTCTCTCGGTCAAACTATCGCGCGCGCTTGTCCTCTCTTCCTCTTCGTATCTCCGACTCGGCTCTTCCGACTTCTGCGCCTCTTACCGACTCTTCGGCTCTTTCGCTCTTTGGCTCTCTCGCTCCGCGCCCCTTTTGTCCGCTCTGCAGATACCTGACCCGAATTGCCCAACCCCATTAACGTCCATTACCAATTGCGCGAAATTTCGTCCAGCCGGAGCGCGAAGGCGAATCTCGATCCCGATATCGGCCAATACCGAACATTCGGGACGCGCGTATTCGCGTATTCGCGATTCCCGGTTCCGGGAGCGGCCGTCCAATTTCGTGCGCCGAGCAAATGGCCAAAATGCCATTAGGGCCTCTATTACCTTTCACGGGCTTTCATCGCGATTACCGACGATCCTCGAAAACGAGGGCTCGACGGCTCTTATTCCATAATCAAGAGAATTTCGGTTCCTCCGATTCCCATGGACACGGAGGATGCGGACTAGTCTCGAAGGGATTCCACATTCCTTTCTTCGAGGCTTCTCGAGGCTTCTCGAGGCTTCTCGAGGCTTCTCGAGGATTTTCGAGCACGTCGCGACGGACGAGCGACGATCTTCCTTCCCGGACCACGGTCATCGACTTTCATTTTCGGCCCTGGGTAAGCGAAGAAACACCGCCGGAGCGTTTGCCGCGAGGAGAAAAAAGTGACGCGACGAACCGGGACGAGCCCCCGTCGCGGAAACCTCGAGAAACGACCGAAAGCCCGTTAAATTCCCATTAACGCCGCAAGCCGTCTTTCTCTACCTGCGATCGCCCGCTTTCTTCCTTCCGCTCCTCTTGCCCTCGTTTTTCTCGGACTTTCGGCATCTTACAGGCAAAGAAATTTCCCTCTCTTTCGCTCTCTCTCTCTCTCTCTCTTATCTCTGTCGCTCCAACTTCCACCGTCGACTCGTTGCTTTCCAGCGAAAAACTTGCAAATCCGAGAGAGCAGGACAACCCAAGTCGATGCAACGTCGATCGTAAAATCGCGTTCCTCCATTTTTTTCCTCGCAAGTCGGCAATAAATGCCAGGCGCCAGTCGTTTCAGCCACGCGCGACATTGATTTTTTTTCCTCGACAAAGAGCCGGCCAATGGAAAACGAAATCGTTGGTCGAGTATCACGCGGCAGGACGAGGATCGTGAAAAAAGTGGCAAACGACGAAACGCCGGCGTTTTGTGGAAAATTTGCCGTGCCGACGAGAACAAATCCGATGGAACGAAAGAGAGGTTCGAGATAATTTGTCGACCGGGGCTTCTCCTTCGAGTTTCTCCTCTCCTCTCCCCAATCGAGCGCTTTCGGGCAGCTTCGAGCGACGAGAAGCGGGCGAGGGAAGGGGGCTCTTTTTGTCCGCGCCAAAGTGCTCCTGTTTTCTCCGTTTCAGAGGCTCGATTTCGATATACCCCTATTTTGCTTTTCGTCGGTCGAGCGTCCAAACGCGAACCAATATCACCGGTATACGGGAGTCCCGTGCGAGGCTCGCGCTGCCGACCATTGTCCGCCCGAATCCAAAACCTATCGAACGCTTCCATTTCTCTTTTCTCTTTCCGCTTTCCCTCTTCTATACTTCCTTTGTCCCTTGCTTTTCCTTCTATCCCCAAAACCTCTCTCGTCCGCCTCCTTCCACTCGGCTCAATTCCCCGGCTGTCGCGCGCTCGCCCGCCTCCGTTTCGCAAAACGATTCGAATCGTTAACGTTTTCTGCAACTCGAATCGAACGCACGATTTTCGGTGGCGCCGTGGCACGGCGAAACGGGGAGAAGAAGAGGAGAGAAAAAGCCAAGTCCGCTCTGCACGATTCCCGTTGCTCCTCGTTTTACCGGCCGAACGGCCAAACAGCCGACCCAACCAAATGGCCCGCCTTCCTCGATTCTTTTTGGAAAATTTCCCGTCTCCCTTCCTTCCTCCTCTCCACCATTCTCCTCTCGGCTCTTCCCGCCGGTCGGCCCAAAGGGGGAATGGAATCATCGCCATCGACGGCCAAAGTGTCTCCTCGTTTGCCGTCCGATTCTCCACTTTCCTTTCGGAGGAGTCACGGGCCGCCCGAGCGGGCTTCTCTCGAGCCGATCTATCCAACGGCAGTCTGGTATATAAATTTGCGGCGGACGTTGCGGAGTTCTTCCCCTCTCGTGTCTCGCGATTCGTTCGGCTGTTGGGGGTAGCGAACTTATCGTTAATTTTTCACCGCCCCCGTGGATTGTCTTTCTCCGAGAAGGAGATAAGGGAATGGGAGGCTCGAAGGCGGACATGACGCAACGCGAGGAACGCGAAACGGGGAGCGGAGAGTGGAGAGACGAAACCACCGATAGCAATTAACGATCCTTCCGGTCGAGGGACATTCGCGGCTATCGAGGTTGGAAATGTAAATGGGACAATTAACGAGGCGCAACGATCCCTAATTTCGTAGTCGGGTGGAACGAGGCTCGAGGTAACCCGGATCCTCGCGGCGCCGGAAACGTCGCAAAGAGGGAGGCCACCGGGTCGAGCGCGCTTCTTTCGACCTCCTAGAAACGATTGTAAATATCGCTCGGAGAGGGGTAGCCGGGCAATTAAAGAAGCCGCTCGGACAAGCGCTCCGACAGGCAAACCCGCCGCCGTCCACGGTCGAACGTCGACGAGCCCTCCCTGCCGATCTCCTTCTACGTCTGCCTCCCTCCTTTCCACATCCCATTCCCCCTTTCCCTATTTTCCTCCTTCCCTCTGCCCTCTCACTGCCACCAAATTAATCCGCATAATTGCCGCGAATCGAGTCCTCGGCTAATTGCCGATTCTACCGAATCTGCGAGAGGCATTCTCGCGCAAACCATCGAAAACGAGCCGAATTTAATCACCGGAGATAATCGAGGAGCGGCGATCGCGCGGGAGAATTGCCCCTGGCCATCTCCACTTTTACGGCGGCTCCTTCCCCCCGTGGAGGGATCCGACCAACGAATCGGCCAAGTGTCGCCCTTGGCCACGGCGACGGACTCGAGGGAATCGGCTTTCACCGGGACCTCTCGGAGTGCGGCAGAAGGGGGGAAGGGTTAAAGCGGCTCCCCGATGCACGGCGGAATCTCGAATTAGCCGAGACCTCCCCGAAAGAGAGGAGGGGGAAGACGAAGAGCTTCGAGAGCTTCGAGAGGCTCGCGCGTACCAACGACGACCGTGTTCCTTCCTCCTTGGCCTCCTCACCTCCAAGCTTTCTTCGATCGAGAAACTTTTCGCCGGAGAAGAGAGGAAAGAGACCCTCCTCGTTCGAAAGATCGTTATCGAGTCTACCGAAAGTCCCCGACGTTCGACCCCCACAATCAACGGCGGACTTTTTCCCAATCGAAGCACGCGACTCTCTCCGCTCGGCCGCCAAATTTCCCCCGGCCTCGTCTCCGCTCTCCCTCGCGCCGACTCTTTTCCCGCGGACGGCTCCGTCCGCCGAGGGAGAAGGATAAACCGATCGTGAGAAACGGCGAAAGAGAGAAAGGGTGTAAGGGCGCGAAAGGCCAGACCGGGGGAGACGCGGAGAGGTTCACGGCCTTCTTTGACTCGTCGGAGAGGATTCTCGTTTCTCGCTCGTCGTTTGTTCGGAACAAGGAACGGTTAGATATGGGTACGCGAGGCGCGTTCGTTTATTCTTCCGGGCGCGGGACTCTTGTTGCCGAGTACCTTTCCCGGGGACGTTTGTCGGCCCGCCACGCCGTTCTTTTTCCTTCGACGAGAGCAGATCCGAGCGGTAACCAAGCAACGCGACAAATTTGCAAGACGGCTACAGAGAGAGGGAGAGAGAGATCAGAGGGAAGAAGGCGGCAAGAGCGGGCGCGCGGGAAATTCGAGAACCGACGGGCAATAGAAGGGAGTCGAGATCCGGGAATCGGGAAACGGGAGCCTCCGGCGGTTTCCGCCCTTTTCACCCTCCCCACCGTTTCCGCCCACCCGGCAAGAACGAACCGTGTCTTCGGAGTCGGAGATCCTCTCGGAAACTCGATCCGATCGTCCCGAAGCGACAGCTTCCGACGAGTCGTCCCAATTCGAGGGAGATAGGCAAGTTTTCCGGGCCCCGGTTGCAAATTGCGACAATTAATCCATCGACGGCCCGGAGGGTTTCCCTCTCTCGGA
This sequence comes from Cerceris ruficornis, assembly GCA_963989415.1. NCBI lineage: Eukaryota > Metazoa > Arthropoda > Insecta > Hymenoptera > Crabronidae > Cerceris > Cerceris ruficornis. The sequence goes on from OZ022521.1 coordinate 29,230,054, forward strand.
GAGAAGGGACGGCCCTCGATGGAATCGCGCCAAGTATCGACGACCGCTACCGCGTTCGTGTATTTGGCGGCTATGGGGCCGACTCGACTGTCCGATCGAAGATCGAACTATCGAAAACGAAACTCGGCAATCGAAGATGGACGTTCGAGGATCGACGACGTCGTTGGGTTCGTCGACGGGGAGAAGCGCGGGACCCCTTTCCCCCAGCCGGGAAAGGGTGTCGGACATTGCGGTCGGCGGTCCACCCTCCTCGATCGAGAATCGAAAAAAGGAACCCTCGGGGGCTTGCGGTCGAGGCGTTAAAGCGCGCCGCTTCCGGACGAGCCGAGCCTTCCCGAAATCCCATCAACGTCGCCGAGAGCAAATCCTCGTATAATGGAGCGATCTCGCCGACCCATCGATCTTCCGAGGGTGCGGCTCTCTCTCCATCTCCCTCTCTTTTTCTCCCCACGAGCCATCCGACCACCCATCAGCCACGCCGGTTTCAATTTTCTCGGCGTTCAGCTACCTCCGCGCGCCACCCCTCTCCCCGATCGCGTTACCCGCTCGATCCTGCGCGCGTTGCCACCGTCCCCCCGGGATTTTCCGCTTCCCGCAAAATCCCCCGGTGGATACGCGGCGCTCGTTCCTTCGGATTAAACGATTTACGCAATTATCTCCGCTTGCCGTTGATCACCGAGTCGAAGGCAGGACAGAGCGACGCCGCTCGACGCCGCTCGACGCCGAACCGCCGAGATCAAATCGAACCGAGCTCGAACTCGCCTCTCCGCCCCCGTTTCCTCTTCCCTTCCCGTTTCGCTACGGGAAGCCCGGAGGATGGTCGCGGATTTCCTCCCTTCGACCAGCCCTAGAATTCGGATTTCCACGAGAAGCCGCTCGCGACCATCGAGACGCGGAAAGTTGGATGGAAGGAGACGGACGCTTCTCCGGCGAAGGGGAGGGGCAAGCGCGTTTCAAAGAAAGAAGCCAAATCTCCGGGGCTAATCCGCCTCTATTCGATTAGGAAGGATTGGAGCGCGCGAACATCCGGTCCGGCGCGCCTCCGCTTCGTTCGTTCCGTCTCGTCGAACGGATTACGAGACGGAGCGAAATTTCAGGCGGTTCCCGCCGCGTTCCAGGGCCGCATCGATCGGAAAGGTTGCGAAAAAGACGAGCACTCGTTCCGATCGGTGGCCCCATTTCCCTCGAAAACGCGTGCTCCGAACGCTGCCCGACGCGCAAACGCATCTCAACTGTCTCGATACACGGGCCGCCGTGGGACCGAAATCGACCCGCGAGAAGGGGAAAGGCCCAGGGGCTCGGTGACGGTGACGTTACGGGGAAAGGAAGGGAAGATAGGGAGACACGGAGAGAGTGGCGACGATCTTAGCAAAGAAAGAGAAGGAAGGCACACAGGGTGTTTCCCTGTTTCTAAAGGTTTCTCTCCTGGCCGGAGGTAACGCGTGCGCCCTCGCGCCCCCGCGACTCCGCGAGACCGCTCGACACCCGGCCCGGCCGGAAAGAGAGAGCAAATACGACCTCTCGGTCCCCTCGGCAAATATCCACCTTCGACACACAATATTATCGCGCTACGGGGATCTAAACTATCGCCGGAGCGCCGACCGTTTCGGCTCGCGGAGCGAAACCTTCTTTCCTCGGAAAAGGCGGCCCTTCCTGGAAACCCGTCGCTCCGACTGCCTTTCGAGCCAAAGAAAAGGGAACACGAGAGAAAGCCCTACCGTCTTCCGTCTCCCGTCTCCCGCCAACCGTCTTCCGACTTCTCTCTTTCGCTTTCCGTCACCCAGCAGCCGTCTACCATTTTCCGTCTCGCGTCCCACGTCTCGCGAGAGCAGACTCGACTTCCCCCACGGCAAACGGCAGGCCAACGATTCGCGCGATATCGATAAAACCCGTTTCGGCGTTCCTTCTCTCTCTCCCTCGCCGTCGATCGATCGTATCGCGGGCCGACGAAGCCGACGCTTCTCTCCGCTCCGCGGGTGCGCGGCGAATAGATCGATCGATCGACCGTGCAACGCTCGCCGATGAGAATCGTCGGGCGAGAGTCGGACAATTCCATCGGTAGCCGTCAGGGAGTAAACTAATTTCCGATTGCTTTGTTGGTCGTCGGCCGTTGGCGTTGCCCGGCCCGTGAGCCCCGACGGTTCGTCGCCTCGAGCTCGAGCTTTCGACTCCCCTCGGAGAGCTGGAGAAAATAGGCGGCTCTTTCTCCTCCTCTTTCGGCGTTCGCCGAATCCTCGTGCACGAGGTGCGACAAAAGCAAACCTCTGGCCCTCCGACAACGTAGAAACGAGCGGCCAGAACGACGACGCAGCCGAGAACGCGACCGACGAAGAGTCCTCGACAGCTCGACAGCCGTTTCTCCAACGCCCGCCGAACGCCCGTTCAACGACCGGCGAAGGTCCCCCGATAATTCCCAAGCAATTAATGCTCCGACGACATTGGCGCAATTAACGAGCGCGCCGCGAAAACGTCGACGCGGTGCGCCGACGTTTAAGGAATTTTATCGAGGCTCTTTGATCCGAGCTTTCTGTCCTTCGACTCCATCCACCACTTGCCTTTCGACGAGGGCGCAAATTAACGAGGCACGCCCGGTTCGCTCGACGGGACGCGGGAAGGTCGCCCGTTTGCTCTTTCCACCTCCACGGAATCTCGGAAGATTTCGCGTTCCGTCCTTCCACCGGAAACGAACCGCCGCGACGCGCCTCGTTGCGAGGAAAATGTCTTTCCGACGAGCCGATCGGACCGTTTTCCAGCCGGGGGTCGGCAGCCGAAAGGACGGTCCCGCGGTTTGTTCGCGCTCGAAGCTCACCGACGCAGAAAAGGACGAGGAGAAGAGGGAGGAGAAACGAGCCGAGGATTGGAACGGCCAAGGCCGCCCGAGTATGAGGAAAAGCGAAACAGAGTTGAAGCAGCGAGGATCGCAACTGGATTCGGGATCGGGATTGAGGATGAGGACGAGGAAGAGGACGACGACGACGAGATTGAGATTGAGATTGAGATTGGATCGCGACAAAATAGAATTGGATAGGGTATACGCGCGGCGTATCGACTCGAATCCGAGCTGGTTCGGTAAACCTCGAAAATTTATTCGATCGGATCCTCGTGGTGGCCTCCAGGCGCCCTCGAGGCGCCCCAGGCCGGGAGGAGAGATCGGGAAGGCCCGCTCGACGTTTAAATCGATGCTCTCGAAACGGTGATCGGCGCTCGAGCACAAACCTTCCCAGCGAGGAATTCCTAGATGGACGGAGCGGGGTTGTCGCGCGGAAAGATGCAGAATCGATCGACTCTTCGAGGGGTTCGGCAAGCAGGTCGACTCGAAGCGGGAAAGACGGGAGAGAGATCGCGGCCGAAACGGAGCGGGGACAACTCGACCGCGCCTTGGACCGTCTTCGTCGCGATAATGCGAATCGGCAGGGAGCGACGAGAGGGAACGGGACGGGGGCGACAACAGCGCGAGAAAGAGAGAGAGAGAGAGAGAGAGGGTGGGACGTCTGGAACGTCGGGAAACGCACACCCGAGCGTCGAGCACTTAACCGTACGTCCGCAAAAGTTCGCTTGACCTCCCTGACACTGTCTGCGAAAGCTTTTACGCCCGAGCGTCGGGGGCGTCGAGCGTCGAGCACCGAGCATAGAGCGTCGAGGCTCGAGCCTCGAGCCTCGAGTGTACAGTTTCCATCGCTGTGGCAAACCTCGGGCAAAAGTAAGCCACCCTTCGTTCGTCGCTCTCGCTCGCTCTCGGCCGCACGAGAGCGGCCGTCCGACCGAGAGCGGAACCGTTCAACCTCGTAAACGGAGCGACCTCCGCTTACTTTCGTCTCTCTCGCGAGACGCCTTCCCGAGGACTCTTCGATGATCGCCGTTTTCGCGCGCCGACGGCGGACGGCCGACGATTCCTCGCGCCAAACGGCTCTTCCCCGGCCTCTCTCTTTCCCCTTTGGACGTTGCAGTGCCGGTTGCGAGCGGAGCAGAGGCAGATGCCGAATCACGGAGAGACCGGAGAGAAGGGCGCGCGAAACTGGGATGGCCGGGATAACGAGCGGTGGCTGGAAGCGCGAGAGAACTCGACTTCCGGCAAACTTCTCTCTGGGTGGCTCGACTCTTTGCCCGCGAAAGGTAAACGCGGGAAGGGCAAAGTCCTCGCGCGGAGAAGCCCGGAAACGCGAGGGGCTTCGACGAGTAAACGGTCTTTTAACGAACCGAAATGCCACTCGGGAAGGTAGGAAAGGCCGCCGAGAAAAGGATGCCACCTGAGAGAGAGGGAGAAAGACAGAGAGAGAGAGAAGAAGAAGAAGAAGAAGAGCTGACAAGTGCGCCGGGGGAAGAGCCGAGAAGAGGAGAGAGGTGGAGAGAAGAGAAGAGAGGAAGGGTCGTACTAATGGCACCATAGATTTTCACCCTCCATTTAGCCCTTCCATTCGCATCTCGTCCCGAGAAACGGATAGGTAGAAAAGGACGGAAGGCGGGACCGACGTCGGCTGAAAGGGGCGCGAGTCGCTTAACCCCTTAAACGCGCGGAATAATTTACGATCGGTTCCCGTCCACCTTCGCGGCGACGATCGTTTCTCGAAGGTTTCTTTCGGCCCTTTCCCTCCCTCCAGCGCGACCCAGGAAACTGCGTTCGCTCGCGCTCGTCCATTAACTTCGATTCCGTTTCCCCTCACCCTCTCGCCACCCACGCACCGGTTAGACGACTCGAGCCTAGATCGTCCGTAACGGGGAAACATCGCGAGGATTTCGAGAGCAGCGGCCCGCCGCGCGGGAACCGTGGCGCACGGAGCTGCGGGGCCAACTCGACTCGCAAGACGGCCGAGAGAAAAGAAGAGGAAGGAAGAGGAAAGAGGAGGAAAGAGGAGGACGGAAGGGAATAGAATGAGGGAGAAGAGAAAGAGGGCGGGGTTTAGCGTGGAATTAATTGGACGGCCGGCATCGGCGGTTCGCGCCGTCGGTCGGAGCGCGCGGCCGTTATCCGAATCGCGGGAGGTCGTTAATTTGCCGACGCACCGGTTGACATCGCGCCCCAGCCGCGCCTTATTTCTTTCCTTAATTGGGAAACGCGCCGTCGAGGCTTTTGTTCGTGCGGACCGTTATCCGGGGGACCGAATTCGATCGGGGCGCCGAATCGACGGGATCGTCGAGGAGACGGTCCAAGGAAAATTCGGAAGCGGGGGGTGCGCAGCCTAAAGCGCCGGGGGAGCCCACGGAGCCCAGGGAACCCAGGGAACCCAGGAAGCCTAGAGGGCCGAGGATTCTCGAGGGCGCAAACGACCCTTTCGTTCGATCGACCTCGGTCGGACGTATCGACCGGGAAACTACGGCTCGAGCCACCCCTCGATCGCTGCACGCTCGCGTTGCGCTCAGCGAGACTCGCACACCGAGCCTCGACTAATTGGCAGTAACCGACTCGATCTCTCCGAGCGCGCCCGCGATTCCTAATTATCCGATATCGACGCGAATCGGAGGAGCACGCAGTCAAACGCCTCGACCCCTTCTCCGCACGTTCGACGAACCACCGCGCGCCAGCAACAGAGACAGCGACCACGACCGCGACCGCTCAAGGGAGGTAGAAGGGCTCCTCTGCGCCTTCTCCTCTCTCCTCTCCCAACAATCCTCGTAACCCCTCGCGTTCTTCTCGCGAGAGAAGCCGACGAACCGGAGTCCCGGTAACCCGAAACGCCGGAAGAACGCGCAGAGAGGATTCGCTCTCCGGGACGATCTCGATTCTCCTCGCGTCCCTCCTCCCGTCGGAACGCGTCGACGAAGAGAAGAGGGGGCGAAAGGGCGAGAGAGGCAGGGAAGAGGGAGAAAGTCGAAGGGAGGAATAGCGGGCCCAGGACCGCGTTCTATTTGTATCGAGCGCGAGACGAGGCTGCGGGACGAGGGCGGCGGAACGTGGGGGAGAGCCGCGGAGCCTCGACTCAATTAGCTACATCCAGCTTAATGAAAGCGGTCGCAGCGATCCAATAAAATTCTAATAAAGTCGCGCGCCCGGAGAGAAAGAGAGAAGGCGCGTGGCCGCGTGATTGCGTGGCCAGACGGAACGGCGGACCGACCGTGGAAAAAGAGGAGAGAGGGGAAAACTGTCTCGCGATGGGTATCGTCGACGTCCCCTCTCTCGCTCGCCGACGATCGGGCCTGTTTTTAGCCGTTGCTCCTTCGGCGGTAGAGAACCCGTCGAGCGTCCGTCCAGCCCGCGGCTCGCTACTTTCGTCGCAGGAAATTGCGAGACCCGTGGAGCGCGCAGCAGCCTCGACCGGGAGGGTGGCAAGATGGAACGACGGAGAAATGAAACGGACGAAAATACGGGAGGGAGCGGTGGAGGAGCGAGAGGAGAAGGTGGATGGAAGAAATCGGCGACCGAGAAAATGGCCACGAGGAAACGGGCCGAGGAAAGTTCGGATTGCGAAGCCGCGGGGGGAGACGCGCCTCCGATTTCCCGACCGTGCGGACAATGGGTGCATCCATCGCTGGGATATGCTCCACTTTCTCTCTATGCTCACCCTCGTTTCGCCTTTCTTCCTCTCGAGCCCATCGGGAAGCGCGTATCTTTTCCATATCTTAACCTCCTCCTTTCCCCCTACCTGCCTCTCGCGATTCTCCGCGATTCTCCACGATCCCCGCGATCCTACCCTCGAACCCGACGTGGAAAGCACGCGTGACCCGAGAAATTTCCATTTTCCGGGCCTGTCAAAGGAGGAGGGGGACGCGCGACCTATATATGCATGTAGGTACGTCCGTTCCCCTCTGCCTCCAAGAGCCCGGAGACTCGCAAGACGGAAGGAGAGAAGGAAGAAAGCGAGGAAAGAAAGGAAGGAAGAAAGGAGGAAATAAAGAAGGAAGGGCGGAATGAAGGGAGAAGGGAGGGAAGGACTTTGTTCACGGTGCGCCGAACACGCTTTTCATCGGTCTCGAGGGCCACGGCGAAGCGCCGGCACGTCCCTGTCGGAATAATTTCGCCGGGCGCAAACACGACGCCTGCTTTCACCCCCGCGGCTCCTCTCTGGGTCAGGTCGTTGCGCTCCTCTCCGTCTTTTCTCGTCCAACAATTGCCGCGCGCCCGGCACCCGCGCCCCACGACCCACCCTCGCCGCCTCGCTTTAACTTTACACCCCGTCCCCTCGCCCCGTGATCCTCTCGTCGCGGAAAGATCGCCGTGGCCATCGTCGAGGGGGGATCGTGGAGAAGGGTCGTGCCGGAAAATACGGGCCGAACGTATCGCGAATCCATCTGCCCCGCGAAAACCGACCGACGAAAACTGCCGCACGATTCAACCTCCCGGCCTCCCGTCAACGTCCCGTCCCGCGCCGCGAGCTCGGACGTCGCACCTTGGGGAACGTCGACGGGACCGCGTGGAGAGCGGAGAACGAGGACTCCTCGCTCGCCAATAATAGAGCCCATAGCGGCCGCCAACGAGAGAGGCGGTCGAGGCCGAGAAAGCAACGAAAATAGATCGGACTCCGGCCGAGCGCGTCCTTGTCCGCTCCATGCCCCCGGAATTTCAACGCGCTCGAGCGACGCGGAAAAACGATCGGGGAAGGCATCCGGGAACGGACGAGAGAAACGTGACGGATCTTTGCGCGACAGAGGCGCAGGCCAGCCAACGGCGACGGCGATCTCAACGGGGTCGTCCGATCGGCCCGACGGTGGAACCTCCGCTGCGGATTCAATTTTCGAGAAACTCGAGAACGACCGCACCATCTTCTCTCGCCCGTTTTTCCCTTTTAATCCGTTTCAAACGCCGATCCAATCTCGCGGCGCTTTTCTCTCGAGCGGTCTTGGAGGGAGCCGGCAGGCGGAAGCTTCTCTTCTCAGTGAAAGCCCACCATTCAAAACTCGAGTGGACGAGCGAACGAGCGAACGAGCGAACGAGCGAGCGGGCCCTCGTTTCTCCCTCGCTCACCCCCGCACCGCGGGTCGTCCGTGTCGTCCGCTCGTTTTCCCTCTCTCCTAAACCCTCCGAGTTCTCCCGGAGGATCCATCTCGATCCTCCACGACGCTTCGCGATTACGACCATCAACCCGATTCCCTCCTTCTCCTCCTCCTCCTCCTCCTCCACAACCACCTTGCGCTCTCTTCTCGAGCAAACGAGAGAACGATCGAACAAAAGCATTCTCCTCGAGCGAGGTAAGCGCGTAAACGGGCAAATACGCGAGTTCCTTGGCGCGGGACCGTCGACCGCACCGATTCATCGGTCCCCGAGCGGCCCTCGACGACCAACGTCCTAGCGACTCGTTCCTCCCCCGCGAGACTCGAACCGCCCCATTTTTTCGCCCGAGCGCGCGCCCGATAATGGAGCAGCGTCTCTTCGGCTCCTCCTCGATGTCGATACGTAAATGCGCCGATTACGTCCTCGTCCGCAATGTTCCTCTTTGGCCGCTTTGTTCGATGATTTCGCGCTTCAACGGGAAACTAGTTGGCGATCGAGAAGCCTCGATTCGATCTCGATTCGTTATCGATTCCCGGCGACCGCGACGGAGTCTCTCTCCTCTCGCGTGACCTCGTCGCCGGAAGGGCTCGCGCCCTCGAGATCGCGCCTTCGGGCCCGCATCTCGCTACCGGCTTCTTCTCGGCGCGTCGAATCCGTGGCCAAGCCAGCCCAAGCCGCGACGGCGGTCGTTAAAACCGAACGAATCGTCGATTCTCGCGGAGAAGCGGCCCCGATCATTCCACTCTCCTCGAGCTCTTGCGCTCCTCGATACGAGCACGCGCGCCCGCTATTATCGTCATCGAACGAGCGTTAACGCGCTAACGAGCGACGGCCACCGAGAGAGAACGCCGAGAGTTCGAGCGAACGATCGATGCGCGAACCTTAACGACCTCCTCCTCGCCCGACCGCTCCCGCCCTGCCAACCCTTTCTCGCTCGCGCCACTCTCTCTCTCTCTCTCTCCGTCTCTCGCTCTCTGCCTCTGTGCGTCTCGTCCGATCCTCGCAAAAAAAAACGATACGAGGTTCGCCCGCGCCACTTCGCCCTCGAAAATCCGTTCGGGAGTCGGCGTCCATCGGACGGGCTCCGAAAGCGCGACCGATCGCGCGGGAGAACGAGCTCGTTGATCGACGGTACTCTCGTTCGGCAAAAGGGACGGAGAAACGAAGAGACGGAACAAAACGGAGAAAGAGCGAAAGAGATGCAAGATCGATCGGAGGGCGCGAGTAGAAGCCGAGATCCCATCTTTATTGGCGCAAATGGCAATTATCTCGACAGCGAGGACCGTCGACGAGGGAGAAATTAAAATACTCCCGGCGTTCCCGGCTGTCGAGCAATTTTTGCCTTCTCGTCGTCTCCTTTCCGATCTAACGACCTCTCGGGGCGGTTCATCGATGCCAACGCGCCGTTACAAGATATTGCCCCGAATTAATTCAAGTCTCGCAACAGAATCGAGCGCACCATTGTCTCTCGTTCCTCTTCGCGATCGTCGCGACGGGTCGGCCGTCCGATACTCTGGATGGTAGAGCGTGTCACGAAAAATCCTCGGATGCGCGCCTCTCGCGGACGCTTCTCTTTGCCTCGCACCCTCGCACCTTCCCCCGCCGATCCCCTCCTCCCTATACCGCCAAGATTACCATCGTAATTTCCGTAATGTTGCAGCGCGGATGGACGGATTCCTCGACGACCAGCCGTTTCCTCTCGTTGCTCGGTCGCTCGGTCGCTCGGTCGCTCGGTCGCTCGGCCGCTCGGCTTTCATCCGAGCGGCTGGTCGTCCACGAGGGCTCGAGAACGCTCGAATACTCGAATACTCGGCGCGACGGAAATCTCCCCGGCCCCTTCCCCGCCACCCGCTCTTCGCCCTCTTGACCCCCCCCCCCCCCCCCCCCCCCCCCCCCGCCGGCTCAAAGAGGCCTAAAGCTGCCTAAAGGGGCCCGGACACTCGGACGATGACGCGTCACGCAGACGGATATTCGTCGGTGTTGGACCACCGGCGAAGAACGAAATATGGAATACTCCGCGTCCGATACGCTCTTTTCGAGACCTCGGGAAAGCCGAAGCTCGGTGTTGGAAGGGAATTGACTTATCACCGTTTACCGATTATCGTTTACCGTCTACCTGGTCGTTCGACCGATAAGCGGGACTGGAAACGACAAACACGGGCCCTCCTGCGACCGTCCGCATCTCCACGGAACCGGTCATCCAAAAGGCGAGACGCGCCGCCTCGTTTCCTCTCGAAATCCGCTTCGACGAGGATACCCTCCGCCCCGAGGCGCCCATTGTGCGACTCTAATTGGTCGTAACGATTGCTCTCGAGAGTAACGGATGGCCGGAGAAAGCTTTTCAGGAGACCAGAAAGGAACGGGCCATCGGAAAATGCCGAGCCATCGGAATTCGAGCGCGATCCTTCCTTGTCCCCCCGTTCCTTCTCCGACTCTCCGTCTCCTCGTCTCTCGTTTCTCGCTGTTCGACCGTCGGCGTCGATTTCGATCCGAGGTTCGCAAACGTGCGCGCAGACGGACGCTTCCACGCGATCGCGAGGATCCGTTCTCCTCTTCTCCCTCGATGCTCCTTCGGCGCCCGTCTCGATCTTCGATGGGATCGATCGACGGGATTACGCGCGCCGCGGTATCGTGCTGAAACTGGGTCGTTCGAGCGCCGCTAATTGTCCGTTCACGATAGCTGGAAACCTCCGGGGAAAGAGGTAAACGAGAAACGAGAAATATGCAAAAGAGGCCGAAGGGAGAAAGAGAGGAGAGAAAAATGGAGCGCGCGCTATCCGATCCGTGCGGAGCAGAATCGAGTCGAGACAAATCGACGTTCCACCGCGGACGCTCGATGACTCGCGAAACTCGTCCCGAATCCTGGCTAACTCGATCCGACTCACCGTCGGCTACTCGCGCGCGCTCTCGAGACTTGCTCGTCGATCGGTCTCTCGTTGAGCTGCTTCGTCCAAACAACGCCGCCGATCGATCGAAACCGTAAACGGAACGAGTTTACGCCGACAATGGGCAAAGATCGGAGGTACCGTTGGACGAACCAACGACGAACGCTTACCTTCAATATGACGAAATCCATCTCGCACTTCCTCGGCGAAGGATTCTCCCGATTAGCAGCCTGCCGTCCGTTTATCGATACAATCCTTCTCCGCGCAAAACCCGGAGACACAGCAGCAAGATACAAAGCACGGAACCGCGCGACAACTCAGCGTGTCCAACAGAACGACCGTTGAGCCGATCGACCGGACGAGGAAAGGAAGTGCGGAAGAGAGGAACGGAGAAAGGAAGGAAGGAAGGAAAGAAGGAAGGAAGGAAGGAGGAAGAGAGTCAGAGAACCAGAGAAAACGCTCTCCGCGTCGACGAGAAGAAAGCGGTCGGTTCGGTAAATGCGTCGCTCGAGGCCTCCTTCTCCCTGGTCGCGCCGTTCGCGAGAAACGTTGCACTTACGCGCCACGCCGGCCGGTCCGATCTCGTCGATCGGCTCGCATCCTCCGATGTATTCTCGATACGCCCTATCTACGGATAAACGCGAACGGTTTCTACTTTCCTTGGACTTTATCTCTCTCTCCCCACGGCGAGAAGGGAGATGAGCCACGGAAGCCGAAAGAAGCGCGACGCGATTCGGAGCGATGCTCGATCGCTCGACAACGGCTCGGCCTACGCGCGTGGCGGCTCGGCGTCGACTGAGCGAAAGGAACGAACGCGCGACGCGCCACGAGCGGGAGGCGTGTCTCGTGCGCAGTTCGAGCCGGGTTAGAAGATAGAACCACCGAGGGGACCCGGCAGGCAACCACGCAGCAGCCTACGCTGCCGCGCCAAAGACTCGCCAAAGCCGCACCGATTACACGGGGTTGTCCACGGTTGCCGGTTTCTGGCCCACGCTTATTTACCACACGGTATCGCCGCGAGACGAAAACGAGCGGCGAGAGGCGAGAGACGCGAGACGAGCGCGCACCGCATCAAGGACGCTGCCACCGCTCGGCCCTTCTGCCGCCAACGCCAACGAAACGCGAGTCGCAATGGAATGGATTGGCACGGAATGCTGCTATGCGAGGGAGAAGCGCTTCTCCCCGAATGGGGGAAACCAAAAGAGACGTCTGTTCCACCGACTAATCTCGGAGCGGGACAATGAGGAGCGAGAGCGCATCGAATACTGTCTCTGACGCTTTCGATGCTACCCTCGCGGTGCCTTTCCGTCACGACGATATTATTTTATCCCCGAACGCTCGACTCCCTTCACCCTTAATCTCCTTTCTTCCGCCTTCCGATCCGGAATCGCTCGGAAAAGCCCCGGTAACGGAAACATGGGGAGACGCGGAGGACCAGAAGCGTCGAAAAGAGCGAGGAGACGCGCCAACTGTACGAGTTCCCTTTTACTTTCACCGACGGAACGGGGGTTCTTCGTGCCCTTTCTCACTTTCTCTCTCCCTCCCCAACTACCTCTCTCTCTCTCTCTCTCTCTCACGCATCTTTTGCTCAACCTATCTCGGCAATTGGTTTCGCACTCTAGGTCACTCAACGTTTCGTATCACGTTACCGGATGCACGCTCCCGTAGACGCGATACGACCGACGCTCGCCATTCAAACTCTCAATGTCGTAGGCACCGCTAGAAACGTTTCGCCAGATTCGTATAAACGTTCGAAACATTCCGAATGTTTGGCGAGACGCATCCACGGACCGTCTTCGTCTTACAATTGCCTTCAGAAAAGGGAAATCGAAAGGAAAGCGCGAACGCGCTAATTCAGAAACATGACCAACGAAATTTTGACGGTGATCAAACCGAAAATTCGTAAGCACGATCTTAACGAGCAAAGTTGAGAGAAAAACGAAGGAAAAGTTACCAAGTTCCCGCCGCCTCGTTTGTAATATCGACTCGCCAACCCTTCCTCATCGTCTCGCTCTCGAAGCCCACTCCTAATTACCAAAGTTCATTTACGAATCGCAATTTAATTGGTCGGTTCTCGAAGGTTCCTTAAACTTCACCTTCCATCGAGAGTACTTGTACGCGCCCGAGAAGGACGGCAAACGCGAATACTCGGACAAAGAATGCTCACTTTTTAACGCCTTCCTAACTCCAAAATTTCTAACTGACGGGGACTGTGAAGGACGTAAGGGACGGCGAAAAGGAATTTAGCGACAAAGGCCAGTCTCCATGATGAAAGAATCACAGTCGCGCCAATGGAAACGCCTCTACGAGATGCCAAACGAGGGGTCGGACGTTTTCTTGGATTTCACCGTTAACCGTTCTCGGTTCTCGCTTCTCGGCTCTCGGCAAAGGAACCGAACGTAACCTTCTAACGCGTTTCTCGCCGCCGTGAGCTTTTTAATTAGGCACCCTGTGAGCCGTCGAGCCTTTTTACTTGCCTCTCCTTCTCACCGTTGCGTTTCCACCCTGCACAAGTTTTTCGCGCAGAGTTGGCCATCAAAATTACGGTTCGAGGATGTGCGCGATGTCCTTCCCCTTTGTTCCGTTTTGGAGAAGAGACCTCCTCGATTCTTCCTTTCCCTATTATCACAACGAGTTGCCGCACCCATCTGCCCGTGAGGCTACGACACTATGCGCATCGGCCGCGAGTAATTTGTTAAGAAAGTATTTCGCCCAACGACGAATGATCAAAGCGAACGAAACCGGCAACCTCGCGAAAGGGGAGCCCTACCCTCTCTATAGAGAGAAGCTGCAGGAAAGTAACTAACTTTGTTTACGATCCACCGGCCGTAGACGCGCTCCTTCCGTTCCTCTTCGAATCGACCGCCCAGCTATTGCTCCCTCTTTTCCCTATCCTCTTCCAACTACCGTGGCGATTCATCGGTCTCATGCTCCTTCACGATATCTCCGGCGAAACTTACTCCGGCCGATGCCCGCCGCACGTCCGGCCGGTCGCCAGACTGCTCAGCTGTGGCGGCCAGAGAGGGGAAAGAGCGAATGGAGCCAGAAGGGGGATCAGGGGAAACGGCAACACGAGCGAACAATGGTGGGTGGTCGGATCTGTACCGAGTACCGTCCATCCAAATACATTTCCACGCCCGATGCATTGCACGCGAATAAATCGTAGAGAGCGAGTTACGCGCGCGCGCGCCACGCACTACGGGTATCGTTGCGTTCATCGACGTTCATCGTCATGTGCCCCGCACCCTACTGCCTCATTGTAGGGCTCCTCCAATGTACATCCACCTCCCGGGAATGACAAAATAAATTAACGAGGCGTTTGTCCGTTACCGCCGCCCACTTTTGCCCGTGTTCGATTAAAATCATACTACCTTCAATAATTACATTCACCGAAAAGGTGAAATGAGGCGCGCATTGCACCGCGTCCGGCTCTCGTTGTTCGATAATGTTATTTACAGCTCTACTGGACACCCTAGCCACGCACGATGTTCTCAACTTTTCCGTGCACTCTTTCGCGGGATACACTCGGAAGAACGACGCGCGATCCTTTTCTCTCTTCCGATGCGACGCGTTCCTAAGAACCTGACACCTTCGCCTTTGCGCGTCGTCCGGCAAACGATAACGGTGCAAGGTAAACAAGGGTCTCGAACCGACCTGCCGAGCGTATCTCTTCGATTAGATTCATGTGCACGGATCGTGAGGACGGGGGGGGGGGGGGGGGGGCAACACCGTCGGCTCGCTAACCGTTGTCTGGCTAATCCCGCTGCACCGTTCTCACGTTCCTCCTCCTTCGATTTTTCCCTACGCATCTTTCACTGCGAAAACTGTATCGAAAGGAAAAATTATATACGTAACGTACGTTCGCGCACGTATTCACAAATTTTTCTTTCGAGTTAAGTCGTCGATTTTGTGGACATTGGAAAAGTCAGAAACATCATCGGAATCTCGAGAAACGATTGCATTCCCATCGACGGTCCCTATCGAGCTAGCAACGATTCGACAAAGATACCGACGATCCAAGCGGCGCTGTTTCTCGATCCGCAAATACTCCCCCCTGACGGACAAATGTTTCATCAAATCAAAGTCTCGTATTGTAATTTACATAGTTTATATACACGTTCGAAAGTTTTATTCGATAAATGTAAATGTTTGCATCTTCGTAGCGGATACCTTACAAATTCATCGCATTCTCAAACAGCTCCAGCATTCTCTTTGTCTCTTTGCTAAAAGGCAACCGAAAAACGGGTTAAAAAGGGAAAGTTGAAATGGTCGAGAGATACGGCGCAAGCAAATGTGACGCTCCTTACATTTGTTCCGCAACCTTGTAGACGGGTCCCATAGATTTCGACAGCTCCTCGCACTTTGCCATTAACTGATACATGGATTTAATGTTATGATCCACCGCGTCGCATGTTTTGCAGACGGCGTCCCTGTACGTTTCCAAGCAACCGACGGTTAGAGCCGACGCCTATGGACCAATGAAAAAGACTTTGCCATAGCAGCCCTTTTGCAAACAAGCTCGTATCTTTGACGTAAGAAGGATTTTAAAGATTACACTGTGCAGAATTGCAGCCAAGTTTTCCGTCAATGCATCTACAGACGTAGCGATCTTTCTGGCTTCGGCTTCCAGTTCGTTCAATACGTTACGATCGATAAGCGGCAACTGAGGAGTCAGGGCCTGTCTATATAAGCAGGGAGTCGAACTACGAGAGCCTGGAAAAGACGGAGTCTCTCCTTTCTTGGTCACGGGGCTGGACAGCTTTATTTTATTTTCCAAATCCTCCGCTACGAACAACACCATATCTCCGTCTTGCATGACGGTTCCTTCCAGCTGTAAATATCCCATAGCTTTGCGGTAACTTGGAGGATCCAAGTCCTCGTCCTCGGCGGGACTGTCTCTTCTGTGTTTCAAGTTCAGCTGATCCGGCCTGGCACCGGCACCGTTCATCTTTTCCAGACTATCTTCCAGAAATTTTGCTCCATCGATGTCCGGGGAATCAACGAGCGATCTCAGTTCCGAAATAGGCGGCGACGATTGGGAATCGAATGATATTTCGGAATAAGACGCTGTCATTTCGTGAAGCTGAAAATTCATGTAGATAACGCACGCACAGAAAGCCGTATCGAACACGATATCTGCTCATACTGTATAACGCCCTTTTATATTTTCCTGACATTGCTTATCGATTAAGTAAAATATGCAAATGAATAAGGAGACTTTCAAACACAATCGATTAACTCTAACCTTACTCTATCATCGTCGTAATCGATGACAGCATTTTTCTCGTTCCGAGCAATCGCTCCTTGCTTCGAAGACATTTCATTTTCTTCCAATTCCATTTTCTTCCGCGAGTGTCGAGTCACTTTCTTTGTGATACACGCGCGTCAGAAATCGTCTGACACCGTTCGGCACCTTTGAACAACGTCGGACACCGTCGAGATTAGAGATGGCGTGAAATGCTACTCGTGAATCACAGGGATTTTTCACAATGATTTCTCATTTTTCGTTATAATTTCTGATTATTGAAAGGCAAATCTGTTCTATGTACATGTCATATAATCTATACATTATATATCTTGGCTATAACTAGACCGCAATGCGCGCGGCCGAAAATTTCACTGAAAATAAATAGCGATGTCTCACGCCGTGTTGTTGTACCGTGAACCTGTCCCGACCTGGTCCGACCGTAAGCCCGCCCAAAAGGTAACACCGAACTCTGTAAGCACACAAGAGTAAACTATTAAATAACTGCCTGAAAGTTCAAAAATCCTGTATAACACGTCACAGAACAATATTACTCGTGTTATTTATCACTAAAACCGAAATCTGAAGCTATAGTACGAATATCGATGCTGTAAACCAGAAAGATGTAGCGTAAATGTCACGAGGGATCGCGTGGTGCACTTATTATAATTGCGTAGTTATTCTGGAATCGTTCCAGAAGTCGTAATTAATATTTTTTAGTGTTCGGTAAAGGAGGAAATTGCAAAATCGGTACACACAGCGGATACATGTGACGGCACCGTGCGAAGAGAGAAACCAGAGAAACTGAGGCAGACGCTCCCTCTGGTAGGAGTGGGGGCAAAATATTTTTCAAAACATATTTACGGCCCTATTTAAATCTAGCACATACGTTTCATTTTTTTAACGTTTGCTTGCTATTACACAGATCACCAAAGTGGATCGCATGAAATGCGTATAATTTAAATAAAACTTAATATTATACTTGTAGAATCTTGCAAACTGCGCAAGTATATCGTCTGTTTGTTAATTATGTGGACAATATTTTAATACTTTAATTTTCAAATTTCCAATTGTGTAGGCTTGTGGATGATGCAAAAAAATATAAAAGTATGTACTCGACCATGCACAGATCCGAAACAGATATGGTAAACTGCAGCTGTGCTTACGCTTCTGACGATAGTCCATGATGTCGAACTATAGGCTTGCTATGTTTAAAAAAACGGTGCATTTAATTTAGATTTTACTCAGTTTCGTTCACTTTCGTACAGTTTCGTCAACTCTGTATCGGCTTCGTCGTTTTCCGTGAAACAAGTAAAGAATACTGTAACATTGTTCAATTGTAAAATCGAACGAGCATACTGCCAATTAGTTACGATTAGCTTGCGACGTTTGGGGCCGTTAATTGTCCACGATGTAAGACGATACGCGTGCAAATTTATCTTCCGGATAAGCGGTGAAGCGGCTAAGGTGTTATAAAATAAGATACTGATCGACCCAGGTCGACTAAATATCGCCGAATGATCTTCAATCTTTTGTAACCTGTGCAGCATGATATTGTCAAGAGAGTTGCTGTTACTACTCGTAGCGTTCATAAGTTTTGCATCTTCGCAAAATGTTCAAAATTCGCACGATGATTTCTTCGATGAAGAGTTAATGCTAAAACCATTACCGAGTAATCATGTTTACGCATACTTCCAATTTACTACTGTATGGGAAACGACGCAACACGCAGAAACACGTAAGTAACAATTCGTGCGTATGTTAATTTTCATCAGAGATAGTGTGCACCCTATCATGTCGTGAATGTGGTATATATTTCAGTTCAACATTCACACTTATTCCCAAGAGGTTTGGGTGAGATAATAAGTCGTCATAGCATAAACGAATTACACCTCACCTTGACCGAAGGTCTGTGGAACTACGAAAAATGGGGTTACCCTTATCACGATGCCGGTCCCGGTGCCGAAATTTCAGCCTGGTTCCATGAAAATGTCACCGAGTAAGACGTTCCTTCTGATAATGCTAGCACAAATAGGACGATTCATGATCGGCGGCTATATCATGATTTAGACGAAAGAATAACCATCTCTGTTTTTTCTACAGCGTCGACGAGGAGTGGAAGGGTTTCACGAATGCTCTGGCAGGCCTATTTTGCGCCTCTTTAAATTTTGTTAGTTCGTCGAACAGTATGTCCCCGGAATTCACTTTCAGACCAATGGGTGTGTCTGACAAGCCCGTTAATTCTAGTCATTTACGTTACTCCTCTCTACCGAGAGAAATAGTATGCACGGAAAATCTAACACCGTTTAAAAAGTTATTACCATGCAATTCTAAAGTACGTCGGCAAAGCTTGGAATTTTTGTCGCCGTCGATAGTTACAGCAAACGATGTAACATTTTCTTCTTTTTCTTGACAGAAAGGCCTAGCGACGCTACTGAATTCCGCTTACATTCATAATACAAACTATCATTCCCTTGGGATACATTTCCGTACGATATGTTCCAATGTAGACTGCACGAAAACTTCTTTGGAATTACGACAAACAGTTTCGTTGATATACGACATCATGGCGGATGTATCTCAGGTAACAATAAAGTTACAAGCCACTGCTAAAACGTATTTACAGTACCAAAGTTACTTCCGCAGGACTGGTCTGTCAGAAAATTTTTTGGCGTCGGTATTAAAGGAGCTTGTCCTCTCGCGACGCTTAGCAATATTTACGTCGACATATCTAATAACAACACGAATCAAGTTTACGAACTAACTCCTCCGCCTACCGCTAAAATTGTCAGTTTGCGAGGCGGGCAGGTCAGCGATATAGCAGTGTATGACATTAGAGCACATTCCACCGGAGGAATGTTCAATATTGCAGTTGTGCACAATACCATACTTGGAGCTAATATAAATTACCCATCCATTCTGTATGCGAACAGATACATTATAGGTATTGATTCCCCAAACGATCGTCGAGTATATTCGCATAAAACGTGTTTTTGGGAAACACTGAAAATATTTGTCTTTTAAACAGGCTATGGACAGGAACGTGGTAGTTTAGTAACTAAACTCTACAACAATTATTGGAAAACGCTCGATGTTGTTTTATTAGAAAATATTCCATGGTATTTACCAGTGTATCTACATTCTGTTGCGGTAACTTGTAAAGGGAAACGCATTGTTCCATGTAAGCGAGTAAATATTCTTGCACCATACATAATTGAGAAACGATCGAGAGACTTGTCTTTTTGGGAGCACGTTTCTCCCGTTTTGGTCATTCACAATGCTTGAATTGAATTTTAGTGGCGCAGCGTTATTTACCGGGCAAAGAGAGGAAAAGTCCCTATTACCTGGAATTAATTTTACGTTTACCGCCCCGTTCTTTGACGAAATTTTCAATAGAAATGGATTATTCGTTTCTCAAGTGGCAAGAGTATCCACCGGACGCTAATCACGGATTTTACATGGGTTCGGCTATAATTACGACGCTATTACCTATAGCAAGGAACTACACAGCATTGCCACTCGATGGAAGCACTATAACGTCAAGGTCAGATTCATGCATCATAATTAACGGTACGACGGTAATAAGTACACTTGATATCGATTTAACGCGGCACGCTTTAACTTACAGCTTTAACGCATCGAGAGACGGTTATTTGGTGCAACTAAGAACGGAATCCTTGCTCATCAGTCTTCCCACGCCCGATTTCAGTATGCCTTACAATGTCATTTGCCTCGCCTGCACAGCGGTCGCATTAGCATTTGGCCCGCTTCATAACATATCAACGAAGAGATTAGTTTTGAAACGAATCGGGATGGATTGGAAAGAGAAACTATTTTCCTTCTTATTGGATGGAATCATTAGGACCAAAAAGAAGCAGGAATAAAAGGTACAAGTTACTTGCGTCATTTGCGAATTTACAATGATAACTTCGATCATGAATAAAATGTCTAAGAACGAAGTGGCTTCGACGAAGAAGGATCCTGTCTGAGAGTGCTGGAAAATGTTAAGGCGCGTCTCTTACGTACGTGCATAATTTTGGTGCAATCGACAGACGCGAACCTTGAACGGCTTCTTCATATTTATCGTTTCCCCCATCTTTCTCCATTCCCGAAAGCGATTTCCATTCAAATTTCCTTTCGCGACGCGAATAATTTGATATAACGTCTATGAATTTTTAACGTTTATTATAGAAAATACAAAAAGTGCGTGTATCTTTATGTTACATAATGTATGCATGAAGAAGTATGTCAGTTAAAGGTAGCCCTGCTCGTGTAAGATCCGATGTTTCCGTTTATCGTGAGAGTAAGGGACTTTATAAAGAACCGTACGATTCGCTGCAAATAATAGAACTAAACAATATGTATATATATATATATATATATATATATACATATATATATATATATATATATAATACATAGATTTTTAATATTCGATATCTTTCAACATTTGTAATACATCTCTTAAACCGTACTCTTCAAAGGTGGCACTGTTGCAAAAACATAACGATAGCTTAACACTGAGCACTCAACCGGTACCGTAACCGCGTCGCAACCGTGTAATATATCATATAAACAATAAATATTGTAACGAACGGAAATACGATGTGTTGACGATTAATGTTGCAAAAATCAATCAAACATTCAATACTTATGGAGCTGGCCGAAGAATAGGGGAAAAGTGCGAACGCGCGTTCAGCACTACGGTACCCCGATATTCCTTTGCACCGTTTTCACCGTCGTCGTTTAAAATATTATCAGACAGCCACTCGTTTGTCGGATTTGTCGGAATAATGTGAGATTTTGTGTAAAAATTATTCAACTGCAACTTTTGTAGCAACGAATTCTTAGTATCGACTTGGCAATACATAGGATCTGTGTTTTCGTCGGCAGATGGGAATACGGCATTACTCGAATCTTCGTCATTCTCATCGTCCGAGGAGCAGAGGTCGATCAACGTAATAGGATTTGATGGTTTTCCGCATACTGTTATTATCTCGTTGCTAGGTGTCTCAAACGTCATGTTATCCTTAAGCGTTTCTGTTTTCTTATAATCAGTTAAGGCCCCTGTATTCGTTTCGGTAAAGTTTTTTTCAGTGATTACTTTATCCGCGTTCCCATTTGCGTTCTCATTTGCATTCCCATTCCCATTCCCATTCCCGTTCTCGTTCTCGTTCTCGTTCGCGTTCGTACTCGCGTTCGCCTCCGCAATTGTTTCATCGGAATCGCTTTCATCTTCAGGTGCTTTGCGTTTCAAGGATACAGTCGCGGCTACGTCTCGCTGATTTGTTACCTCGGTCCAATCTTTTGTCTTCACTGAAATTTTTCGAACGGGATACTGGTATTCCGACGGATCTGGTTTGAGCTCATCTATTTGTTCTTCACTCAGGCGTGTCAAAACAACATAAACAGGTCGACAAACAATGCACAACAATTGCGACCTTATGCTCAACACTAAAAAAAAGAAAAAACAAGACACGAGAAATAAGAAGTAAGGAAGGGGAAAGAACGTTTTCAACGATATTTCATTTCATTTCTACGGGTCCCTATGGGCATCTTTAGAGTTCCGCAGTACGGTAAATAACGCGTTAATGAGCAAACGGAGAGATTACATGCAAGAGACTTGAAGAAAGTAATTCGTAGGTTGGCAGATATGCATTGTTATTGTTTCTACGTTCCGTAGAAATGGATACTCGACGAATGGATAGACAATATAATCGAGAATACTCACTTGGTTTCCTCCGTACAGAATTCACGAATCTATACTGATACACGTAATCACCCTCCGATTTGTCCCGATTAGGTTTGTACGTAACGGTCCATCTGTCGCGATCTCCCTCTCCGTCTAACCATTTTGGCCTGCACGTAGAGCCATTTAACGGCGGAGCGATGACATGTCTTTCTATTCTCTCGAGACGTTCTTGCTGGGTTTCTTCGGTCATTGTTTTCGACTTCTTTGCTAGTAGTATACCAGCAGGAGAAGAAAACGGAATGGTCGGGCATCTTGTGAAAGTAATGGAACCGCGAACACGATGAGAAGTACGTCTAATGACGTTATTGTTCTCTGTTACGCCGTTGTTCGGCTCCAGAGATTCTTTTTGCTCCGTAGGTGAACGTAAACGAAAGTACTCCAAGAACTGATTTTGCCTCAATTCAGGCTCACCGGTCAACGTGTCCGGCGTAGTTGGACGTGAATTACCGGTAGCGGGCTCTTGCTCGCAGCATTTCTGCTCGTGCTCCTAGAGTATCGTCAATGACAATCGGTGAAATCGATGATGCGACAGCTTTACCAAACGAAATCAAACATCTCACCTTCATCTTTTCCAAGCCTACAAACTCGGCGTCACAATTATCGCATAAATAAATGTCATCGATCGGTGGCTCTACCATTATAAGAGAATGTTGTTGCTTGGATTTGTTGGAATAACTGGACCCGACCCCATTATGAGAGAGTAACTTTTTCCGGGGACTTTCGTTCCTTCTGTCATAATTCTGTAAGGAGACAATAATCGTCTCGGATTCGTCGAAAAGTAATTTCGAAAGAAAGTTCGGTGAAAATCGAATTGTCAGAAGATTCTATTATACGGACCATGTTTTCATTACGGAACGTCACCAATAACTTCCCAGTAGCTTTGTGATACAAGCTTGTGGTGGAATCCCAGTTGTTAACGTATTCCAAGTCATTATGTGGATATCGGGCCAGATAAGAACAAAATCGTAATAAATATTCGCTTCTGTGGTAGGTGTAACACCTAAAGACCAATTTCTTTAAATTGGCCATCCAGTTCTGGAATATCGGCGACACATTAAAAGTCAATAAACGGCGGATCGATACATTAAGAATCGACGTTTCAAGGAATCTACATACTTCGTTGACCTTCCTAGGTCTGCTTAAAGGATTTGAAAATTTTACTTCCTTTGGCCACCATTGCGGCTGTAGGATCACTTCCGTGGTATCGTGACCCAACGAACATTGAACCATGAAAGTTACAAAACGTTCCAGCTGTTCCTATAAAATTTACCACATTTTAACGTGGATCATATTTCTCACCGGACTAACTTACTCGGCGAGCATGACACATTAAGATCGATGAAATATAGTACCAATGTTATCTTCTCCAACGACGTCGGATATCCATTGGCAAAGAGCAACGGAAGGTTGGATACCATGGACCCCTCCTCGGGCAGATTATTTTTCGACGCTACATCGTAGACGGAAGCCATTGTACTTTCGTCTGCATCACCAATGAATCGACGTTGATATAAACCTACCCCATATCCATTTTCGTCCAAGG
Organism: Cerceris ruficornis; assembly: GCA_963989415.1. Taxonomy (NCBI): domain Eukaryota; kingdom Metazoa; phylum Arthropoda; class Insecta; order Hymenoptera; family Crabronidae; genus Cerceris; species Cerceris ruficornis. The sequence goes on from OZ022521.1 coordinate 29,253,403, forward strand.
TCAACAATCTCATGTTTCCGACAGAATTTGCATTATTTCTATTAGATGTCGAATCGACGAGTGCGGTTCTGCGGGGCGTTCTCCATCTGCACTGTCGGGGCACGTTCTGTACGAAAAATATTCTTTTAAAAAGACCATTGGCAATGGAGCGACATTTAGACAGAACGTGAAAGGACTGAGGCCCGATGACACAGAGATCGTGGAGGAAAATACAAAGGCTATTGTACCGGAACAGAACGGAACTGAAGAATAAAAAGAGTTGTTTGGTAAATCCTTGGTAAAAATATTTATTTTGCAAGCAATGTTACAAATTAATTTACACTATTCCCTTAAATTATATTCAAGTATAGAGAAAACTACTTACAAACTGTTAATTAGCGTATCATTTTTGAAGTGCGACTTTGCGTTAAATTCTCGGTTCTACGTCATCCGAAAAATTGATATGTCCTAAGTAAAAGGAGGGAGAGAGAGAGAGAGAAAGTGAGTGAGTGAGTCAGAGAGAGAGAGAGAGACGCGTAACGGATTCCTGCATTTCTAATTCATCTTTCGAACGTGTGCCAGACATATTTTTAAATGCTATTAAAAGAAATTGTACTACAATCACGTAGGAAACGAAAGATACGCGTAAAGAATAGACGATTACTTTTATCATGAACGGTTGCGTGCGCAAAACTATGATTGTATACTTGCTCCGTACCTTCGAAAGCGACTGAACGACATTAGTCGCTCTGTATTTAGGATCGCCGCGCTTTTCACGCGAATACTTTCTCGTTCGACACTTTCATGGCTCAACCGAGATTAGGACGGACCAAGTATAGACTGGTATAGCGATATAGGAAAAATCAACCATTAAATAGGCTATGTGTGGGATACATACGAAAAAAGAGCCAAAGTGTGGCCGTTACCGAAGGTTCGAAGAAAACTTAGGTAAAGCTGACCGAGGACGCACGCACGACCTGCGCCTTATAAAAGTCGATTCGTTACGCGACTCGAGCTCTCTCGCGGGAAGATCCGTTTGAAGGTCTGATGTAGCAAATTGACGTAATGTCGATTAAACGTTCGATCTCTGTTTCGTTGAACAAAGCTTGCGTATGAACACACTCGCGGAATTTGAACGAAACATACATGCACTGACAGTTGCAACAGTTCCCTCCAGTTCCCTCCAGGTCCCACGATGAACGGAGAAGCGCGTAGGCTGCTGGTAGGTCGGTGATAGGCTAGCGTAAGCTGCTACAGCCTGGCATTTGTAACGTTTACCACAATCCCTAACAGTCGCTGTAATCAGAGACGCCAGTTACAAGCGACATAGACGAGCACAAGCACCACCAAACTCCACCTCCAATCTGCACTGATCTGCACTGAACCTACTGATCGGCACGATTTCGTTAACGGACGAAATCAAGAACAAGCTACTATACGTTGCAATAACTCAAGATGGCGGGGCGAATAAGTTGGGCACTTGAATTTTGAGTTTGAGAACGTGCAAAAGTATCGAGACCCATTCCTTTTGAATCGCAACAATGTCTTTCCACGATCCTCGGTTATGTTGCCTCTTTAAATCGTTCACCGTATCGACCGAACCATCATCGGCCAATACTTTTTTCCCGCTTAACGCGAAGATCAGCGCGGGGAGTTGCTTTGCGCGCGCAGTTCCCGAAGAATCGAAATTCCCCGCTTCACGGATTTTTCTGTACGATCTCTTTTAAGATACTTTGTAGCCTCTGTGGGAAAATCATCCATCGATTGGGAAGTTTAGCGTAAAAATGGAAAGCTGAAGAAGTCGTAAGTAGTGAAGAAACTGAAACGATGTTATCGTTAATAATAGCTCATCGCCGTGAAAAAACCGGGGAATTATAGTTTACTAGCTTCACGCGCAATACGTGGCAGCTTTTCGAGATTGTGAACGCGGTATAACGATTAAGACGGATCCACAGTATCGACAATGGGAGATGTATTTGCCGCATTTATATGGCTTTATCTGCATTTCAAGGCATGTATTGTGTTAATGGTTGTAGGAGGCGGTAATGTCATCGAATTTAATGTCTGTAGGTAATGTCTGTATCAATTCCCATCCTTGACTCTTAAAATTCATTTCACGCCCTTTCAGACTGCGTACCCTACAAAGTTGCAGACCTCTTAAAAAAATATTTTATCTTTCGCGAAAGTTTACTCACTTATAACGACTAAACGAGTAGAGTTTGAATGTTTTCCATTGGTGGACTGATAGAGTGGACTCCGACTAAGCGCTGAAACAAACAGCATCTAAATCGGTGAAGAAATAAGCGAGACATTAGTGTTTAAATATTCCTCTTTCATTGAAGTGTTATTTCCCGCCAGAGAAATTGCAGAAAATTGACAAAAACTAGATGTCGCCAAAAGCAATGCCTCCAGAACCCCTTGAAAATAGCGGGTTTCTACTCTTTTAGCATTCGCACAGTTTATGGCCTTACGAAAGTAGCTGTACGGCGGATATAACCAGAAGAAAACGCAATTTCTATGCCCAACGCTTATATTCTACCACTTTTCAGACACTCATATCTTACCAACATTTGTTTAATTATAAATACTCGTTATTATTATGCGCTCTTTACAAATTTCTAGAGAATATTGACTTTTATGAATGGAACGAAGATAGTGGTTAAAAAAATGCTCGGTGCCAATATCGCATGCGATTTCTCCAGTAACTAGCAGTAACTAGCAGTAAATAACTACGAAGATCAGTCCAGATCAGTGTGTGTACTTCTTTGACACATTTAATACTCACGGACGGAAAGTGGAACGCGTGCGGGCGAGTGGAGCAAGTAGAACATGTGCTTTTACATGCGGGCATTTAAAAATTGTGTACAAATAATTAAGTGAGCGTGTTTTCATGCTTATGTTGTTCCGTTGACGCGGAACTCGTGTACAACTTGATAACTTGAAAACGAAAGAAAAAAGATGGGTTTGTACAATTTTAAGAAGATAGCGGTGGTCCCTACCGCAAAGGTTAGTCTATTGTATTTAAAAATTTCTCGACGTATCGAATTGTACCATTTATTTTTGCGTTTCGCATTTATATTTTGCAGAATGTATTAAAAAACTTTCTTAATGATTTATCTTCTAGGACTTCATCGACATAATTTTATCGAAAACTCAACGTAAAACACCAACGGTCGTTCACAAGGGTTACAAAATCACAAGGATACGCGCATTTTATATGCGAAAGGTGAAATTTACCCAACAAAGTTTTCACGACCGGCTGTCTCAAATAATACAAGATTTTCCTAAGCTGGACGATGTACATCCATTTTACGCGGATTTAATGAACGTTCTGTACGACAAGGACCATTATAAGCTGGCTCTCGGTCAGATAAATACGGCGAGACATTTAATCGACAAGTAAGCGTGAAAATATAAAATACGGCGAGCGATATTATTTGATAACGTTCTATCGCCAAAATTGAAAGGAAATATAAGAACACGAACGTATCTTTGGTTGCCACAGCGTAGCGAAGGACTATGTACGTTTAATGAAATTTGGGGATTCTCTCTACCGATGCAAACAATTGAAGAAGGCCGCATTGGGACGTATGGCGACTATTATGAAACGGCAAGCCGCTAATCTGGCATATCTGGAGCAGGTTCGACAACATTTAGCTCGACTGCCGAGTATAGATCCTTACACCCGTACCATCATTATATGCGGTTTTCCAAACGTCGGCAAAAGTAGCTTCATTAACAAGGTGATTAGTCTGTTTGTCGCTCTATTTTTTTTTTTAACGATCCGTGCCCTTCGTCTCTACTTAAGAAATGAGAATGAACCTTACTTCGTACAGATAACCCGCGCCGACGTCGAGGTTCAGCCGTACGCATTTACGACAAAATCATTATACGTGGGTCATACGGATTACAAGTATTTGCGATGGCAAGTCGTCGATACGCCTGGAATTTTAGATCATCCGCTCGAAGAAAGGAACGTGATAGAGATGCAGGCAATAACTGCCCTCGCTCATTTGCGAGCTGCCGTGTTGTATTTTTGCGACATATCCGAACAGTGCGGTCATACGTTGGACGAACAGGTACATAGATATACATGTATAATGGAACGTACAATACACGGAACCGATTTCATAGAATTCTATCACCCACTCGTCACTGCTGTTGTAACACAAAAGTTATTTCATACAGGTAAAACTGTTCGAATCCATCAAGCCATTGTTCGTTAACAAACCTCTGACGGTGGTGGTGAATAAGGTGGATATTTTACGATTGGAAGAGCTTGCTCCCGAGAAGAGGGCTACTTTAAAATCGCTGGAAGATAAAGATATTCCTATATTAGAAATGAGTACGGCGACAGATTTCGGCGTTATGGACGTTAAAATACAGGCGTGCGAACGGCTTTTAACTTTCCGTGTCGATCAAAAGATACGAACAAAGAAGGTAAGTAGCTCGACCGAAGTCTCTCTCGGTATTTGGTAGCCTTACTTTGACTTGTATGCAACACTAAGAAACGATGTAAACAGGTGGAAGGTCTGTTGAATCGTTTGCACGTGGCTCAGCCAGTGCCGAGAGACGGCAAGATTCGCGCACCGTGCATTCCGGAGAGCGTTCTGAAGAAGAGACAGGCGACCGCGGAGAAGGTGGAACGGAAACGGAAACTCGAGCGGGAAATAGAGGAGGAAATGGGAGACGATTATATATTGGACTTGAAGAAGAATTATGACATCGAGGGCGACGAAAAATATGACATTATTCCAGAAATTTGGGAAGGACACAATATTGCCGATTACATAGATCCTGATATATTTGAGGTTCGTATCGTCGTAGCGTTCGTAATATGCCTGCCTGTTGCTCCGGACGACTAGCTACAGCTTTCGAGACGACCTTTGCAAAATCGTTCTTACAGAAATTAAATCAATTGGAACGAGAGGAACACCTGAGACAAGAAGCCGGCTTGTACGATTACAAGGTGCCCGAGCTGTCCGACACGATGCGTGAAATCGTACAATTGGCCAAACAAATCCGAGAGAAGAAAGCCATTATGAAGGACGAAGCGCGAATTCAAAAGGCTTCGACCAAACCGATAATGCCACGTACTGCCGTAGCCAAAGTTCGAGACAGATCGGTGTCGAAATTGAAAGAACAAATGGAGAATTTAGGAGTCGATATGGAAGACACGGAGAACGTAAGTTGAGAAAATGGCGGAGAGGTGCCTGCACGGATATTAACGTATTTTGCATCGACAACGTTTCTCGTAACAGGCGCACTTTACGAAAACGAGAGGACGGTCGAGGTCGCTGTCGCAACCGGCTCGAAAGCGCATGCGACTAGAATCGATGTCTCAGTCGCTAGCACGAAGCAGTTCCAGGCCAGCGCGCGACGAGATGGGAATCAAAGACACGACGGTAAGTTGGAATCGCGATACCGGTCGGTATCAATGGTATCAATGATATCAACGGTAACAATGATATTACGTGTCGCTGATGCTCGCGAGTCGTATCATCGTTAAAGTTGATCTTGTCCGCTTATACAGATGAAAACGAAATTGAAGAAGATCGCTCACAAAGCCCTGAAGAAGAAAGTGGCGAAGAAGGGCCTGAGAGGAGAGGCGGATCGATTCATCGGCACAAAAATGCCAAAACACTTGTTCTCCGGCAAGAGGGGAGTCGGGAAAACTGATAGGAGATAAGGGACACGTTGGGTGTAAGCTGCGAGCAGCAAAGTTTGCCCGAAACGCCCCGATCGTCTTTCAATCCCCGATTTCTACGTTTCGTAAAGACAATGGAAGAAAGCGGAAAAATTCGCGCAGGCGAGATATCGTAAGAGATAGGCAAGATATATGGGTTGAGAAGAGAAAAATGCTTTACGATTAGAACGATTGAAAGTACGTCGAGCAATAGGAAGGAATGGTGGGTAAGGTTGCGTAATGCCGGGGCGACCCTCGCCCTCGTGCAGGGTAAGCAACTCCCCACGTCCGTCGAAAGTTTATTGCCGTCGTACAGAGATAACCCCGAGCGATGATTTCTATTTAAGATTTCGCTTTATTCATAGAAGTTGGTCCCTTTCCCGACGCTGCCGGTTCTACGCAATCATGTAAATAACATCGATTCAACACTGATCTTTTTCGTTCTTACGAAACCTTAACCCGTACCGGTATCATCGAATCGTTACGGAGAAGCGAAACGAGAAAGGTAGGAATACGAGGGAGGGTCGGGCGGGAGGATGAGAGAGAGAGAGAGAGAGAGGAGGAGAGAATGCGAAATAACACGGTGAATTTGAAATTGGAAATAAAGATGCGGTTTTTATTGAAAACCGATACAAACGTCTCGATCGTATCTCGGTAGATCAGTCGATCGGTTACGCGATTATCGACGGTTGATCAGAACGGAAGCGCGGCTCAAGGTCGCGTCATCCATTGCGCGTGATCGAGAAAGTGTATTCGTCGGTGTCGAGTCACTGCAGTATCAGCTCTCGGATAGACGAAAATGTTGGCTTTTCGTTTGTGGGTTCCGTTGATAGTGCGCGCGCGCGCTCAAAAGCGCAGCTCATTGGCAGCTGGTTCGAACGACGGATAGCCGAGCCTCGCTTCAACGTAGGAGGTAGTCGTCGATGTTCGTCGTAATGCTCTTCCGATCCAGCAAAATCAATCAGCATTTTCAGGAAATTCGTACTTTTGCGCAGCGAACGTGGAAGTTTCTTCGGGGAAAATATTTTGCCACGGGGCTACAGTCGCGCAATGGAAAAGAAACGCGAGTCGTCGGCCGGTCGAGAAGGATCGAAAGTTAGACAAGCGGCTACCTCCCGTACAAAATGTTTCGCGTACGGAAGTGAAGTCAGTTGTTTGGCGTGCCGATAAAGGAATTCGATGATATTCAATATTATCGAGATCTGTGCGGCAGGATTACCTCGGTTTATAGATCCGTCGGCTTCTCGACGTAGTCGTCGGAACAGCTCTCGATCGGGCCGTAGAATGAATAAAAGACGATATACATTACGATTAACGATACATAAAATTCATAATACAACTAGTACGAGGAATAAAGTAAATATCTTAGTATCACAGTCAACGCGAGAGCCACGACTAGGCTGAGGTGGCTCTAGGTTCGGCAATGCCCGGTGATTCGATCGATGAGACGTTACTCCGAGTGTTTGCGGATCGTTTGTCCGTTTGTATCGCCGGCCTAGACGGCACCACCGAGCCGCTGCTCGGACGATTCTTTGGTGAATCCTCGGCGATGCGGCATTAGTTGGAAAGTTCTTTTCTTCTCCAAGGAGAACTCGATCGCTCGATTAGTTTTGCTTCCGCTCGGGCATTTGGTCGGTCGGCCGTTCGTCCGTCCGTCCGTCCGTCCGTGAAAAGAAGAGGGAAGAGGGAGAGGGTTTGACTGTAGTAGCGCTGTGGAAAGGAGCTGGGGGGGGGGGGGGGGGAGCTGAGAGGTGCGGGAATGAGAGGAAAGCCCTCGAGATGTCTCATTGGAAAAGTTGCCGTTCAGGAGCAAGCGCACTCGATCACTTGAATGTTCTTCCAGTAAGAGACCTTGAGCCGAGTGGCGTCGTTCTCGTCGAAGTAAACGATCATAAGCTGCTCGAGCTTGCTCGGGGCGCAACAAGGTTTCGGGACCTTCTTCCTGTCCTCCTTCCAGAGGAGGCTCTGAAGGAGGGCGTGATGATGCGCGGGATTGTACCTAGGTGGACATCGACCCTTGCAGAATCCGGCGTCGAAAGTTTTCGGATAGACGATAAATTCGAAGCCCTTGAGGTCCTTGAACATTACGGTCAATTCGTGTCTGCAGCACTTTTTGCTCTCACCTTTGCACTTTGTTCGCCGTCTCTTGTGGAGGGTCATGAGGTCCTCGGGATAGGAGCGCTTTCTTCTCGCTGCGGCTTCCAAGGGGTCGGCGGCGTTTACCTCGGAGGTAAAGACGTTCAAGACCGGAGAGGAAAAACGGCATCGCACCGGGTCACCGTTCCGCCGTAACTCGAGCTCGAGACCGAGATTCTCGTGGCCGGCCTCGAGCCAGGAGGACACTGCCGCGGTCGAGTCCACCTCTATCCATCTCGAGTGAGGAGCATCGAGAGGATCTATCCTTTTCCGGCCGATCAGTTCTCTCGAGGCGAAACCCTTGAGATAGAGGAAGAGACGAAGCTCGGACGTAAGGGGAGGTTGGTCGCGCGGGGGCTCGAGCAGGAGCCTCAGCGTCGCATGATCCACCGAGGATCGACCGACCGATTCTTCGGCCTCGGGAATTTCCACGGGGAAGAAGAGAGGGCCACTCTCGAGGACGTTGCCGCTCGAACCGTTTCCGGGATATGCTGCAACAGAAAGTACGAAAGACGCCAGTGACGACAGTGACGACAGCGACGGCAGCGAGTCCACCGTTCAACCTTGCGTTGCGCAATCTGAAACGTAGGTCCTTGGAATCGCTGCTCCGCTCCAAGGTGTCCATTTTCCGAACGGGAAATCCCCTCCCGGCTTAAAAGACGCGAAAAACGGCCGCTCCGGAGGAGATACGCGATACGGCCGAGCGCTCGCGTTCATCGTTCGGAGGATCCGCCGAGGCGGAGTCGCGAGCGAAGACGTCGTTGAAGCCGTTAGACCGTGGCCGCTTTTCTCTCCGCGTCCGCTCGAACGGCTGCGGCCCCTCGCGTCTCCTCCGACGAAAAGACCGGCGGCGCGACAAAATTACCAAACGGATTCGAACGCGTAAAACGACAGGGGAGGCCAACGTCGAGCGCGCTCTCGGTCGCGTCGTATTCCCTGAGCCTGCGATCCGATAAGTCCGACGAATCCCCCGAAATGAAAAAAGCCGAGGATTTCGTCGAAACGAGAGCGAACGATTGCACGAGATTTTCGGGACCGATCGCTTGCGCCGGTCGACGGGTTCGAGGGTACCGAGCGAACGGCAAGACTAGGTCGAGACGACGCGCGCTCCGATCGGAAGTGGCTCCTCTGGGTCGTCGAGCGTCTTCCCGAGGCAGAGTTGGTCGGATCTCGTTGGATCTCGCTGGATCGCGTCGAAAAATAGATTGTCGAGAAATCGGGCAGGAATTCTTGGCGTTTCGACGATTCGGCGAAACTGCCGTGGAGTTTACGTTCGCATTCTCGTCACCGTGCAGGAATTCGAGGGCCGGTCGGAAACGGACGTCGTTTGGGCGGCGCGTCCCGAATAGCTCGTTTATTGGCGGCCGCGTACCGATTCGAGCTTTATCACCGTCGAAAATACCGATGGATCGTTATTTTCACCGAGAGCAGCATCCGGATATTTTGGGCTTAGCTTTCCTGGAAAGGCAGGAAACCGGGGGCGGAAGGGAGGCGAGAGGGGGGGGGGGGGAGGTCAGGGCGTTGGAGGCGATACGCGACCGGTGGGATCTCTCCCCTCTCTGTTCCGGTCGGCGCACCTTGCGCGATCCTCCGGCTCCTGGGTATCGTCGCCAGCGCGATATCGTCGGAAGTAGCGGGGAGGATCGGAAGAGGAACGCGCGCGGCTATTATCGGCGGCACGAAGCGACCAACGAAGATGCACGCGGAGTTGCATGCACGGCTGCATGTCGGGCTGCACGAGGGGCTGCTCGAGGGGCTGTACGCGGCGGTTGCGGCGCAGCTCTCCAAGGAAGCCGGACCTATCGCGCCGTTTCCTCGCCGATTCTTTCTTATTGCCTTCCCGAGAACTCGTCGCCCGGCATTCCATCGCCCCGCTTGGAATGTCTATTTCGTAACAATAATAGAGCCCATCGTGGCTCGCTGTTCGCGGTTCGCGGTTCCCGGCACACGGCGAAGGCAGGTGGCAGGAGGCAGAGGGGAGGAAAGGAGACACCGAATCGATCCGGATCGTAGCCCGGTTTCTCAGATAGCGGCCGATATAATCTTTCGATTACCTGTCGCGTGAAAAACGTGAAGATTCCTCCTCTCGGATACGTCGGACTCCCCATCCTCGCTCCACGGTCGCAGCCTCCTCAGGTACTCTCTGTGCGCTCTCTCGTACTCGAATTGGCTCACGTTGGCCTGAAAGCGTAAAAGGTACAACGATTATTCTCCTCGTAGACTCGGATGCTCCGATAAGGGGAGCCCCATTATCGTGCTCCCACCCCGGAAATTCTCCGATTCCCCCGTTTTTTTGTCCTCGGATTTCCCGTTCTCTCCTTGCTCCGGCTTTCCCTCCGCGGCCTCCGCTCACCTTCGGCCGGCCAGCCTCGTCTCCCTCTCGAGCGTCTTTCCGTCGTCGCGCTCGCGGAGAGCCTCTCGACGGCACCGTGACTCGCCGACTCTGGCTATTATCCGAAGAGGTTCCGAGTGCTTACGAGTGGTCGGGAGAGGTTCAGAGAGCTCCGAAGTGGTCGGGAGTCGCATTTTCTCTCTCTCTCTCTCTCTCTTCCTCTCTCTCCAATTGCCACGCGGCCGATGAAGGAGGGGAAAGAAGGAGCGAGCGCGGGAGAGAGAGAAGAGGAGAGCTACTCGATCCGGCCGGCGTCCGACTTTTGTGCCGGAATAGAGGAACAGAGAGGAATAGAGCGGAATAGAGCGGAGCAGAGCGAAACGCGTTCGGGACGAAACGGTAACGGGCAGCGGACAACGGGGGAAGACCGAGTCCGTCGCGCCGGAAGAGCCGCGCTCAAAACGATTCTAACGGAGCGCGAGACGCCGACGCGACGGTGAGTCATCGGAGGAATGAGCGGCCGAGACGCGCGGACGCCTCCGCGTTCTCCGGCAAACTCGCTCCATTCTCGTACGCGCAGAGAAACGGGCCAACGTCGCGGTCGTTAACGCGTCACTGGAAACGTTTGTCTCGACCGAGCGAGATCCGGTTCCCGAGGACGGTGGCCCTTGGCCGGTGGTCCATAGCGGCAACTTTGCTCGACTTCCGGCTGCTCGCTCGCCGAGGGGTAGAGAGCTCGAGTACGACGGTGGAGAGACTCGACGGAGGCGAGCCGCGCGACCTTTCGCCTATTAGCTCGTCGCTCGGACTCCCTCGATCGAGGCTCGCCTCTCGAAGGATCGAGGTTGGAGCGGACGATGGCGTCCTTGACGCAACCATGACGAGGTAACCGCGGATCCTCGCTGCTCGAAGCGGAGCCTAGCGAACGTTGCCCTCCTACGCGGTTCTCGTTGCGCCGCGAAGGGAACTCTTTCGCAAGTCGCGACGAGTCGGGCCGCATTCTTCGTATTCGCGTCGCGCGTCGACCCACATAGCGCGCCCCGTCCCCGGATCCTGTTTTCGCCACCTTTGACATCTCCGCGAAAAAGAGGAGACCGAGAGAGAATGGAGCGGGTGAGGAGGCGAGGATTGGAAGGGCCGAGCGTCGCCGGAGGATCGGTTCTGCTCGCGTACGGCCCCCGTTCGGCCTGTCGAGGCGAACCGTTTTCGTAGGTAGCCGCGGTTATCGCCTCGAAATAATCGCGGCCAACCGTTGCCCAACTTTCCTCGATAATTCCGATTCTGCCGCGGAAAGCGGAGACGGAGGTCGACTGGAGCGAGCGAGAGAGCGGAAGTCGCTCGACCGCCCCGATAATAGCCAACTACGGCCCAATTGTTATCTCGCGTCCGACGCCACCGTAAATATCCTTTCTCGCGGACGGGCCGCGCCGCTTCGGTCTTATCTCGCGCCATTTGCGCGACCAAGGCGCTCCTTTCTCCGCTCGGGGCTCCGCCGACCCGCCGAAGCGAGCGCCTCTCCATCTCGTCGGGGATCGACGAGCGTCGGGAAAACGATGCGGCTGCCGCTCGGCGAATTCGATCCGATCGATTTCATCCATTCGACGCGTCGGACTACCCTCTCGGAGTCGCATTCGTCGGTCGTTCCGCTGCTTTTACGCTGGACGTCCCGCAATCGGAGACGAAGTCGACGGGAACGGGATAAAGAGCGACAGGGAGGTAGGTGATTACGGAGGAAGAGAGAGAGAGAGAGACCGGCGTTGGCCGGCCGGAGGCCTCCACGGCGGGTCGAGACAGCGGCGTCCTCGACTCTCGAGGTCGACGGGGAGCCGGCTCTCGTTGGCGCGCTCACGATGACATACGCGCAACGCCAGTGACAACGGCAGCGAGAGCGAGAGCGACGGTGACGGCGACGGCGATTGCAGGTGCTGCGAGCGGCACGACACGGTCTCTCCGTAGATCCGGCAGCCGGACCGAAATTCCGAGCACGACGTCGCTGCCGCGATCGAGCCTCTCGGGAATTTCCCGCCAACGGTTGCGCTGTCCGCGCGTAATATTCCCAATATAGATCCGTTTCTCCCGTCCGACTTTCCAACGACGGCGTCTCTTCGTTCGGCACGACGCGACGCACCGATGACGCCAGAGCTCGATATTCCGCTCTCGTCCTCCGCGACTTCCACTTCCGAGCGACGGCGGGCCAGCTCGCGATCGCGGCCAACTATTATATAGGTGAGTCACCGCGAGGGGCAGAGAGAGAGAGACGAAGAGGAAACCGGCAGCCGTTCCGGTTCCGCGTTCAAAGAGTCCCCGAGAGCATCGAATATCGAGGAGCACGTCGGGAAGGACGAAGAGCGGCGCGAAGGCGCGCACACGAACGGACGCCCCGACGAGCGGAGAGTGGGGCTCCGGAGGCGCTCGTGGCGTCCGGACGAGAGAAGCATGGACGAGCACGAACGGGAGACAGGTTCGGCATACCGGAGAAACGCGCACGTGCTCGTGCATGCGTTGCCCGCGAAAGTGGGGCAGCCGGACCACCCACGTTCCTCCGCGCTCCGATCCGCTCGCCCCCGCCCCCACCCGCACCTTTGACTTTCCACGCGGGACGAGCCGACCGATCGACGTCGTTCTATCCTTCCTTCTTTTCCCGGCTTTTCCAGCTTTTCCGGCTTCCGTTCGACCGCGATCGGTCCGCCGGAGGACGCCGATCTTTCGGCGAATCCGAAGCGAAAGGTAGCGCGGCGTCTCTCGAGACCGGCCAGTACGACGTCCCCCGACTCTCCCTTCTACCTTCTACCTTTTACCTTCCACCGGCGCGCTCCTTTCGTACTTTTCTTTTCGCAGCAGACTTCCCCGTCCCTCCCTCTTCTATCTCTTCTCTCTCTCTCGTTTGCTCGATCTCTCTCGACGACTTCGAGCTCCGCGTCTTTCCTGGCCCGCTGCTCTCCCCGCGGCGCTCCTTCTTTCCTCTCGTTATCCACTCCGTTCCGTTTGCTCCGGTATCCTGGCGTTTAACGAGCCTCGGGCTCCCTTCGTCGAAGAATGGGATCGACCGACCGCTCGGAATTTTCTCCCAGGCGCGATCGGAACGGCCGGAGCGGACCGTCGCGTCGATTCTTCCAGACCGAGCCGGAGCCGGGGAGCCGGAGTCGCTCGTCCGTAGCGGTCCCTACCCCTCCCTTCGCCGCCGTCTCACCGAGAACCGAGCGCGATCAACGGAACGCGAAAACCGTTGGAGAGGACGCTTCGACCAACTTTTCCGCCGGCGGCGATTCCTCCAAGAGGCTGGGATTCGCGTTGGCCTTGGAAATGCCGGAAGACTCGCGCGGTTTCCTCTCCTCTTCTCACCGCTCCCCCAAGCGCAACGAGGCAAAAGAGCAAGGGCGCGAACGAGTGGCACGGTTTCACCGATTCCCTTACCTTGGATACGTCGGGTATCGTTCGCAGGCCAAGACCTCGCAGGATGCTCCTTCTGACGATTTCCAGCTCGTTCTCGTCGAGGGTACCGTCCGACGTACTCGGCGACGCGGCGAACGAGTCTTCGATGCCGTCCGTCTCGAAAGCGTCTCCGAGGGGCTCCTCCGCCGACTCGGCCGCGCCGTCCTGCGCGTCAACGATCTCTGCTCCTCCCCGAGTTGCGGGACTCGGCGACGATGGTCCCGTGGGCAAGGCAGGCAATGCGGGCAAGGCGAGGAACGAGGGCATCGAGACCCCCGGCGCGGGAACGCAGAGCAAACTCCCGACGAGCAGTCCCAGCACGATGACGCGGGAAATGTCCCGACGGCGAGAGTGGCCGCAGGACGCGAGTCCTCGACGGATCCGAGGAGCGACGTCCTCGGATCGATCGCGGGAGGAATCGATCGACCCGGACGTTTTCGTCCGTCTAGGCGGTCGCGCGACGTCCTCGAGGCGCGACGGCCCATCGAGGCCCCGCTCGTCGGCCTCTCCATCCCTATTCCACTCGGCACACCGTTCAACATTCGCGAACCGAGACCACTCGCGACACTTTCCACCCTCCCGACGGAGAATCGCCGGATTTCCCTCGGCGGCACGAAAGTCGCCCGATTCGACGGTCGCCCCGATCCTCGAAAGGTCCGCGAGGAGAGAGCGCGCGGGAAAGCGGTCGGTTTCGGTGGCCTGGCCCGCGCCCCCTTCGTCCTCTTTCCGCTCGGTCTCACGTGTGTCCGCTCGAGCGATCGTCGGGAGCTTGCCCATAGCCGGCCGGCTCGCGGGTCGACTCGGTGCCCGGACCGACGTGGTCGGACCCGACCGATTCAACGGATCGCGGACCTCCTCTCCGATCGACCCTCGATCGGCGCTATTCCCCCGATGCGACGTCTCCCCGGCGGAGTCTCTGTCTCTCTCGCGATCGGTTCCGATCGATCCCGATCGATCGACGTGCACTTTATTCCTTATTCTCAAAAGTCCCGCGTGCCGTCTTCTCCTACGTTCGGTTCATCCCCGCCGATTCTTCCCTTTGGACGGCTTCGAGATTTCCATGTAGACGAGCGATCGTCGGGACGAGAGAGGCCAAGTTCCCGATCGCAATGGGAACAACGACGACAACAACAACGACGACAACGACGACGACGACGACGACGACGACGACGACGACGACGGCGATGGCAACGGCAACGGCAACAGCGGGTACGAGGCGACGAAAGTGGCGGCCGAGAGCGAAGACGTCGTGGCGCTCATGGTAAAGCGCGCGAGCCACGGCCGCTGGTCTCGGGGGTCACTGTGCTCCTCCACCAAAATTCTACGATGGCTCCCTGGAAGAGAGTCACCGTCCAACGACCGTTGATCGCGATCTATGATCGAGGATCGACGATGGAAATCCACCCGGATACCCGAAACGCTTTCTCCGCGTTTCGCTCGTAGCGTCTCTCCCTTTCTCTTTGCGATCAGTCTCGCCGCGACGAAGAAGGGGACGACACGGCCCGTTCGGTTCGAAGGCCGCGCGTCGACTGTCTCGAGCCTCGAGCCTCGGTTCCCCCGTGGTATCGTGCCTTCGCGTATATACCCACTGCCCGCTCCCGGCCGATGCCGCTTCGAGATTCGCGCCGCCGCCGCGTCCGCCGCCACCGACCGCCGCCGACCGCCATCCCCCAACAACCCCTTGCGAGCCGCCGACGGCCCTCTCCTCTTCCTCTCCTCTTCCTCCCCTCCGCCGGAGGACGATACTCCAGGCCAGGACGGGCCTCGTGGACGCCGTCGGCCGAAAGACGCTCGCTCCGATCTCTGACGCTCTCCTCGCGGCTCTTATCGCCGGAAGAGACGCCGCGAGAACAATAATTGGAGCGAGATTTCGAGAAGTGAATCGAGGCGCGTCGATCGGCGATTGTGGCAATCGGGGGTCAAGAGTCAGCGCGGTAAACGGCAGCCAGCGGAGACAGGAGAAACCGATCCGAGGGAAACCGGCCGCGAGCACGTTCTCGCCGAGACGAGGCGGTCGTTACGTAAATCCGGAGCCGCGCCTCCCTCTTCCCTCTCCTCCCCCCTCGACGGCTCTCCCGCTCCTCCGCTATTCGTCGCTCGCAGAGTCGTGCGTGACACCGCCGAAATTCCCGCGAGTCGACTCACCTTCCGGAAATTACGGGGCTATCGATTTCGACGAATCGACCCCTCGTTCGCGAGCTTTTTCGCGGAAGAAGAGCTTGCGTGACGCCGCCGCCGCGCGGCTCCTACCTTCGAGGCGCGTCATCCGCGGGATTTCGTCGGATCGGCCGTATTCGCCGGATTCGCCGGATTCACGAGCGGTGCCGTCCCAGAAATTACGACGCAATTGCGTGGAGGCGTCGAAGAAGGAGGGGAGGGAGGCTCGATACGAAGAAGAGCGGAAGACACGATTTAAGCCGGCACGCGTCGACTCCTCCGTTCGTTGCGAAGGTTCGGTGGGAAGGTTCATTAGGAGGATCTACAGGTGGACGAGGGAAAACGAGACGAAAATTCCCATCGCCATCGATCCGATCAGGAGCTGATTCACGGGCAATCTCTCTCTCTCTCTCTCTCTCTCTCTCCTCTTCCTCCTCCACCTCTCGCCGTGCTCCGCGTACCTCCGCGACACCGGGAGTTACCTCTAGCTGCCGCGGCGACCGCTCCCGTTAATGTCCCGTAATATTCCGTGATACGGCACGATGACTAAGGCAGTTTCGCGATCCCGTCGACGCGCGTGGAATTCCACGCGCGAGTCCCCGTCCGTTCCGAGAATCGTTTTCCCGAGCGTTAGTCACGGAATGCCCGCCTCCCCGGGGAACCCTGCCGAGCCATTTTCCCACCACCGTTCTCATGCCTTTTTCTTCGATGAAAAATCCGGATAAACCACGGGGTACCTGCCAATTCGGAACCCGGAACTCAGAATTGAGAACTGAGAATTCAGAACTTGGAAATCGCAGCCTAGACGTTTACCCCACGTCCTCGAACCTTGTTCCCGAGGACGGGGAAGAAGACCGAGCAGAAAAGCTTCGAGGGGGTGCGGGGAGAAGCGGAGAAACGAGGGGGCGGAGCAACAAAGACGCGACAAACGGGAAGAAGCCCCTGCAGGCTCGTCCGGTAGCGGTCCATGCCGCTCGACGTGCCGTTCGCCGTCGAGTGGAGAACGTCGTCGGGACTCCGAGGGAAGGAACTCGACCTGTCGAGGTATCGACGGCGTTGCTCGCGTTACCGATGCCTCGATCACGTGGGAAAGGGACCGGAGACTTGGACGCCCCTCGATGGGTCTTCTCTCGAAAGTCGACGCGTTTTCGATTACCCGGGAAACCACGCATGCACGCGTCTTATAGAGCTTCCTGCGAGTGTTTCTCGCGAGAGCGCTCCCGCCGGTCGAGAGGAATTCCTCTTCTGGTCGATTCTTCCTGGCGATCTCTGCCGCTCCTCGAGTTACGGAATTCTCGAGCAACCGCGGAGAGAATCGGGGGAGGCGAAAATGACTCGCTTCTCGTTCGACATGTCGGATCGTTTATTGGCATCGCCCGACGAGGGATCTCGCGCCGCCGCTACATCGGAGCTCTCTCGATCGCCGAGTCGGCACCTGGAATCGCGCGCCGCTCTTTCCTCCCTATCTGATTTCCGGTCGTCTCGTTGATCCCGATAATCCCGATGATCGACCGCAAGAGCGACGGGGACAGGCCGTCCCACGGAGGCGAGGTTCGAACGGGCACTCCGTTTCGGCTCACCACTCCAGGACCCCAGGGATGTACTTTTCTATGAGCTCCTCGTAATACGGCCAGAGCTTCTCGATGTCCGGCACCTCGGCGCTCTTCGTGTAGAGGTCGTATTTGCTGAAACGAAGGACATAGGATCGGTCGTTGAGAAGGTTCGGCTGCGCGACACAATCCTCGCAGCGAGGCGCGACGGAGCCGCTCACTTGAACTCGTTTATCCAATCGAGGGTCTTTAGATCGTCCGGGGTGCAGAGGTGCATATAGTCACCGCCGGTGTGCCACGGATAGAAAGAGTGGTAACGAATCATCGCTAGAGCCTCCTTCGGCAACTTGCAGCGGTTGTGCGTGAGCACGCGGTAGAGATACTCGTCGTGGCCCCAGGACATGAGAACGTTCTCCATACCACAGTTCGGCTCGTACATGCCGTACTTGGTGCTGAAACGAGACAAGACGCGCTCCTTGGCAGGTGTCCTGGCACGTTCACGAGTCGAGCCGCACACCTCTACCTACTTGTAACGCGAGTCCTTGCCGTCCGGGTTGTCCTCGAAGCTGCTCTCCCTGTAGACGATCGAGTCGGCCCAGGCGCACCCGACCGGAAACGTGTCGCCCACCACGGCCCACTGCGGCTCCCCGTAAAAGGCCATCACCTACAATTCCGACCGTACTCGAAATTCCTCGTCGATCATTCGATCCGAGTCCCGATCATTATCCTCGCCCCGGCTCCCATCCCCTTACCTTGCCCAAATCGTGAATCAGTCCGGTCAGGTGAAACCAGTCCAGATCCGGATGATCCGCCCTTACAGATTCCGCTGTTTGGAAGGCGTGCACGATGTTGGGGAGGTCGGTGTCCGGATCGCTCTCGTCCACCAAATCGTTCAGCTTCACCAGTGCGTCCTTTATCGACATCTTGAATTTGTCGAAGCGCAGCCATTCCTTCATGCGACCTGTAACAACCCGGCTACCCTTTCACGCGAAAGCTCTCTCCATCTCCCTTCTTCTCTTATCCGTATACCGACCACGCACGAATTCGACGGTCTGGTTGGTGTGCATCGCGCGGTACGTCTGCCGGACGCGCTCCTTTATCGGATCCGTCGTGTCCACCGTGTAATCCCTGAACCGGCTCTCCGGCTTTCCCGCGTAAATCGCTTCCGGACGATGCTTCTCCGAAGGATCCAACACGGTCACTCGCGTCTGGGCCTGTCCGATCAAACCGAAACACGTCCAATCTCGTCCCTTCCGATCGCGTCGAGGCGCGCATCGGTTCGCGATCCGCTTCCAGCCGTCCGATCCCCGTTTCGACTATTCGACCTTCCTACCCACACCCCCCACACTATCCTTTCGTGCATTCCTCTCCACGAACCGCAAATCCTTCTCGCCGCAGGCCAAACGCAGAGAGCAGAAAACCGCCCCTCAGCGTCTCTTTTTGCGTCTCTACGTCCAAAGACGTACGGTCCTCCGGAGAAAATTTCCATCGGCCGCTCGAAACGAGAGGGGGACCGCCGGAAGCGACACCCTACGCGCGGGAAACCTTTCGACATCCTTTCGCGATCTACAATAGATCCTACTTACGATCGTCTTAGCCGACATTTTTTCTTCAACCTCGTAATCTCTCTTACTTCTTCTCTCCCAATTTTCCTCCCTTTCTTCCGGATGTCTATATTTTCCGCACTATCGAGTATGTGGCCACAGACTGGCTGCTCTCGTGCGACCGAGTTAATTTATAAATCCGAGGCGATTCACCCTTGACCTCCGCTCAATCGAAGCGTGGTCACGTGGGCGATATTCGATATACGCTATCTTTCACCAACACACGCGTCCGTCTTTCTAAACTCTGGATCGTTTCTCAAAAAACACCGCACCCCTTCACGGCCCACGAAAGTTAGTCCCGCCAGAATCGTACCCGCCTATTCCGCGTCGACGTACCTCCGTCCCATCGCCTCCGACGGTCTCGATGCTCGGTGGATCCTTCTACAACGATTCTTCGGCCCTTAAATCGATTCGATCCTCGAGACGAGGAGTAGCCACCTTCGTACGTCGATCCCCCTCGACGTTTTCCCCGATGACCGACCAAACATGCTACCCCGTCCACCCGAACACGGTTCACCCTTCCTCCCTATTTCATCGGCAGTTCCGGTCAAACAAGAATGCGACCTTTCCATCGAAATCCTTTCCTACTTCCGCTCTATCGATCGCGGGTCAATACCGTTACGTAACTCAGCGGCAATCGATGCGGTCCACGCGATCGCGTGGAAACCTTGGTCCGGTCATAACGACTTGGGATGAATAACGCTCTTTGTGCGATTAAAAAATCCTCACATTATTCTGGGAATAGCGTTGAAAAGTCATCGGGCCACAGCATTTTCACTGTCACTGTCACCGTGAAAGCCCGCTCTATTTGGACCGAGATTACGCTTCTTGGACCTCCTTGACGAGAAGGAGGAGGAGGAGGAGGAGGAGGAAGAGGAGAAGGAGAAACAGCAGGAGTAGCAGCAACAGCAGCACCACCACCACTACCACCACCGGCAGCAGCAGGCGCAACGTCCACACACGACTCTTTACGTTTATTGTACTCCATTATGCGACAATTGACTCACGGAAAGGAGCATGCATCCAGGCAATTCCTCCTCGATCGGTATCAAGTGGTTAATACCAGTCCCGACGGCGGACCACCCCGTGATAACCAAAAGAGGAGGGAAAACCGGACACATCGACGACCGTCAGACGTCGAGCTTCACAGATTACCTGTTCATTTGCTTAAAAATGAATTTTCTCATATCGATTCTTATTACGTTTATACAGATTCCGAAATTTTAGTCTGCTTGAAAAACGGTTAATTTAATGAAATTTGACAAAAATTGCAGTTACGTCAAACACGTAAAGCCGAAACTTTTTCTTCGGACCATTTTCTATCGAAAAAACGCGTTTACTTCTTCGTGGCATCCAGACGAATCTATCTTGCACATTCTATTCGGATTATTTCCTAACGGGAGAACATTCTTCTAACATAAAAAATGCATACATCGGATATAAAATTAGGGTTTGCAGTTAATTAAAAAATTCATGTTCAATGAACGAAAGGAAGTCGCCAAAGTTTTCCATCATTGAGCCCATATGGAAGTCGCGTGTAGACAGTCGCGCGGGTGGAAGTCTGGAACATCGGAGAGAACTGCTTGAACAGCTCAATCGCAGTTATGGACCACTGTGCGACGTCATTGATTTTTCCCCAGTCTATCGATCGTGCTACGTTTACGTTCAACGATTCCAGTCGCGCGCAAATATTTTCATCGATAACCTTTCTCATTGCGCAACGGACGAGGACCCGAGCGCGCCAGACTCACCGCTGTGGCTATTTTTTTCATGGCCTCTTCGAAGGAAACGATAACGCGAATAAACAAGAATCCGTGCGCGATCAAGTAGCGCTCTGATCTTCCGCTTTTCTCTCTCGCGCCTCCTCCTACAGCTATGATCAATAAATTACACGGTGCTGTTGCGGTAACGTTCGAGTTTTATTCCGCTGACAAAAGTCGTATTAAAGTCATCGCCGACGTGACGCGAAGGAATCGCGCACGTATGGGTTCGCACGCTGACACGCGTCAGCGTGTTCTCGCATATGTACAATTTTACACGTCAACTTATCCAACTACCGTAAGAGAAAGAACATTTAGGGCGAGCTCGAGTCGGAGTAGCTGGAATCGCTGCCTCTTCGATGCACGGGGCCGCGCTGTCGATGCCTCCGAGACGGTGTTCGCGATCGTGATCCGCGCTTCGAGGACGACGACGAGGACGACGACTTCTTGCTCTTTTTCGATCTGTGCGAACGGGAGGCACTTGGACTGTCTCGACCGCTGAAACGAAAAGCTTCTATGAAACGGCTCTGGAAATACCGAGAGATCGTATCGAGTGTGCGAGTCCTATCGCACCCCTATCGAAACCTACCTTCCGCGGGTGCTCTTCTTCTTCTTGTGCTTCTTGCGAAACCTTTGCCTGTCCGCCGAACGATCGTACCGTTCCCCGGTGGGGCTCCTCGATTTTTGCCTCGGCCTCTTGCCGCTCGACTCGACGCTCTTCAGTCTCTCCATCAGCGAATTACCGGCGACCTTCGAGTCTTCCGGCTTCTCCGTTCGTGCAGTTTGCTCGTCCAGGCATACCGACAGAGACGGCGAGGCCGAGGGCGAGACCGAGATCGACGGCGAACGTGCCACAGAGGAGGAGGGCGAAGGAGATGGAACCGAGTGGACCTCGTCCGAATCGTCCCTTCGCGCGTTTTGTCCGGCCGCGACGCTACTACTACCGCCGGCGATCGTCTTTGTCGGACCCACCGATGTCGTTTGCTGTATCTGACTGAGAAACATGGCCGCCTTCTTCTTCCTCTCGAGCTGCAACTGCCTCTCCTTCGACGTCGCCGCCAATTTGTCCCGAGCAGCCGCTACCAGTTTGTCCTTTATCCTCTCCTCGGTCTGTTTGTGCCTAATTTCCTTCTGACAATCTTCGAGAATGTCGTCCGTCAAGTCTACCAGCTCCCTTTCCTCCTTTCTCCGTCTCTTGTGGTCCCTGTCGCTCGAGTTGCCGATCATCGTGTTGACGCCGACGCCACCGCCTACGCCCGACCCTGTACCCGGCACACCTCCAGCATCACCACCGCCTCCGACTCCGATTCCGCCAACGGCCATAATCGACGCGGAAGATTGCTCCCCGAAATACTGCGGCGAGTTCGGCTTCGAATTCCCTTCCCTGTTCTCGTTCTCCGTCTCCTCGTCGCTCTCCTCCACTGGCAGCGCACTTCTCTTCTCGATTATAACGGCTTCTCCGTCCTTTGGTTTCTTGATGGAGAACGACACAGTCGTAATTTGTTGCTTCCCACACGACCCCGGTTTCGTCCTTGCGTCGCATTTCTTTTTCGCCTGTATCATCTTTACCCTCTTTTGCACCTCTTCCATTCTTTGCTGCTTCTTCTGCAGTTCCTCCAGCTTCTTTTGCTTCTCCTCTTGCGGTTCTTGCCTCTGCAAGAGTTCCTCTTCCGTCAGAACTTTCGCGTTCACGGCTCCCTCGTAAATCGTCAATTTGTGCGCGTAGTAGCCGTGATACTGATGCGACAATTCGAGAAAGTTGAATCTCGGATCACCCTTGTTCTTCACGATCGATTCAAAGTCCCTGCCGTTCTTCGCGACGTAGCTAGCCATCTTGTCGATGATTATTTGCACATCCGCCGGTGGTACGATAAAGGAGGGCCTGCTCAACGGTTTCTGCGACGAGGAACCGTAAGGTACCAACGGTGCGGACGGCTGATCGTTGTTGGCCGTCTGAATCGTCGTTACGTCTGCCGAGGACGACAAAGAAGTGGACAGCGACGAAGCCGAGGACACGGTCGACGGCGTCGCCGGCGGCGGCGGGGGCGGTGGCGGTACGCTCGCGACCGCGTGACGGGGCGGCGACCGTACCTGCCCGTTTGGCCCATATATCACAGGTCCGTGCGAGTACTGGATCGGAGCCGAATATGCGTTGTAGCCCTGTTACGACCAAATCCAATTAAACTAAATCGAGGAGACGAAGCGAACGCAGGATCCCTTTCAGCGGCCCTTTCGCCGGAGCGTTTTTGCCCTCCGAGTGGGAGCTCTTACCTGGCCCGATGCAGGCTCGTAGTAGCCGCTGGGCTGGACAGCGATCGGCTGGATCGACGCCTCGGCCGGCTGCGTCGTTCTCGAGGGAGGCGGCTTTCCGGTAATCTTGTTCACCAGCATCGAATAAGCGCAATCCGCGGACGGCTTGTACTGTATGCTTGGAATGCTAGGAGCCTGGAAACGATTCGACGTTTTAACCTCCCAAACGCTCGTTCCTTCCTCACA
Organism: Cerceris ruficornis; assembly: GCA_963989415.1. Taxonomy (NCBI): domain Eukaryota; kingdom Metazoa; phylum Arthropoda; class Insecta; order Hymenoptera; family Crabronidae; genus Cerceris; species Cerceris ruficornis. The sequence continues at coordinate 29,276,535 of OZ022521.1, forward strand.
AATTTCATTCCAACGTTACCGCGATTTTTCGCCAACCTCCAACCTCACCCACCCACCCCCCCCCCCCCCTCCCTCACCCCCTTAATATCCTACGTTTATCTTAAAATTATCCTCCAATTAAATCGTGCAGCGTGCCGTCGCACGCCTAAACTTTTACCTCTCTTTCGTACCGCTCTTTGGAAATTTTGTTCCAACGCGTCGATAAGTCGATCAACTTCTCTCTACTTTACGAAACACGAAAAGGACACGTACCGCTTCTATTTTAGTGAACGACGGTGCGAGACTCGGATGTAGGTAAGATTCGTCGTCCTGATCCGACGATCCCTCCTCGGGTTCTATCGTTGAAAAGAGCACCAATGAGTGACACGCGAGCCGTGTATCCTCGCTCTAGCGCTTACTACGTTACGTAGAAATCGATACATCGAACAAAATTACATGGCGATACTTACGGTGGGATAAGCTAAGAAGAATCAAAGTAGGTGCGGATAATCGAATCCTGCTTTAACTTGCTTCGATTACTTCGACGCGATAACGTCGACTTCAAAGAGATCGCTACGAGACCCTGCTTTATACAAAATAATATGCGTACCGGATTCTTCCTTCTCAGGCTGTTTTTCGGGATTGTACTTTCCACTCTTGATAGCCTCGAGTACGTGTCTGTAATATCGATGCAATCGCCCGTCTATCGATAAGAACGAGAACTGCGGATTGTTTGCTTGTTTCGCCTTAATCAAGATCTCCATTTGACCACCTTGACGACTTATGAAGAGGGCCGTTTTCGTTATGATGGCATTCAGTTTCTGAGTTTCTGGCTGAAAACGCAAAGGATCTCTATGCAGAACCGCTCTTCGAAAAGGATCCACTAACTGTCGGCGGGTCTTAGCCCAGACGACAAACAATTGCGCGCCGGTCATCGACTCACCAAGGCGATGCCCTCCGGAAGCTCCAACTCCGCCGGTGGCACGAAAACCTGATCCTCCTCTTGCGAACCTTCCGATCGTTTCGGGCTTTGCGAATCTTCGCACGCCACTTTGGAACCGTTCTCCTCGTCATTGTAGCTGTACGCCACTTGACTGTACGTACTTTCCAAATCGAGAGCACGATGTAGCCTCTTCATTTCTTCCTCTGTAACGAGGACCAACGATAAAACTAATGGCCGCCCGGCAACATCCGCTTCTTCCTACTCGGCGTATCCTACGTACCATGATAAGTGGACTCCTCCGCGTCGTTATTGTACAGAGATCGATAACGTTCTTCGTCGCACATCTGTTCGACCTTCAGTTCGTCCTCTGTAAGGATAGTCCGTTGATCGAAACCACCCGTCGGTGGTTCGTACGTCCGTATATCTCCGAGCGCTCCCCGACCATCGTATCTATACACATACGATATTCGAATTAAAGTACGAAAATAGCAAAGCTTCGTACGAGTCGATCTTATCGATCTCGGCATCTGAAAATTAAGTCAACGAGCGAATCCCATCAACGTCACTCATCTGAAATAGAATACAATTACATGAAACTCAGTAACGCGCCGCTTTTAATCTCGGTTCAACTTCCTTCCCCGTGTTTATCGGCGAACGCGGAGATGAATCGACGCTCGTCTGTCGGAGACCAAAGATTCGTGCGCGAAACGTTCGGGCAATCGTCGTTACCGTACGCCGTCGACGAGAGGCGGAAAAGGGGAAAGAAGAGGGACAGCAAGAGCAACGACAATTGTAAATTTAGGCCCGACATCGCCGGAGAAAACTGATCTTATCGTTGCGAACGAGCGACTCGAGATGAGAAGGAGCTGCAGCGGGAGCAAAGTTGCGACGGTAATTGGAACGCGCGGCCGGTCGTGTGTCATCGATCACGCGTGTAGGATACGAGGCATAAATCGCGTTGTACTCTCCCGCCGGCCAGGCAGGATCTAGCGTACATCAATACGTACCGTGCCGAGCGGTCGTATTACCTACGACCGTCAGCTGCCGTTTGTCTCTCTACGCTGTGTCTCACCTTGCTGCTGCGCCGACGGCCAGCCGTAGCATCGACGTCGCGAGAGCACGTTACTCTACGGCCGTGCAGAGCGCGTATCGCGCTGCCACACCGCGCGTTCGCAGCCAAGACACCTGCGGAAACCTTAAACAGTCTCCAGATTGCTTATCCGTACGTTAAGTGTTCGTGGGAACGTCTTTCGTGGTAGCGTCTTTTGAAAATGTTGCACTTTTGTTTAGTTTCGCTTAGTCGGACGTCATTCTTCTAAAGGTTACACGTACGATGCGTTTATGCGAAAATAAGTATTCTATAGTTGAGAAATTTGTCTAGGTTAGGGAAACGGACCTGTCTATTTTCAACGTGCTATCGCCCATCCATGGTATCAAATGCTTTCCTTGATCAATCATTTTCGCCTTGTCATCATCTCGAAATAATTTGCAGCTGTATCCAAACACCAACAGCTCCTGCGGTTCTTCATCGCCATTTTTTTTACGAAGAATGCCAGAATCTATCATCCAACGCTGATTTTTTGATGCCGCCATTTTTGAGATACTACCCGCGCTAACTGTTGCCGCCGCCACTGCTACTGCTACTGCAACTGCTACTATACGCGCCAGCAATGACGCACTTAGTACCCTTCCGACACTTCGTACCTCTCCTATAGGCACCTATTCGTACGATCGCGGGGCTAACACGGTCAATGGGAGCGAACGAAACGGGGAAATGAGGGAAATAAGCAAAATCGAAAACGATCAAAGCGAACCGAGCGGCGGACGCAGGCCAACGCAGGCTAATGCGTACCAATCCGAATGATCCGAACGTTCCGACCCAACAGACCCAGCCACCCAGCCAATCAGTGTGGACGGACTATGCCGGGTTCAGTTACTTTTAGTTACATTTTGTCTCGCATATTCGGATAGCCGGGTGGCGCTTTTATTCGCCATATACATGAATCGAGTTGGATCTCTATCGATCGCTATTTCATGCTGGATTCGTATACCCCGACCCTGCTACAAACTTCTCATACTTTTACCACCCACCCTTAACTTTTCTTCTTACAAATGACAAAGAACGATGCTTTTCAACTGAAAATACAGAAATGGTGCAAAAGAGAATCAACTATCAATCTACCACAACTTTCCTGACCGCATCTGCTTAGGCTCTGTGAACACTGGAGCCCCCCCCCCCCCCCAAACGTAATTTAGGTAATTGATACAGCAAATGAAAAATGTAATGTACGGGTCGGTTCGCAGATATAAGAAGGTAAAGTTTAAAAGGTTTACCGCAATTATTAGATACCGTTTATCAATTTGTACAATAAATCGAATTACAAATATATTTAATAAATATCATCCACGTACATTCACACAAGTGCACACTTGTTTGCCAGATCCGATTGGGAGTAAAATTGAGTAGGAAATTAAGGAAGGTTGATTCCTCAACGATACAGCAAGTTCCGCAAGTACCGTATAACAGACTTCGTTAATTATGGATACGCGTACGAATTAAAAATATTCACTGTAAAATAAGGCCAGTTTCCCAGCGAAGCAACGATCTCCGATCGCTCCGTTGAAAAGTATGAACAAATTTTACTTGTCATCGGTCTATTAATTGTAAGATACGATTATCTCTGAGAATGGCGGGGACATCGTTGTTCGAAAATCTAAGACAGAATGATATTCGTGCTCCTCCGTCCGATAGTTTTAATTCCGTAGTCGGAAGAGTCGGGAGCAATGGAAATATCAATAGAAAATAAAGTACACGAACCAGGCTCCGTGGTAAAACGATAGATGATGGACACGGAAGGGCGGCAGGCAGCGAATGAAAATCCCGCGTACAACCGCGCCAGATTACGTAACCTAACAAAATGAAACCGCAATGGAAATCGTTGTATAAAAATAAAATGGAAATTGCGGTGAAAATACTTGTTAATCTAGCCTTAGCCGGGGAATGTATGTAAATAATCTTATATCATCGTCGGCGAGACGAGTCGACAAAGGTCGTGTCGGAAGACGATGCAAGAGCAGTGGCCAGCGGCCAGCAGCAGCAGCAGCAGCAGCAGTAGCGCCGTCTCACGGTTAAAACGCATTCGCGAGTATGTATTTCTCTTCTTCGTTACCGCGCTCGTGCGATCAATTAAAATTTTGAAATACACGCGAGATCGTATGAAGCGACTTCGGTCGTGAACAATCGAATTGATACGCGCAAACCGTGCAATACGCATCTCGTCGTGAGATTCGGTAGAATCGGGGATGACGCTTCGTCAAACGATAATTATCGACTATCATCGCTTACACTTGCTTTTGCCGTCGAGCAATTTTTTCCAAAGATCAAATTGTTCGCTATACTTAACCATGTGTATACTTATACTCCGTTGAACGTTGCACGCATTGTACGATATTTTTTTGTTCAGGAACTCATTGGCGTGAATTCGTTTGATTCCTAGCTTGTCGGCAACGATCCCAGTTATGAAAACGTCCTCCAATTTAAGATAAGTTTGGTTCAACGCTGCCTCATACAATTTACGCACAATATCGGTCGACAAAAGATACGCAGGTCCTGTCGTAAAGTCAGGAAACACGGTACGCTCAAATTGCTCCTGAGAGACGTAATACTTGCTTTTTTTATTCCTAATGGGTTTCCACTTCTTAGCCAGCCTGCCAAATATTGTGTTTCTATCTTTGGCGTGCCTGTTTACGAACGACTGTAGGCACGGAACATTGATGAACATGTCGTCGTCCGTCTTAAGAACAAACTTGACTTTGGAACAATAACTGTCCACCCATTCCAACGTGGAGATGGTCTTGAGCGTCAAGTTGGAATAAGAGTCTAGAAATTTTCCTCGAATCATGTCGTTGTAAATTTTTTGCTCCTTCTTGAGAACAGCCTCCACCTTAGGATCGGCCGTAGCGCCTAGCATAAAGAGTACGCCGACGTCGCTTCTCTGTCCAAAGTGTCCCCACGTCTGCCTTATCGCCGTTCTAGCTTTCAGGTGCGTAGGCGCGGACATTATCATTATAACTAAGTCCATGTCTCGTCCAAAATTGGGACACTTGTCCGGAATCGGCACGACGTGCCCAGCTTCATATATAGCGCGAGCGGTACAGTCGTTTCCAGTCGAAGCGGTACTTTTGGTGTTGTTTGGAACGACGTCGATTCGCGCGGAGACTAAGCGCCTCTCGTCGGTTTTCTTGGACTCACGGGAGGTCGAGGCACTCGCGGGAGAGGACGTCTGCGAACCCGAGGAAATTGGGCTGGTGGTAATGGAGCCCGAAGCGTAGCTTACATTTGACGAGCCGCTCGGCAAGATTTCAAAGGTGGCATTCTTGAGCAACGTCGCCGGTCGTGCGTCCACGCTGTGATTCGAGCGATGCGAAAGGGTCTCTCGATACGCCGAATGACCTGCAATATAATGCAAATGAGTTTCTTCGAGAGGATCGCGCCGAAATCGGTTTGCAGGAGGAAAACTTTGACGCAAACTTCTGCGAACACGCAACGCGTTCGATCCCGCGCGATTACGATGCTCCGGAGGAACGTGGCCGATATGCAACGAAGGAGAACACCGACAACACGGGAATAGGAATAAGGTAAAGAGGAGGGAAAGAGTTAAAAGATCGGTGAGAAGGGAACGGTGGGGCGATACTCACTGACATTGCGAGGTAAGGCGAACTGAGGGACGTCGTAGTAAGTACGATAATACGCATAGAAGGTGAGCCCGATTAACCCGAGAAACAGTGTCTGTAGAGGACGACTGCGAAGATGCAGGAATTGGTACATGACGGCTACTCGAAATTCAACGTTCGCCGTTTGTTCGCTTTATTTACGAATCGATATCTCCGACGGTGCAGTTCTCCGATGGACGCCGCCGTCTTGGTGCTCGATACACGTTGCCGTACATACGATACTGCTTTCGAGTCTCTGCATTGGAGATTTTTCCGGCCGATAGGTTATTCCCATGCTGCCTGTTCCAACTACCCGCAGCACTGCGCGGTGTTTCCCCTTCCTCCGACTTTCCTTTCAAACGATATGGCCGAGTAGAAATGGTTATTTTCGCTCAACGTTGCTTCGCCTTATTCGCTTTTCCAGCGATATTTCGTGGTATTCGTTCGTCGTTACGGTTCCATTTGTGCGTCGTTACGGCTCCATTCGTCCATGCCACGGTGTGTGGACTTTGTTGGGACGATACGATACGGCACGATACGATACGATACGGTACGGCGAGTCCATACGGACAGGACGTAACTCTCGAGCACAAAACTCACAGTCGCAAACTGGCACAAACACGTAAATATGTCCTTCGTGCAAAATGATCGACCATCATGACCTTCGACTGATTTATCGCCGTTCGCGTTTTAACCGTTGCCTCAGCTGGCCTCAGCTCCAAGCGAGTCCTGGTCGAAGCCGTTTGGACGATCGGTGTCAAAGTCGGTAGAATCACCGTCACCGTTAGGCGTCACTGTCGTCGTACTCGGTCGCCGTCGGCGATAGGTCCTGTCGCTACTGACCGCCAATGATAGTGTACGTTGCTCGGCAACCTTGGCGCTCGAAAAGCTCGGAAATGTCGACAGAGGGACGTTAAACGCAAAGTTGCCAGCAACCGTGAACGCTTGTCAGTTCAATTGGATAGATCCGTCGACTGGAAGACCCTCCCATCCGACGAGCGATTTCAGGGACGAAGTAACCGTCAACGCGTCCGTCTATGCTTTTGTAATTGCGGGATTTCAGTGTCCATCACCGATCTTCATTTTCATTTTCATTTTCATTTTCATTTTCATTTTCATTTTCATTTTCATTTTCATTTTCATTTATATTTTCAGTTTCATTTTCACCATCTATATAGTTCTCCGTCGCTTCCCATTTATTATTTTCCGTCCACTGTGGAACGTTTCTCTTACTTTAGAATCGGTTTCGTTTTACTATGAATCGAAATATCTCGCAAGTGTTCGTTAACGCGTCAAGCATCGCGCAACATTGCGGGATATCATCAAAGCCAATTGGAGGTGAGAAATAGCTGGAGCGCGCTCAATATCCTTTTGTTTGACAAACGGTCACACAGAATTCGGTGAAGCTTCTCAAGAGCTTCTCGAAACGGTTCCCGGATGCTTCTCGTTTGTCGGCCTTTTTCGACCGAGCTACTGCCTCTGTGCCCGAGAGATGACACCACCGTTTTAGTTAGAACACTCAAAATTGCCCGATTCGTTGGAATTCTTATCATCGACCGCTCGTACCCATGTACCGGTCGGTGTTTGGAACTACTGTAAAACAGTAGAATCTGGTCGAAGCGATCGTGGCGGTCGTCGAATCCGAAGGAAAAGTACATGTTACCGATCACAGAAAAATTTAAGAAAAATACCTGACGACACCTAGCGACAAACAACAAAACTAAAAACCCCCCACCTAAATACCCTCCGCCACATCTGCATTACCCTCCACACCCCGGAAAATTACCCCTTGCACCACACCCCCGACACTCGCACACCTACTTCCACCCAACACCCACCCACCCATTGATCGTTGAAGTTACATGCTATTACTACTATCCTTTCAATGAGCGGTAATTGGAAAATTGAAAAAGGACCGACAAGTCCGAACGAGAAGCAGCGGACGATTTCGAATCGCATCGAGCCGGTCATATCGGACCCACGATACGCAACGATTGGCATCCATAAGGAGTCAAGTATCCCTAAAAAAAAAGTCGAGCAGACGTCGTCCGAAAATTTTCCGCGTCCGCTGCTTTTCCCCAGACACGCCAATGAAAATGAAGGTCGAGGGAGGAAGGACGAGAAATGGACGGAGAAAAAGGAAGACGGATGAAGGATGAAGAATATTGGAGAGAAAAAAGAAATGGTTGAAACGGTGGGACACGGTCATCGACGCGTTGGAAGATAATACCGCGTGATTCACCTTCTCACGATTCGAGGTTGCAGCTGCTAGGAAGCGGACGACGGATCGATCGATAACCTATTTTTCCGTGGTTGGCAAGCCGCCAGAATTCCTGGGAAACTCGCTGACTCCGTGGAGTCGCGCGGAGTGACGCGGGGAGACGCGAGGAGAAGCGAGGAGACGCGAGGAAACGCCGTCCTAGGTCACGAATCTTTTTGGAGAACCAACGAGATCTCGGCCAGCCGAGGTAACGAAGAAACGGAAAGCCGAGAAAAACTGACGGTGCTTCCACCAATCGATACCAACGTTTCTTACGTCGACGTTTCTAGGGAAACCCGATTCCGAAGCTTCGACGCGAAGAGCTTGGCGCACCGAAGCAACGCCGATTCGCGAGGGACGTTCAGAGGTTCCGTTGTCTCCGTAGCAGACGAGAATGTTTTGGCAAGCGCAAAGAAAAAATGCGAAACGTTATCGAAGAGGCGGAATGGCCGACCACAGCGTTAAATATGTATCGTTTCCTATTTTTGCCGGCAACGCGAGGGCATCGAGCGATCGTTGTCGGGACGGTCGGTCGGAGGTCGAGTGGTTCCGCCGGTGCAGAAGGAAAGCACCAGTCGAAAGAACGCTTGCAAGAGAAACGAGGAAGAATTGCGAAGGCCGCTTGTTTGCGTCGCGTTGCCCCTCCGGCGGCTGTACTCAGGCTCGATGGGTACCGGCCGATTTCCGCCGGTACCGATAATCAGGGAGTCAGCAACGCCACCGCCACCGCCACCGCCACCGCCACCGGCATCGGCACCATCGAACCGCGCCGTCCCGATCAATGGCTGCCGTGCGAGCACCTCTTATTCTCGGTTATCCTCGTCCTTGTCCCCCTCAAGCTTTGCGCGCCCTATGGTCTTGCCTGCCGACGGCGGACCTACGGTCTTGGTCCATCCGTTGCGACGGTTGCATCGTCCCTTCGCTTTTTCGTTTCTTCGTCCTTTCCCTACTCTTCATTCGTTGGCCCGCTGTGCTTCGTTATCTCTGTCCCTCGTTACCTTTCTTCTTCTCGACTGCTCTCGCGGAATCGTTCCCGGCATGCTCACGATGCTTTCTTAGAATCATAGATCGAACGATATCAACGATTTCGAGTCCCCGTTTCTCTTTCTCCCTCGGCCGATGGATCCCCTTTTTCCGTCGATCGGTTTTTTGATCGACCTACCTCGTTCAAACTCTCTACCGCCACGGCTTCGATCCTTTCTCTCTCTCTCTCTCTCTCTCTCTCTTTTCTCCCGGTTCCCATCAACCTGTTTTCTCTTTAAACACATATATCTATCGCAGAGCTGCCCTCCTCCGCCTCCTTCTAGCCACGGTATTTTTCATCGGCGTCGGCGTCGGCGTCGGCGTCGAAGTCGGAGTCGGAGTCGGCGCCGGCGTCGGTATCGGCGTAATCGCGGCGTTGTCGTCTTGCTCGCTGGTCAGTCGACGAGCGGAGTGAGACGATCGCGCGAACCTTTGCGAACGGTATTCGGCCGCTTCGCGTTTTGAGTTTGCGTTTTGCGTTTTGCGTTTTGCGTTTTGCGTTTCGCGTTTCGACAAGAATTTTCTACGCTTCGTGCGCGGTGTTTACACGACCAAAGTGGACCCGAAGGAGGAAGAGCGTCGGGGTACGCGGCGGAGGTGAGCAAAAGGAAGCGCTGCTACGGTCGAAGACGCAACTTGGAAGAGCTCGATGAAACGCGAATACTCTTAAGATGATATCCCGTGTTTCGGGATCGCGGTCAGGCACCGCTTGAACAAAAGGTCAGTTTCGGCAAGGTCACCTTGGTCAGCGATCGGCCGATTGGGGAAAGAGACGTACGAAAATCTAGAATGGGCAACGGTCGGTGAGGGTGACTGCGAGCGCGTTGAAAGTAGTAAACTCATTGTCAGGTGACACGCGCAAAGAAACCGCGAGGCAAGCTTGTCCGGAAATGGCTGCGTTTCTCGATGAAAACTTCCCGTCGACCGACGACCAACGACCAACGACGACACACCCAACAAGGACGCCGTACGAATCACGAGTCTAGCCGGGTCTGGAAGCGGAGCGAAACGAGCGCTCGAATCGATAATACGTGATCGCAAGAGAGATTCCTCGAGTCGAGGAGAATTTCGATTCACCGGGGCAAACTGTCAGCGTTGCTTTACCAAATCGAGCCGGTGCTAATTTACAATCGTAACGTACTAGGTTCCGTCGACGAGCTCGTCCTCGGATCGAAGGATATTTCAAGGGGTCGGGGTGTTGGTGGGTACTGGTGGGCCGGGGGGGGGGGGGGGGGGTAGATGCAGCGGAGCGCGTACGTCGGAGCGTTCCGAGCGGAGAGGGTGAGGTTGCTCGTGTTCGAGGGATGGACGGTGGGGGTGGAAGGAGCAGGGAGCAAAGGGGTAAGGGGTAAAAGGGTGGACGGGGGAAGGGGAAGGGGAAGGGTACGAGGAGCTCAAAACTCGAACCGCAAAGATCGTTCGGTCGGTCCGTGTCAGGTGTTTGGTGTATGGTGCGCCGACCGACCCGGACTTTGCGTTCCTCGCAGTCAGGAAGCGACTTATCGCCAGTCCGCGGCAGATAGGCGGTCACGCCGGCGCGCGAGTCGAAGAGCGACGGGCCGACTCGGAGCTTCCCGTCTCTCGGCAGACTCTCTTGCGTCGCCAATCGAAGCACCGCGTACGTATCGCCCGACGGTCTTCCATCCACTCTACCCGCGTATTCCAACGTACTTGAACGTGCATCGGGACGCGACGACGGTCGATTCTTCGTTCCTTTCGAACGACGTAGCCTCGGGATCGTCGTCAAACGGTCGGACAAGATCGCGATCTCTATCGGTTTACCATCTGTCGTTTGCCCGCCACCTCGGCTCGGTCGATTCGATCGTGTCGACGGAGGAGGAAGCTTTTCCTGCTCGTACAGTGGTGACGTTTTACGTTTTACGTTTACGAGGCCAAGCGCGACGAAAACGTGCTTCACGAACTACGAAAAGGAAGACCAAAGAATCCGCGCACGGCATTTTCGCCGCACATTTCCTGAAACGAGGGAAAGGATCTTCTCCTCCCCGTCCCACCACTCCGGCTCGAGATCGACGACGTTGCGGACGCGCGTATTTCGCTTTAAAATATCATTTACAGATCTGGGTTAAAGGTTTGATCGGAGCCCGCATACGAGCTGCCCTCACTCCGAGTCGGGTCGCTCGAATTCATTTGCGCACGCGTTCGAGGCTGACACGCACTCGCCGCTCGACGTTCGCTGCTCTTCGCTCGTTCGCTAGTCGCTTCCGACCTCGAGCAGGCCGAAACCCACGTTTTTTCCGTCAAACTTTCTCGAATCGACGTTCGCGCTTCTGTTCGTTGCCGGGGTCGTACGAGTCAGCGATTTGGTCGACCGTCGCCGGAAAGAAAAAAAAAATCGGCCGAACGGAATCCGCCGCGGACGATAAGTACGTTTCGGTTGTTCGATCGATAGATCGTCTACTCCGACTCGAGGCCAAATGTCTCGAGAAATCGCGGGGTTTCGCGTCCAGCTGGCGACGATCAGCCAAACAGGAGAGGCATAGATAGATAACAGTTGGGGAGGGGGGGGGGGGGGGGGGGAGGCAGAGAGAGAGATTGAGAGAGAGAGAGGGAGAGGGAACGGAATCTTTTGAAAAACTGATCGAACGAATTTTTTTTCCTTGCATCGCAGGTGCTGGGGCTCTCCGTGAGGGAGGTCCTGTTCGTCGAGTTCAACGGGCTCGACGGTTTCGAGGATAAAATTGGACGGACGAAGCCAACGAGCGTAATACCGAAGGACCGGAAGACCGCGACGGCAACGAGAACGACGAGGACGGCGAGGACGACGAAGACGACCAAGACGCGACCGCGGACGCGGACGAGGGAGGTGTGCGGAATTTCCACGACAAGGACAAGGGCGAGGACGACGACGACGACGACGATACCGTGACCAGCCGAGACGACTAGGCCTCCGCGCGGGAGGTCCTAGCGCAGCGGCCTTCCAGTCCCTCTCTCGAGATGATCGATCCAAGTTCGTCCGAGGAGGAGAGCGAGGAGGACCAGAGCCCCCAGCATGGCGCCGGAGCGGCCGGGGGAGCCGGAAGCGGAGGACGCGCCGGAAGCGGAAGCTCCCATGGCCCTCGCCGGCAGGCCGCATCCGGCGTTGGGGGCCTGGGGGGCGCGAGCGGCCCCGTCTCCGGGAGCGCGAACTCTCTGGCCTCCGGGCTGACCGCGTCGCCGGGATCCGCCGGCGGCCTGGGGCCTGGCCACGGAGCTCGACTCGCCGGAGCTTTGGCCCACCAGGAGCCCTCCGGTGGCTCTGGGACCGCCGGGGCCGCGGCCCCCGCCACCTCGGGGAACCTCGACGTTCCGGGCCTCTCGAGCGCGAGAAACTCTCTCTCGCCGTCGATGTCCGCCGCGCAGGACGCGGCCAACTACGCTCAGAGGCCCACCAGTCCCTCGCCCTCTCTTGCCAGCGAGAAAACTGAGACGGATTTGCAGGTAAACTTGATCTTTTTCCACTCCTCTTTCCTCTTTCATCCTTTTCCTTTTCGTTTTACATGCCTTCTTCCTTCCTTCCTTTCTTTCTTTCTTTCATTCTTTCTCTTTTTCTCTCTTCTTGACCGCAGGACAAGCAGGAGCGAGAGGAGGAGGAGAGGAAAACCAGAATTCAACTGTACGTCTTCATATCGAGATGCATAGCTTATCCGTTCAATGCCAAGCAGCCTATGGACATGACACGGAGGCAGCTGAAAGTGACCAAGCAGCAGCTAGAGACCATCTGCTCTCGCTTCCAGGTGATGCGCCGCGGTCTCTCGGAACGGTGGCCCGTTCGTTTCTCCCGATACGCTCCCGCCGCTCTCGCCGCTCCTAGCCCTCTCGACCGTATACATATTCCGTTTTCGCTTACCTGAGTGGCTGCCCTCCGGAGACGTAGATAGCCACCCGTCGAGCATCTCGAGAATCCCGAGAAGACTTCCGAAACCCCTCGATGCGGGAGACGTCAGACGTCGTTTCGAAGCCATACGCGCGGTATCTCGCGTACGTGACCCTGACACGGCCTCCCGTCGTCGAGAGGAGAGACACTCCGACCGGAGAGATCGATACGCGCTAGAGGCGCGAGGCGCGACGCGCGACACGCGACACGCGACACGAGGGGGCTGCGGTGCGGAGCGGGGTCAAGCGGAAGCGATGCCGACCGCCGTGGAGCGAATAGGAGCGAATGGGAGCGTAGAGGAGCGTAGAGGAGCGTAGAGGAGCAAAGGTACCAAAGCCGATCCTTGAAGCGAACGATTCTCCTCCTTTGCAGAGCTTCCTGAAGGGCGAAACGCAGATAATGGCGGACGAAGCGTTTCATAACGCAATACAAAATTACTTCGACGTCTTTCTCAAATCCGACAGAGTGATCCGAATGGTTCAAAGCGGTTCTTGCTCCCAGCTCGACTTCCGCGAGGTGTTCAAGAAGAACATTGAGAAGCGTGTTCGGAGCCTCCCGGAAATCGACGGACTGAGCAAAGAGACTGTACTTACGTCCTGGTTGGCCAAATTCGACTGTATAATGAAAGGTACGGGCGACGAAGAGACCAAGAGGCCCTCCAGGATGCAACAGCAGTCTTTGAACTCGGAGCTGATCCTGTCGAAGGAGCAATTGTACGACATGTTCCAGCAGATTCTCGGTATCAAGAAGTTCGAGCATCAGCTTCTGTTCAACGCCCTCCTGTTGGATTCAGCCGACGAGCAGGCTGCCGCCATCAGGAGGGAGCTGGACGGTCGCATACAGAGGGTCAACGAGATGGAGAAGGTACGTGTCTCCAGGGTGATTTCCTCAGCCCATTTTCGTTTGATCTCGGTAGGGGCCAGAACAGTGAGCGGGGTCATCGGGGTGAACGTGGCCATGCAGCCTAGGGGACTCGACGGGATTGGCCCAGCGGACCGACACAGTAGACACGATAGAGGCGTTAGAGGCGTTAGAGGCGTTAGAGACGTCAGAGGCGTTAGAGGGGTTAGAGGCCTTAGAGGCATTAGACGCGTTAGAGGCGTTAGACGCGTTTGACGCGTGAGACGAGAGACGGCACCTGGAATGCGCGGCAAACGATCCTGCTACCGCTTCGTTTCTCACGAAATCGACCATCCTTTTCCCGTAGAATCGCAAGCTAATGCCCCGGTTCCTCCTGAAAGAGATGGAGTCGCTCTACATCGAGGAGCTCAAGTCGTCTATCAACCTGCTAATGGCTAATTTGGAGTCGTTGCCGGTCTCCAAGGGTTCGATAGACAGCAAGTACGGGCTGCAGAAGCTGAAGCGCTACAACCATCGTAGTGAGCGCTCCCGCTGCCGCAGTCAGAATTCCCTCGGTAAACTGGAGGGCGACTCCGCCGATTCCGAACCCCAGCTAACCAAAATGGACGTAGGCCTGACCTTTCAGCTGGAGGTTGTCGTTATGGAGGTGAAAGGCCTCAAGAGTCTCCCACCCAATAGAATAGTTTACTGCACGATGGAGGTCGAGGGTGGGGAGAAGCTGCAGACCGATCAGGCCGAGGCCTCCAAGCCCATGTGAGTATCGAGTGTACCCGAGCCGCGTTCCGGCGCGACGTCCCACCTCGATCCTCCGAGTCAGGATAGAGGCGGTATCGCAAGCACTTCCCTTCCCCTCTCGGGGGAAAACGAACCTTTCAGGTGGGACACCCAGGGCGACTTTACGACGATGCACCCCCTGCCGGTGGTGAAGGTCCGCCTTTACACGGAGAACCCGGCGATACTTTCTCTCGAGGACAAGGAGCTCGGTAAGGTGATCCTACGGCCGAATCCGCTCTCGTGCAAGGTACCCGAATGGCACCGAATGACCGTTCCGAAGAACTGCGCCGACCAGGATCTTCGAATGAAGATCACCTGCCGGATGGACAAGCCACTCAACATGAAGCATTGCGGCTACCTCTACGCGATGGGCAAGTCCGTATGGAAAAAATGGAAGAAGCGGTACTACGTGTTGGTCCAAGTCTCGCAGTACACGTTTGCGATGTGCTCGTACAAAGAAAAGAAAAGCGAGCCGTCGGAAATGATGCAGCTCGATGGCTATACGGTGGACTATATCGAGGCCGTTTCCGCCAATCTCATGGTCGGCATGGACTTGGAAGGCGGAAGGTAAAGCCTGACTTTCATCCGGCCGAGCTCACAGGAGGGTTTGGGGGAGGGGGGAACGACGACAACGGGAAGCGAACGAGAAGGAGGGCCGCTCGAGGGCGTCTGCCTTTGTCTCTGCCCTTCTTGCGATCCTCCTTCCTCGCTTTTCCCGTCCATCCTTTCTCTTCTTTCCCGTCTCTCCTACCCCCTCGTTCTCGGTCATCCTCCTTTCCTCTCCTTTCCCTTCCTTTTCTTTCCTTTCCTTTCCTTTCCTTTCCTTCCCTCTAACTTCTTCTTTTCCTTCTCCTTTTTCTTTTCGACCTCGTGTCGCGTTCCGGTCGGCTCCCTTACCTTATCTCACTCTACCTCGTTACCTTATTACCTTTAGTACTTTGGCCTTATATTTTGGCAAAGGATGCTAAAAGGAAAGGGGAAATTTGACCCTTTCGCCGACGCTTCCGCTCTTCCGTTTCTCACTCTTCCATGTTCGTTGGTCAGGTACTTTTTCAACGCGGTTCGCGAAGGGGACAACATAGTTTTCGCCTCGGACGATGAGAACGAGTGTCACCTTTGGGTGATGGCCATGTACAGAGCTACCGGTCAGTCTCACAAGCCCACCCCGCCGGTCTCGGTCGCCGACAAAAATTCCACCATCAGCAAGATTCAGGGCGACGCCGACAGAGCCAAGAAGCACGGAATGGAGGATTACATAAGCGCCGATCCTTGTAAATTTGACCACGCGGCTCTCTTCAAGTTTCTGCAAAACCTCATACTCGATTACAGGCTCAACGACCCTTACTGCTCCCTTGGATGGTTCTCGCCCGGACAGGTTTTCGTCTTGGACGAGTATTGCGCCAGGTAACGGAGTAGCGGACGAGAGCGTCGCTTCTATGCAAAGAAAGAATTAGTATATACGTGGATCGTAATCGTCTCTTTCCCTTACGATTAGTCTCCCTCTGCCACCGGCTAAGCCGTATTTCCATTCGCAGATACGGCGTTCGTGGATGCTTCCGTCACCTTTGCTACTTGCACGACCTTCTCGACAGAATCGACCGAGGAGTCATGATAGATCCCACCCTGATACACTTCAGCTTTGCCTTTTGCGCCACTCACGTTTACGGAAACAGGACCGACGGCGTCGGGTCCATCACCCACGAGGAGAAGGACAAGTTTCAGGAGATCAAAGAGAGGCTCAGGCAGATTCTCGAGAAGCAGATCACGAATTTCAGGTATCTCGAGCTGCTACCTCGAGCTGCTACCTCGAGCTGGTATCTCGAGCGGCTACCTCAGCGAATCGAAAGCAAGTTGCTCGATTCTTCGCTGACTCGCGCGTTCGCTCGGTAACCGCGCGCCTACGTACGTCTAATGCCGTTCGAATGATCAGGTTTAGCTTTCCGTTTGGTCGGCCGGAAGGCGCCCTGAAGGCCACCTTGTCGCTTCTCGAGCGGGTCATGATGAAGGACAGCGTGACTCCGGTGGCCCAAGAGGAGGTCAAGACTTTGATCAAAAGCTGCCTCGAGACGGCCGCCCTGGTCAATTACACCAAACTCTCGGCCGAGGCTAAGATCGAAGACGATCTCAGCGGAGAGGTTTGCGTTCCTCCCAGCAAGAAGCTGGAGGATCTCATTCATCTCGCTGAGTTGTGCGTCG
Source organism: Cerceris ruficornis (assembly GCA_963989415.1). Classification (NCBI taxonomy): domain Eukaryota; kingdom Metazoa; phylum Arthropoda; class Insecta; order Hymenoptera; family Crabronidae; genus Cerceris; species Cerceris ruficornis. Next base: position 29,293,158 of record OZ022521.1, read on the forward strand.
ATTTGCTTCAACAAAACGAAGAACATTATTCGGAGGTATTAGTTGGGTTTTTAGAACTTAGAATCGATTCACGAAGCTCTCGAGGGAGATGGAACGCTTTCGTGCGGCGAAAAGCGAGCGAGCCATGAGAAAAGCTCGCCGACCGATGACCGATGACCGATGACCGATGGCCGATGACCGATGGTCGATGGTCGGCGACCAACGGACGAGGGACGCGGGGATAGGAGATTCGCGTTTCGACCTCTCGGAAGACGTGACCGCGACGGCGCGCGCTACAATTTTAGAGCGCGATACAGAGGAACACCGCCCGAATCGTAGAAAAAGCCTGCTAGACATCTTCGTCTTCCGAGAATCTCGAGAGCTTCGGCCGCTCAGAGCGATCGCCCCAACGCGTCGCTCCGAGCAACATCGAATATCCCCACCGTATATGTGTGACGTCCAATATTTTCACGATCCGCTCCTACTACACTGTACCGCAGGCGTTCGCATGGTTCAGCGATCTGATGGTGGAGCACGCCGAGATCTTCTGGTCCCTCTTTGCCGTCGACATGGACAAGGTGTTGACGGAGCAGCCCCCGGACACCTGGGACAGTTTCCCGCTCTTCCAGATAATGAACGATTATCTGAGAACGGACGGTGGGTATCGCTTAACGGGCAAGTCTGCCCGACCCAAACCAAGTATGTAACCCGTAACGCGTCTACTTGCTTCCGTCGGCAGACAACCTGAAGAACGGCCGCTTTCACCAACACCTTCGCGACACCTTTGCCCCGTTGGTCGTGCGGTACGTCGACCTCATGGAAACATCGATAGCCCAGTCCATTCACAAGGGTTTCGAGAAGGAGCGCTGGGAGATCAAGGGCAACGGATGCGCCACTTCCGAGGATCTCTTTTGGAAGCTCGACGCTCTGCAATCTTTCATCGGTGGCCTCCATTGGCCCGATCAGGAGTTTCGCCAGCATCTCGAGCAAAGGCTCAAGCTCATGGCTTGCGACATGATCGACTCTTGCATACAGAGAACGGACACCGCCTTTCAGCAGTGGCTGAAAAAGGGCGTCACGTTTATCTCCACCGATTACATCATTCCCTCGGAAATGTGCGCGATGGTCAACGTCATTCTTGACGCGAAGAACCAAAGCTTCAAGCTCTGCACCGTCGACGGCGTCGACCTGGTAACTTCCGACCTCATTCCTACCGTTCCTTATCGCTTCGTTATCCGCCCGCGTCACTTACCTCGCTCTGTTGCATTTTCAGCACCAGTATCACTCCAAGATCGACGATCTCATAGAAAAGACCTCGGCCGCGATGAATCAGGGCATGATCAACAAATTGGTCACCGTCTTGGAAACGACCCTCTCCAAGCTGTCGCGCTACGACGAGGGTTCTTTCATAGGTTCCATCCTAAGCTTTACGGTACTGTATTCTTCGTATGCACCGTATCATATTAACTATATCAATAATACATTTCAAGCCGCGGTTTCCTCCAAACCGAAACCCTCGACGGTTCGATCGATCGATCGATTCACACGGTGCTGCTTTCAGAAGGTATCGGGAAGCGGCAAGGACATGGGACAGGCCTACGTCAATTTCACGAGAAACTGCATGGATCAGATTCGCGGCAAAGTCTCGGACGAACTGTGGATTCTCACTTTCTTCGAGGTACGTATAATATGTTATATCGTGTCATATCACCCACGCATCCACGGATTCCCGAGGCTACGACTTACGACTTTCCACTTTCCTCTTACGCGTTTCGCGGCATCTTTCAGCAATGGTACACGGCACAGATCCAAATGCTCTGTAACTGGCTCTCGGAGAGACTCGATCATAGCTTGCATCTCTATCAATGTACCTGTCTCGCTCATATCGTCAAGAAGATTTACTCGGACTTCGAGCTCCAGGGTGTCATGGAGGAAAAACTCAACTCGAAGACATATCAGACTATATTCAAGAGAATGCAGACGGAGGAAGCAACTTGTGCCTTAACTATGAGCGCTCAGAACGAAGAGTAAGTACGCAACGTCCGCGGCTCGATCAGCGAGCGACGCGCCGCGGTGTCTGCTCTAACGGTAGACGCACGACGCTCACTGTCCCCTGCTGCGATCACCATTTTAGGGGCCTTTCGGAGAACGGTAACGACGAAGAGGTGGAGCGACCGAAGACGAAGGTGACTATCGTCGAGACGATTGCCGGAGACGACGCCAATTACGCGGCCAACATCAGCAATGTTACCTCCAACGTTGTCGGCAAGGTCGGAAGCATGTTCGGCAAGGGCATCGGTGGTCTTTCCATGAAATTCGGCGGAGCCACCAGTTGGTTCTAATTACTCTTTCTAGTACTCTGCCAATATCCTAACGCGCGAATAGTACACTCCTTTCGTCGACAAATGTATCCGATCGACAGTTTTACCGAGAGGAGGAGCTTCGAGACGTAGCAGGTACACGTATACCTTCAGAGATTCGAGATTCGAGATTCGAGAATCCTGTTTCGAGACTCGAGGGACTAAAAAAGCCGCCTTCTATCCTACAATCTCGTTCGCGCTCCAACCAACAATACGTGTAATTTACGTGCCCATTGCCGCGCAATTGTCGCGCAATTGCCACGTAATTGCCGTGTGATTGCCGCGAGAGGGAATCGCGACTGCGAGGCTTCTACCTCGGGACGAACTAGAACGAACAAAATCTAAGAGGACGGCGAACGACCGAAGGAGACGACCTCGAACGCTAGGCTATTCTTCTCGGTTAAAATGTTACAATTTTTTCTTCCGGTTAGCCGAGATATATCGTTGCACGGTATATCGTCGATCGGTCAATCGATCAATCGATCAATCGGTATATCGATTATATCATTTTCCAAACGGCTCTAAATTAGACGTTACCCTCATACTCCTCGCTTTGACTCTACATGTCGAGCAAACTACCCTGTACGACTCTTTCCCTTTCCCTTTCTCTTTCTCTTTCTCTTTCTCTTTCTCTTTCTCTTTCTCTTTCTCTTCCTCTTCCTCTTTCTCTGTCTCTTTCTCTTTCTCTTTCTCTTCCTCTTCCTCTTTCTCATCATCTTCCTCTTTCTCTTTCTTTTTCTCTCCGCTTGCTCTCCCCGTCCGTCCCCTCCGTACCTCTTCACCGTCTACTCCATTTCTCTTCTTGAGTCACCAACGTTGCCGCTCCTTCTTCTTTTCATTATTTTGCAAACCAAGAATGCAAACGATCCATCTCGGGCTCTCGCGATCGAAGCCGATTACGATTCAGGAAAAAAGAAATCGAATTTTTCGAGACCAGAGGTCCTAGCATGAAAGAGAAAGAAAACGTAGCGTCAAAACCCCTAACGATGAACCCTTATTATCATCAGCCATTTGCCACCCTAAATATTATAGAGTTCTTGTTATTATTGGTATTATTGTTTCTCTTTTATTTATTTATTTTTTCTTTCCTCTTCTTTTATTATGAACGGTCCTATTGGTCGTGTTCACTTCTGTCTTCTTCTCGTTCTCTTTCTTCTCCGTATTATTATTATTATTATCGTTAGAATTAGACACACCATACTACAATTGTAATAATAATTCTTGCTATTTATCGTTGCTATTATTATCGTTACCGTTATCGTTATCGTTACCGTTACCGTTACCTTTACCGTTACCGTTACCGTTACCGTTACCGTTACCGTTACCGTTACCGTTACCGTTATCGTTACCGTTACCGTTATCGTTATTAATGCTATCGGCATTAATAATTCCCTTACGATGATATGACCATCTAGATTAGGACATTTACAAAAGGGTCTCCTTTTGGTTCGATTAACGGCACTCTTGCGGTACTTGCTCTTCAATGAATTAGGTCTCTCTCTCCGTTTCTCCGAATTTTAAACTCTTTCTCCCTCTATATTTCCCTCGAATCCGAACTCTCTTCGTAGCATCTCCAGTCTTTGGGCTTTCGCCTCTCCCTGTTTCTCGGTCTTCTCCTTTCCTTACTATAGGCGCACACAGACACAAGTACACGGACGGAAAGACGAACACGAACGCGAATTCGAATGCAAATGCGAATGCGAATGCGAATGCGAAAGCGAATGCGAATGCGAAAGCGAATGCAAATGCGAATGTGAATGCGAATGGGAATACGAATGCGAATATGAATGTGAATACGAATACGAATAATATCAAGGAAGTGATAACACTAAACAGGTAAACGATCACGAATACACATAGTAACAGACGCCGTTACAGAGGCAATTACAAGTGCAGAGGTAAATACGTTAGAAATATTCTCGTTCCACGGGCCCTCTCTTCGTTACTCCTTCTCTTTGCCTCCGTTGCATTACTCGTTACACGTTACACGTTACGCGTTACGCGCCATGCGCCACACGTTATCGAGACTACAGATGTTTTGTTGAGAGCCAAAGAGAGGGTCTTTTTACTCTAGCCAGTGTTCTAGTCGATTAAACTTCTATCTCAACTGTTGTTCTCTCGTTAATAAAAAGTCCGAGAAAGAAGATTGACGACGGTTCAGACCGTATACCCAAATTGAATTTCCTTCTGACGATCGAAGGTGCACATTACGCGACACTCGCATTACCCGCTTCACACTCTCACTCGTATCGGTCCATAAACGTTTCGATCGTTCGTTCGTTCGTTCGTTCGTTCGTTCGTTCATTCATTTATTCATTCCCTTATTTACTCATCTATTTCTTACTGTACGACACAGGCCCTTTGGTATGCAAATGAACAACCAAACGACATATGTTTCATCGAGCGTTTCGTCCGTTCGGTTCCTGTCGTTCCCATTGCCGGTAATTTTATAATCGTTACATTATACAGTTCGCGAAAAAACTCACGGCGAAACGGAGCGCCCACGCATAGAACGATCCTCGTATGACCGTTAGCAAGCTACGTAACATTTTCTAACCGGCAACTTTCATGCACGCAACACGCATCTTCGCATAGTATTGCCATTGTACCGAGAGCGAATGCATTTTTTGTAAATAAACGTTGTGCTAATGTTGGTACTTCGTGTTCTTGCTGAAAAGAGCTTAGAGTAGATTACTTTCGAGCTTGCTTGGAGTCGATTCATACATGTTAGGTCGTGTTCATTCTTCAACCTTTACGTTATACATTCTACGTAAACACTCAAAACCAAATGTTAGTCGAACATTTCCTTCGCCCACAATCGGTTGCATCTAAATGCGCACTCGCGCGTCATTAAACCCGACCGCTTTTCTTCACTTTCTTTCTCCCCCCTTCTTTGTACAACCTTTGCATTCGTTTTCCACCTCGTTTCAATTGAAATTTCACATACACGATCATCGGCAATTTCCGTCTTAAAGTTTGATAAAGCATCATTGGTCATTCTCCGTTTAAACGGTCACCGGAAATGGCAACCATTGCCGTAAGATACGCATTCCGATAGAAAATCGGAGTCCACCGGAATTCGTCCACCGAATTTCACGAATTCGATTGCTGTCCTTCTGGTGCCTAAAGTTCCTCGGTCGATTCAGGAACCGAACGTGTCTTCGGACTGTCAAGCTCTTCTTTAACCAGTGGTAGGTATTACCTCGTCTGTGGTTTTACGGGTTACAGAAAACATCGCCGGCGGTAGCTTCTTCTTTGCCGTTACCGGTACGATTGCACGTTATATAATAACGTTCCAGAAGGTAATTGAATAAAATTCAAAGTACCGGCAAATATCTCTTTCGATATTTTCTTAACGTAGTTTACCTATTTTTGGCTAATTTTCGTACACTACGATGAAATTTCCCACGGATTTCGAACAATCGTTACTTTAGCTTCACATCTGTGAAACACCTCAAAAACTTCCCAATCTACTTTTATTTGAATACGATTGATTAAAAGTGACAAAATATTCCACCATTCGATGAGGAGCAGACACGGTACATGCCTACGATACCTACCGGTCGCCGCAAGAACGAGTATTATTCGCAAGAGGTCGCACACTGGCCTTAAATTCACTAATATCGTTTTACCCTTCTACATTGCCTGCGGGAGGGCAAAATCGCGAGTTCCAACTTGGAACATCCAAGTCCAAGGTGCGCAATGCTACGCACGAATTGGAAGGATTAGAAGTGCAGTCAGTATCGGTCAGTATAGTTGCTGCAGTTACGTCGACCGAGTACAACCGAGTACGACGCGATAGACGAAGTTTAGCTCCGCAACTGACGGCCTACGATGTTGACGGTAAGTACGCGATCCGTAAGGTGCCTGAAGTTTAGAATGGTTTTCACTTTAGAAAAACATACGACGGTTGTAATCCATTGTCGGGCATTGTTGCCTGCCTTTGTTTTTTCTTTACAGTTTATCGCGAGGGGGATCGGGCGGCGCTCATTCTCAACTTCAAAATGGGCCGCGGCACAGCAGGTAAAAAACGTTGACTATCGGTCATACCTTTCATTCCTCATTCGAACATAACCTCTGCTTTCTTCGTCGAGCTGTTGTTCAACTTGTTTGCATAATTTCGCCGATGTTTCTACAAATTTTTTTCGTAAATCGTACGATTTCACTGTACGAAAAGACTTTGCTGTTTTGGTTTCTGCCACGAGTACAATTAGAGCGATCGTTCCGTCCTTGTGAAGGACAAGAAAGGTCATTCGTCTGGATCATTATTTCTCCTCTTTCGATGACGTTTGTGGAATCGCGTTGGAAAATATATTGTGCTTTCCGATCGACGGATTGGAAAAGTATTCGTAAATTACCGGCGTCTGTAGTTCGAACTTACGCGAAACAAGGGGACAAGACGGTTGGGAAATCTTCGGTTGAAAAACTCTACTAAGAATTGCAATGGTACTACCTTTCACGGTGGTGGTCGCCGTCACGATCATGTTTCCTCCGATAGCTCCGGCACGCTGAATTTAATTTCGACAGATGACCGTTCGAGACGCCCTGAATTCTGCCATGGACGAGGAGATGGACCGCGACGAAAAAGTATTTTTATTAGGGGAAGAAGTGGCAATGTACGACGGTGCGTATAAAGTTTCGAGGGGCCTGTGGAAAAAGTTTGGCGATAAACGTGTGATAGACACGCCCATCACGGAGGCAGGTTTCGCCGGAATTGCAGTCGGCGCAGCTATGGTACGGTGAAACCCTTACTTATTTTCAAGCTCGCAGAAATGTCGTTCGCCTGGACAGAAGTATTTGAGCGGTCACTCATGTTTTAGGCTGGTTTGCGGCCGGTCTGCGAATTTATGACATTTAATTTCTCGATGCAAGCGATAGATCAAATAATAAATTCCGCCGCCAAGACGTTCTACATGTCCGCGGGTAGAGTGAACGTCCCCATTGTCTTTCGAGGACCAAACGGGGCTGCGGCTGGCGTAGGAGCGCAACATTCGCAATGTTTCGGAGCGTGGTATAGCCATTGCCCCGGCTTAAAGGTTGTATCACCGTACAGCAGCGAAGATGCCAAAGGTTTGCTGAAGGCGGCGATTCGAGATCCCGACCCGGTAGTCGTTTTGGAAAACGAAATACTCTATGGCAATCAGTATCCAATGTCGGACGAAGCTCTGTCGAAAGAATTTGTGTTACCGATCGGCAAGGCGAAGGTGGAACGTGTCGGTAAACACGTGACTCTTGTAGCACATTCGAAGGCTGTTGAGCTGGCTTTGGAAGCGGCAAACGAACTTGCCGGTAAAGGTATCGAAGCAGAGGTAATAAATCTGCGATCGCTGAGACCGTTGGATATCGATACTATTGTGCAGTCTGTCGTAAAGACGAATCACGTTCTGACTGTTGAGCAAGGCTGGCCGCAGAGCGGCATCGGTGCAGAAATAAGTGCCAGAATTTCTGAAAGTAAGTCAAGTCTGCCCCCGTTTTCGCAAGATTTCACCGCGGTCCGATCGTTGGAACTTAATTTATCGATTCTTTCGTACGATTTTCAGGCGAAGCATTCTATCATCTTGACGCACCGGTGGTTCGTGTTACGGGTGTTGATGCACCCATGCCTTATGCGAAATCATTGGAAATTGCGTCGTTGCCGCAACCAAGCGACGTGGTATTCGCGGTAAACAAGGTACTCGGCTTGATCGAGCAATAGCCCATTTCTAGGAATATTTAGGTGAAATTAACGTCCTGTGCATAGCGACCCCCCCCCCCCCCCCCCCCTGTACATTCCGTACCTTCTTCGACTCTTTATTGGTTAACAGAAAAATGGAAGGTCACGAGTACAAAATCTAATAGGAATGAATTAGCATAGAATCCTATTTATGCGCGCGCGTCAAGTCAAACGATACTACCCTCGTACTATGTTCGCAGGATTTGTAGTAAAAAAGTATTAGCGCGTTTAATCGATTAATTTCGACTGAAAGTCAAAATATAAGGTGCCTAGAATTTGTGTATCGCGAAGTAAGCCGAGGATAATTGGTGTATAATCGTTCAGCAATTTAACGTTTCTTTGTTGCTCCTCAAAATGTAATAAAGGATAGTCTACGGGAATGCAAAGTGCAGTAACGAGATGAACTGTTATCGACGAGAAGAGGAAAATCATCGATACTGCCACATAATCGAACATTATAAATAATGAGTCTGGTTGCAAATGTAAAAGCTAAAGTTAAAGATACGATAAGGTTATACGTACCGTATCGTATCGTACGAAATAAGCCCATCAAATATGCTGCATTTCTTTCTTAAGTATTTATTACTAAGACTCAATAAAGTGCGATATACAATTCAATGTGACGAGTTGATTTCATTGAGCATTTACTAGCAGTCGTCGGTCGTTACGTTCCCCCTTTGCGTGGTCTCGTCATCGCTTAGCAATAGTCAGGCGTGATACATTCGCAGAAGACAACACGTCACAACGGTCATATACCTCTCGAAAGCGTCTCTCATTTCGCTTTCTCTGGAAAGGAAATTGTTATTTAGTCGAGACGGACCATTTGAAGAGAGCGAAGGGGTTCGGACGATTTCAGACATGTAGCGCGAAGAGTTACACGTTATGTTATACTTAACGTTACTTTATTATATCCGTACCTTAGCACGTCCATGTCGAGAGCGCATTGCGTATAAATTGACAAAAAGTTTCTAAGGTCGGTATGAGTCCAGTTGACTTGCCGCCATGGTTCCACGCATCTTTCGACCAATTCTAAAAAGAAAAACCTCAAATCTCTGGAACGATGCAAATTACATCCAATCCCTAATATGGCTCTGGAATACGAACGGAAATTCGTATCTATCTCCTGATAGGAACGATCCAACAGCATAGGTTTCAGTTTAATACACACAAGACTGAAAAATAGAGTTTTGAAATCGATGGAGAGAGAGAGAGAGAGAGAGAGAGGAAAGCCTCTTTTTACAGAAGCAACACGTACTGCTTGTGATGCTTGTCATTCTCCAGTAGTACTCTGCATTCGGATAACTCCAACAGAAACTCTCTATCCAAGTCTGTATCAAAATATTCCGATCCTACGCAACGGTAGGTCCAAAAAGACATCATGCTATTTGCGCAGTGATACAGATCGGGAAAGGTGAGAAACTGCAGTTTCCGTTTGTTCGTTTCGAACCTGAGACACGCTATAAATACCACAGCGGCGTATCTCCTGTGTAAAGCACGAAAAGAGGAAAATAATGTCTTTACAGCCTCATAGTCCAGAGCGACGAGCATAGTAAGCTCGTTTTACTTACTTTGCCAGATCTTCCGACAACAAGAAATGTTGTTTCACGTTGGCAGCCAGAGAACCAGGCAAATCCTCGACAGTTTTAAACACTCTTCTGACATTGTCGTACTGTCTACGACAACTCTTTAAACTGACACCAGTTTTCTCTGATACTTCGTCCACGTCTTTTCGACTTTTCGAGGTCAATTTCTTCCCCAATAATTCTCTGACGACGACATCATCGAATTCGTAATACCTGACAGCAGTGGAGCAAAGATGGTGGATAGCGGGACCAATGCTCTAACATTTGGCAAACGTATCCTTACATTTCGATGAGCATCTGACTGGTTTGCGGTTCTATTTGAAAGGCAAGTTGTTCACTCGCAAGTTTGGTGGGCATGTGTAGAAGTTTCTCTAAAAGAGCATACGTCCGATAGTGGTCGAGAATATCGGAAGCGACCAACTCGATCGGAGCGTTCGTTTGCTGGCATATTCCTCGTTGATGCAAAATATTAACCGCATCACTGGCTGCTCGAAAAAAATGTCAGATGAGGAACGAACGTAGAACGTAATGTGCACTGAATTTACGGAAAGTCGGAGAAGGAAAGGTGACAAACGTATTTAAAAGGAAAAGTATTTATTGTACGAACTTACACGAGTGTCCATCGACCCACAGTTGATATATCTCAGGATCGACCAGAGTGTAATTACTGATAAATACGTCGACCTCCGACAACATCGTAAAGGCTAAGCGTTTGTCTCGAGGGATGAAAGTTTTCGGTAAAATTGTTTATTTGGTAGGAATTGCAAAGGAAATAGAAAACGTCAGATCCCTGGCCCGAACGTGGCCTTTCACACTTTCGGGAATGAAGGCATTTCAGATTTTACCAGCCGATAGCGCGGTAACGGTCGTAACTCTCATGATTTGTAGAAACACTCCAAGTTCGCAGCGCAATAAATTTCGTTGGGAATCGTTGCGATTTGCTAGGACTCGCTAGGACCAGAGCTCGGACCAACGTCGATTCGCGTAGATTCACCGCGCGAAGAATAACCTGCCGTTTCATCCGCTCGCGTTCAACGCTCACGCGGCGAACTATGTCGAAAAGGGAGAGGAGCGAGTTGGCCGTTACGTAGGGCAAATACCGGCGGCAAAATCATGCGAGTGACTGCCGCCATCAACGTGGCTTGTGATAGTGGAAAAGCACAAGGAGCGTCGCGGTTGAGAGACGAAGATAAAGGCGACCCCTCTTGACGTAGGGTGAGTCGTACGAAGCGCGTTCTCCCGATGGTAGGTAAGGTGGAAGAGACGCCGATAATGGGATCGATAGGAACTCTGTATCGGCAGGGAAACAGCAAGAAATACGTCGACCGTCGACCGCAGCGCTCGCGTACCTGAATTTCAAACGCGAGAACACAATGAGGATGCACGCCAGTTATTCGTACGCTGTATTCACAGCTGAGCGAAAAGGTCATGCTCGATGTTACACGACGATAAAACACGATCACGAGTCGTGGTTTTATCACGTAGCAGTGCATTATTTTCATTTTTCCGCGGTAATCTCTCTTTTAATGAAAGCAATCGACGGACTTTGGAGCGAACGTAGAAACGACGCACTGCTACGTTGAAACTTTTGCTCGGCGTCCAATCGATTCCCTGGTTACGATGGTTCGGAAACGCATCTTCCGACATCGTGCCAGTTGATCCATCGATCGAATCAATCGTCGCAACTGCCGAGAGAGAAGAGTGATGGGAAAAAACGGTGAAGCTTGTCGATGAACGCTATGGGACGGAACAGCTAGAGACGCCGTCTCGTCGATAGTTTTCTACAATCCCTTCGTGGGATGTTTCGTTTCATCGAGACGATAATTCGTCCCCTCGTTTCGCGCGGCTCGGCTCGGCCCGGTTCGGTTCGACTCGGCTCGACCGGGCTCGGCTCGGCTCGGCTCGGCTCGGATCGGCGCGGCTGGGCTTCTCCCGGCTAGCCGCCATCGATCCGGTTCGATCGATTCTCTTGATTTTCCCGCGCGTCTTTCCAAACCAGAAAGGTAAGACGTTGTGAAATGCTGTTTGTGGACGGAGGGCTTCGGTAGGAGATGGATAAGACAAAGGATGCAATATGTATATAGCGTTCCATGGATACGGGAATTTAGCAATTTTCCGCTCGCAAAAAGTTTATCGTGAACTCGGCGAGCTGGTGAGTCGGTGAGTCGGTGAGTTGGGGAGTCGTGGAGTCGGAGCGAGAGAAGGATGAGAGATGTGCCCTATAGTTATAGTTTGGTTCAAGGATAAATCATACTAGGCAGTAAATAAATTGCACCGGTTGCGCGGTCTGCCGTTCGGTTGGGGAATGGGCAGTGCGGAGTGCGGGGATGGGTTATCATCGGACATAACGTCGTCGAGCCGGCTGCAGAGGACGATTCTGAAGCGAAGGTGCCATGTTGGCGATAAAAGTAGGTAAAAGAAATACTGCTTTGGCTCGTTGCACGCTCGAATCTCGCCACGTGGTCCGAGCCGAGGGTTGCTCGGCCTGGAACCGTCTGGGGGCGTCGCGACGAATTGGAGCGCGGAATTGGCTCGGACTGCCACCGAGACAAGGGCTCGAAGTTCACATGCAGCCGCAAGCCTCGACGACCATGTTCGGCAGGGTCTTCTGCGTGATCGTGTTGTTGGAATCCACGTAAAGCAACTGAATAGGTGAGAGCTGAGTGGGCGAGCAACAGGGAACGATCTCGGTCCTGCGGTGCACCGCGTTGCCGTTTCTGGCCAAGAGTCTCTGAAAGGACGTGGCAGATGCGTGTCAGCGGTTGCTCTTGGAGGCTCGCCATCGGCCCCGATTTCATAAATAAAACGAGAGAAAGGACCAACCCTGATAACGTTGTTGTAGGGCGAACCGCTGATGGTGAGCGAGGCCGCGGTGGAGCAGGAGCCGCGGCAAAAGTAGGCATGATACCCGCTCGGATGTAGAATCCAGTCGTTCCAACCAATGTCCTCAAAGTCGATGTATAGCTCGTCTCTGCAACACTCCTTGGTCTCCGGAAGGCAATTGGAGTTTCGTTTCGGCCTGTTCTTCTGAGGCATCGGGGCCGTGTGCACGACGAGGAAGGGCTTGAGGGTCTGCTCGAGGGAGACGGGAGCGGTGTCGCGGTCGATCGAGCAGGTGCTGCAAGCTATCTGCATCGCGTGGTTCAGTCGACGGACCCCGATCCACTTTCTCACGGTGAAGCTCACGTCGCTCTTCACCCAGCCCTCTGAAACAACGTCACCGCTCCGATCTTACATTTAGTGGCCGAAATTTCGACCGAGCTCCAACTCCTCACCGATTCCTACGATAACCAATTGCGGCTAATAGGCCGAACACGCCTAATATTTCTCGGCCCGCCCTCCGACGCTCCCCCGGTTGCCCTCTTACCTTCGATCTCGGTCTCGAAGATGGCCATTACGGTGTTCTTCTCGAAGCTTCCACGTAAATCCCAATGATCGAGCTCCGAGAGGACAAAAGTTTGATTCAGCTCGTCGTTCTCGTCCCGCTCTTTGTAGAACCAGAGCTGCGCCGAAGTTACGTCAACGAACTCCATCTCGTTTGGCAGGCGAAAGGTAAAGCAGGCGGCCGGATTGAAACCCGTCTGATGATTCGAACTCATTCGACATTTCTTCGAATCGGCGACTCCTAAAAAATTCGTCACGTCAGGACCGATCTTTCCACGACATTTTACCGTCTCGAGGCACTTCACGATCTCTCGCTCTCTCGGCAATCCTCTTTGGCGTCGTCACTTCCGACCACCTTAGATTTTACTTTTGCTTACATCCATATTCTCGAAACTTTCCAACTGCTCTACAATCGGTCATTTTCGTCGACGTATCTTATGCGAGAGAGAGAGAGAGAGAGAGGGGGGGGGGAGGGTAGGTCATCTGGACGGCGCAAGCGCACGCAAATTTTCATCATCCGGCCAATTCCGGACAATGATTTTGCACGTCGCAATTATACGCGACAGTCCAGCGATCCGTTTGGGGAAATGAGAAACGAAGGAAAGACGATATAGGAGCGAGTAGAGAAGGTCGCACGGGTGAAAATGACTCCAACGGAGACTGACCTTCGTTCGGAAAGACGACGATCTGATCGGTCTTTCCGTAAAAACTGTCGGCCGGTCTTTCCGGTTCGAGGGGCGCTCCGGGTCGAAGTTCGAGAACGCGACCGTTTATCAGAGGCTTCGGCAAGGTCGAGAGCGGCATCGATATCTCGGGCGGCTTGGAAAGGCGAAGCTTCTTGAGGATCTGCTGCTTGACATATTCGACCCGCAACTCGGTCAGAATCGGATCGTGCTCGATCGGGTCGATCGGGCCGATCTGACCGATCTGACCGATCTGACCGATCGCACCGACCGGCCGAACGGCGGCGCCTTTCCCGACGTGATTCACTCTGTTTTGCGCGCAACTCGCGCACCCGTCCTCCTCGGAGGATGTGGAGCCCGTGGAAGCCGTTGAGTCGGTCGAGCCGCTCGACTCCGGGTAAAAGCTCCACCATACGCTCGACAGAGGATTACCGAGCCTAGGCCAGGCCGCTCCGACTCGAGCGTCAGTGGAGAAAAGTGCCAGCACGAGCACCATCAACGCCGGAAGGAAGCACCGCGGGCGCATCGTTTCCCTTTCCCGTTCGGTTTCCTTTCGCTTCCCTCTCAGCGATCCTCACTACCGAGACGTTTCTCCTGAGGAAGGACTCTTGCCCATAGTCGCTCCTCGGTCGACGAGGTCCCGCGCGGTTGGCTTCGTCCGCGCGCCGCCGCGGATCGCGTTTCTCCTTTTCCTCTCCCGATCACAACAGATTCGCCACGACGTGCGACGCGATCGGCGCGACGCGACCGATCCTCATTATACCGGGAACGATTGATCGATGGATCGATGGATCGATGGATCGATCGATCGACCGATCGACAGCGGCTCTCCCCGTTCCCTCTCGTTTGGGATTCTCCCGAGTTTATCTCGTATTCGGCTCCCTCGGTTTGGTGGTCCGTTCTACTCGTTGGACTCGTTCGGTTTTTCGGCCTTCTTTCCGGGCCCCCGACTCGCACGGGACCCTTTTACCGCGATTCGACGGTAACGACGGCTCGGACAACGTATTCGCGAAGACTGGAGAGCGATCGTCGGAATGGTCCAGTCATGTACCGAGGTTCTCGGTCGTCTGAACTTTGCCCCGCGAGAGCGGGGCCACCGCGCGGGATTGGACGGCGACCGTTTCTCCCGATATCATCGACACGCGAGCACGCGCCGCGGACATGCCTCTCTTCCCTCCTTCTTCCTTTTTTACCGCTTCTCGGCCAAAAAGCAGCCGCTGTCTCGTGTACGTCTCGCCCCCTCCCGGAACGGTTCGACCTCGGGCTCTTTCCCGTTTCCCGCTTTCCGCTCCTCGCTCCCCTCTTCCTCCTTCACGATTCGCGCTTCTCGCCGCCCCCTTTCCGCTTTCCTGTTACCCTATGTAAAAGCTCGCTTCGTCCGCTGTGCGCGGCAAATTCTACCGATGCCGACGGCGGATCGAGCGAGCCTGAGGATCGACGGCGAACGAGCGAGATTCGACGTTTAATCGCGTTCGCTAAGCAGCGTCCGAGTTCCGACGCTTCGGCTTCTCTCGCTTAATCGCGGCTGGATGAACGATGGTTCGGAGTGGTAGAGTCAGAGCCGGAGGGTGGAAAGGATGGGAAGAGGCCGCGGTACGATATCATTGTCTACACGCGAATGAATTTTAATGGTGCCAAGTAATCGCAGCTTCTCTTCCGTGCTTGTCCGCGATTAATCGCGGTTATCCGCCGAGACGTTAAACCTTGGCGTAAGCGGCGTAGTTGGCGATGCCGCAGCGATTCTTGTTTTTCACCAGCCGCATGTAGCCGTTTTCGCCCCAGTCGCTTCCCCACCAGTTCTTCACGATCCACTCGGTCGGAGTGTAGCCGACGATCAAGACCGCGTGATTCACGGTGTTGGAGTCGCAGAGCTCGTCGTCGTAAACTCCCTCGCTGCGAACGAAATAGAAGCGTAATCTCGGAAGAAGGCTCGTACAAACGAGGCGGAAATTCCACCTCCCCGACGACGTCATCGAGGTGATCGATCGATCGAATCCGCTACTCACTGATACAGCTGAAATGTCTTTGGGGCAGCGTTTATCGAGGCGGCTATGGGGCCTATCGTCGCGACGGCTGCCTCCAGGGCTCTCTCGTCGCGTGCCGGCAGGACCGCCCAGGACGTAACGTTCACGATGCTATCGTCCTCCCGAAACTTGCATCGTCCTTGCTGTTTTCCGGTCGGGTCCCGTCCCACGGAGCGACGGTAAACAGCGAGGGCAAGGTTAGCTTCGTCAATGTCTAGGTCTATGTCTAGGTCTAGATGTAGGTCTAGGCCTAGGTATAGGTATAGGTCTAGGTCGGGGAGAACAACGACACGACGCGGGGGCGGAAAACAAGGAGGCGGAACGGAACGGTCCGACAGTTCGGGCCGTGTAGGCTTATCCGTGAACATACCTGTCCCCGGTAGGGGTAAAGGGCTCGTGGCATCAGGCCCTCCGACCTCTCGAGGTATCTCAGGGTATTGCGGAGAGATCCTCCGGCGCAGCCGAGATTTCCGGCGACGGTGCTGCAATCGATAAGCTGTTGCTCGCTGAGAGGCACGAGGACGCCGGTTTGCCGGAAAATTTGACCCTCGATGCTGCCGGCTATAGAGTACGCGTAACAGCTTCCGCAGCTTCTCTGATCCTCCGGGGAAGTACCGAAACCCTTCTCGCGCCAATCGATTCGGGGAGGAATCGAGGCCCGATCGGCGAGGGCCGCCCCGACTATCGGATCGTTGGAGAAACGTCGCTTCCGACTGGGCATTAGCTTCACCTAAACGGCCGGCATCCAATCAGTCCAATCTGTCAGAGTCGATCGGAGTATAGTCGAGCAAACAACGAGCCGACCACTAACCATTTCGCGAATATACTGCTTGCTACGTAGATCGGCGATGGGGTTATCCCGCAGCGTGTAACCGCGATGGCCCGTAGCCGCCAGCAAGTTGTGCTCGTAGATGGTCACCAGGTTTTCCTCCCACGAGGCCCTTCTCACGCTCTCGACGTTTCCCACGTACGTTTTGTTGTAACGCGCCTGCGAGGGCGCGAAGCGAGCAGCGATGGATCGGTAAAAATAAAGCAAGCAGAGATTAACCGCGAGTCCCGCGAGACGATTCGCGGTGCTGGCTCCTCGGTGCCCGCGAGGGCACCATGAGCGCGCCTCGTACCTTGTACGCGTTCCAGTAATCGTCGAGCTTGCTGGAAATTCCTGGAGGGAGTCGCCTCGCCCGTTGAAACGGCTGCACCGCGGCGACCGCTCCTAACGCCAAAACCAAAGAAAGGAGCAGCCAAATCGTATACCGCGAAACGACCGACATCTCGAGTATCTCCGAAATTCGATCTCCTTCTCTAGGTATCGAGGCTCGACCGACTCTGCAGAGAATTTCTTGAGTCGGCGCGAGTCGCGGCTCGGCTTCGTTCGAGTCGGTTTCTCGAATCCCACGGTCAGCAGTTTGTCAAATTTCCGAAATGGTCAGTTGCTCGAAAAATCGCACCGTGGACAATTGCGCAAATGGAGCGGCCCGATTCGGGTCGCCGCGGGAGAGTCGACGCTCTCCAGCGAGCCTCGCGGAAAGTTTTATCGGCTCCTCGGAGCGGGAACTTGTCACGGGAGCGGGGATTTTTATTATCATATAATATTACATGTATACAATCACCGCTATTCGTCGACATAGCTTTCACAGTGGTGAAATTCTTGAAAAAAGTGCTTGAAACGTAAATATTTCTTACACGCAGCGCAACGAGGTATCGTCGATTCTCCGCATAAATCGGCCCGATGAATTTTGTTAACCGAGGCCCGACCTAGACAGACAGAACAGATAGGACGAAAAAAAGAAAGAAAATTTGAAAATTGCACGTGATCTTTGGATCCGGGATAACACCGTCTGCCCAAGTCGACCGGCGTCGTGGCCGTGGCTGGGGCCACATCTGTGCGTTGCGGGTCACTTTGCCGGCCGTCTCGACGAGTCGACGCGACCATCGGTAGATGTCCCCGGGGTCGCGGGTACGGCTCGCGAGAGCGCCGATTGTCACGTTGAAAGAGAGCGCGGGAGGTGTACGCGGAGTTTCTCCCGCGCCGTTTTGCGTAGTAACAGTACTCGCGTCTCCCAGGGATCTCGCGCTCGTTGCGCTCCTGCCGCGCTCCTCGCGATCTCTCGCGATCCGCGCTGCCTCGGCAAGAGAGATCGAGAATGAAAGTTTGCCGCTGGCGTGGCTCGCGCTTGCGCACCACTCGTTCTCCGCGTACCATCGCCCGACGATTCTGACGGCACGCTCGAAATTCGACGGTTCTCGGCGGCCCTGCAGTTTCCCGAGTTTTTGGCCGCCGCGGCGAGGCGCTCCTCCGCTCCCCGCCACCGCGGTTCCCGGACACCGCTCGTCTCCTCCTCGCGCCCCCATCGGTCGCGCTCTCCGTCGACGTCCGACCGTCGTCGTCGGAGACGGCGATCGCGTTCGACGGGGTGGCACGACAACGAGCGGGCCCGCGAAGATCGAGAACCGCTCGTCGATCTTGTTTTCGCGATCTAGGCTTCCACGAGCCCCGGAGCCCCACGGCCGTCGGACCCGGTGCATCAAAGTTCGGTTTTCGCGCGTCGAGTATCGGCCGTCGACTGTCGGCTATCGGGCGACGGTCGTCGGGCGCGGGCCTAACGTCTCCGTCGGCCGAACCGATTCCCCGTTTTTCGTCTACCCTCGTCGCGATCATCGTCGGTGAACGGAGACTGCCTCTCGACGATCGAAGCGCAACGTGCTTCAGCGGGGCCCGAGACGACGATATTTGGCAATCGACCTCGAGGATCTCCCAAATCGAGAATGGAGGAGTCCGGAATCGACATGGGCTTCGATCTGGCGGCTCTGACAGCTGATCTGGAGCGTTCCGGTCGTCGAGAGACGGAGAGCGAGCTCGAAACCGGATGCGATCACTCGGAGCAGCTTCTGTCCTTTTTGTCCGCACCTAGCCGAGACTTTGCTTACTACGAGCTGAAGAGTCGAACACCAAACACAGAGAGGTACGTCGAACGGTTGGCATCCTCCGAAATTTTGGGACGGAGCGCGATTACTCCCTCGCCCATGTTCGGGATCCATCGCCGGGTCTCGGCTCTCCTCGGCTGCCGTCGGATACTCTCGCTTCTCCTCGGCGGCTCGCTCTTTGCCCGTCGATCGAGCGCGATACGAAAGTCGCCCGCGACTCCCTCGATCACCGCGTTTCCGAACCGCGGCGCGATCTTCGTCGCCTCCTCCCCGCCAACGCTCGACGGAGCCTCGCGCGCTCGACCTGCCTCGGGCAACCTCGGCTCGCCTCGAGCTCCTTCCAAGTTTCCACCGACTTTCGCCCGCTGACCCCACTGCTTTAGGGTCGTTCAGCGGCCCTCCGTCGCGACCTCGACGATACCGCGAAAGATCGTGACGACGAAATTAAAGAGAATCGAACGCGCAGATTGCTCGGAGAGAGGCGGCGACGGCAATCCGAGCGGAGCGAGCGTCGCTTCTCTTTGTGGGGGGAGATGGTCGCCAATAGCGGATCAAGAAGCAGGGGGTGCGTGCGCGGTCGGTGGATGAGAGATTCTAAAGGGTTCGAACGGAGTGGAGGGAACCGATGATCCATGTATTGCATATCGGCACAAAGGGACGACGGTCGGCCTCTCTGCGCCGACATCAAAGACTCGCGGACATCGGCGTGGGCAAAGACGGCTACGATGACGACGACGACAATGACGACTACGACGACGACGACGACGACGACGACGACGACGACGACGACGACAACGACGAAGACGGTTACGGCGAACGAAACTGAGCGTCGCGACTCCGATTTTAGTAGCGTCGCGGCGCCTCGAGTCGTCCGGTCGTGAAGCGGTTCCATCTCTTGCAGGGGATATGCGAGGCGCGACAGAAACCGCGCGACAGATCGTCGAGTTTGAGGAGTTAGCTTCGCGACTTAACCGCATAAACGACGTTGGTCGTCCCTTGGCGACGGCGACGGCGACGGCGACGGCGAGCGCGACAGGGACGGCAACGGCGACGGCGTCGTTTGCAACAAAGGCACGGACGACGAGTACCGCGACGTTCACCGGTCGCGTTCCTCGGCCTGCCCTCGAGCCGGCTTCGGCGGTATCCACGGGGAGCCCGATTCCTTCTGCGTCCCAACAACAAACCGGACAGTTTTTCCTCGCCAACGAGTCCGATTCGTCGTTGGAACGTTGCGCGGACCTCGCACCCCACTCGCCGGACGACCAGCGAGAACGACGGCAACGCGTGCGCGTCCATATCGGCATCGACGAAGATTTGCGCACCATTCTGGAGATGGATCCGTCGATCGTCGACGGGGCGCTCGCACCTGCCTTCGGTGATCCTGATCCCCTCGTCACCGGCCGAGTCGCGGTCGCGCGACCGCTTCGTATCGCACGTCCGCAAGGCTGGTACTCGATGGCTACCCTCTATAGACCGATTTTTCGTTTGTCCTCCTCTCCGATCTCTCCGATTTAGGCAATCGTCATGGTTCCCTTTGCTCACTCGCAGTCTCTTCGCGCTCCGTTATCGCTCCGTACGATCGACGTTTCGGCCCGCTTTTCGCCGGCGTCCGCACCAGTCGACGCGTTCGCGTCGATCGTAAACATTGCGTCTAAATTTAAAGATGGCCTTGAGCCGTGCAACGCAACGACACTGTGCGCCGTCGTCGGAAGCGGTGAAATCGAGGAAAGCGAGGAAAGCGAGGAAAAACGAGAAAAAGTGAGAAGAAACGAGGAGGCCGAAAGAAAGAATGCACGGAAGTTGCCGTGCGACAGTTTGCAGAGGATCGGGTGGTCTCGCTCGCCGGTAACGTTTGCCTGTTTGCCTGTTTGCCGCTCGAGTCGTCGGAACGTCCGAGCGCGGCAGAAACGCTCGACGAAGCGTCGAAAAACGTTCGACTGCTCGTAACGAGTCGTCGTTCGCTGGCAACGTCGCATCGACAATTTGGCACGTCCACGTACGACTCGTCGGTAAATGCGCCAACATGAAATTCTAAGAGCGAGCTTAGAATCGAGGACCTTCGTTTCCTCGGTCGTCCGGCCTCCGTTCGTTCTGTTTTCACGCGACGTCCTTCCCTCGAACAACGCGCACCCCCGAGAAAGAGAATGGCGAGAAAGAATGCGCGGGACACGCGAAAACGCGCAGGGAATTCCGAGCATGAGAAACGCTGCGGGTGGGAGGGTGTGGTGGTGGTGGTTGGGGGGGGGGGAGGACTGGGGTCGGAGTGATTCCGAGAGGAACGCGCCGTGTCTTCGGGGAGCGACCGTGTTCACCCTGTTCGCCCTGTTCACCGTGTTTACCGTGTTCGCCGTGTACATCGTCGGTCACCCCTTTCGCTCGGCTCTCTCGGCCATCGGGGCCGGAAGGAAGAGTGCTGGCACGTTCGCATCGGGTTAGGAAAATTGCGCAAACCCTTCCTCTATTTTGGTTCTCTTATGGTCACCTCTTGGCTTCCTTCCCGAATCGGCAGTAAGTCTCGGAGAAGAGGACTCGCTGAACCGTCCTCTTTTGCGAGCGAATCGAGCTCTATAAAGAGGGGAGACCGGAGGTGCATCGGGGTCCAGACTAGAATCGGAATCGTAATTGGGATGGGGATCGGGATCGGGATCGGGATGGAAATCGGGATCGGAATCGGGATCGGAATCGGGATCGGAGTCGGGATGATTTCGGTGAAAGATTCGCCCAGGAAGAGATGAAACGAACGATGACTCTTGGACGGAATGATTTTCAGCCCACCGACATTCAAGACTGCGACGCCGACTTCCCGCACCCAATTGAAGCTCCAGCTGATGCGGGAGCAGCTGCAGGAGCAGGAGAGACGCGAGAGCGAATTTCGTCAGAGCTTGCAGCAACAGAGGCCGCCGGCCGCGCCTCCCAGACCGGTCCCGCCGGCGGCTCTCCCAACCATCGGGGTCGACGTGCCGCCTCAAGTCCTGCAAGTACGTCGCCCTCCGGTCCCATTCTCCCGTAATCGTTTTCCATTGCCCCGGACCTTCCGCCTCCCCCGAGCCGATCGACCACTCGTCAGATCAACGAAGATCACCGGCACTCTGTTCGACAGGTGCGGACGCTCTTGGAAAATCCGACAAGGTACCACGTCGTCCAGAAGCAAAAGAACCAAGTTCGCCGCTACCTCGACGAGTCGTTCCGCGGCGGGGAGATCGCTCTCGGCAGCGAGAATCTTCTCGGCGGAAGCTGCATCGAGGATGGATCGTTGCCGGTATCCGGAACGGGGACCCCGATCCTCGTGCAGAGCGCTCCACCAGCTCCGACCGCCGCTCGGCCACCGAGACCGCATCAACCCCGACTGGCCTCTTACCCGCACGCGCCCGCTCTTCCCTCCCACAGGCCGAACCCGCTTCCGGTCAGCCCGGATCCGGCCGGCCCGACCGGGGCCGTCTCCCCAGGACTCTCGAGCGTCGCCACCAGCAACTCCGAGGTGAGTCTCCTCCGACCGCGCTTCGTCCGACGGCCGTCTCTCGTTTTCCTCGGGCTCGGGCTCGGCCCCTTTGCAAGAAGGAGCACTCGCGTTGATCGCGTCGATCGCGTCGATCGCATTGCGAATACCAAAACCATCGAACGCTTTCCTCTGTTTAAGCATTCGTTTAGCGTTCTCGACCGCCATGAAATCTCGAGTCGATGCCCGGTACTTGGGTCGACTCGGCCAGGACGTTGCGAGGAAAGCCGGCCGAGAATCACCGCTCGTTCGAATTCATCGCAACGCGGAGAAGCGGCGAAACTACCTTCGACAAATCGACTTTCCTCGAAGCGTCTTTGGCCGTTGAGAGCGCGGTACCGCGATCCCGTCTCTCTGAATTACGGAGCAGCAGCCGCTCAACGCTTACGGTTACGTAACGCGGAACGCCTCTCCCGTCGGCCGCTGTTAAACGCGCTCTCGTCCGCTTACTCTCTCTCTCTCTCCCTCTCGCTCTCTCCCTCTGTTTGCGTGTATGCGTGTGCTCCCCCACCCTCGCGCCGTTGTTAGCTGTTGCGTTCTTAGCTCCTTCTCCGTCCGTCCGTGCCTGTGGCTTTGTTCGCGATATCACCGTCCCCGACGATACGTGGCGCGCACGACCGCGGCGGTCTCCTCGCGGGATTAACGGGGCCGATGCGACGTGGCGCGCGCTCGACGCGCTAATAGCCGAGAACCGTTAGCGAAACCGGCGCGACGGCCGTCTGGCCGAACGCGACGCGAAATCGGATCGGAATTCGCTCGAGCGTCGCTCGGGCCCGCTTTCGTTTTCGCTCGAGGGCGGATAGCCTCCGGCGAGGATAGGCCGCTCGGCCTCGCTCGCAGCGGCTCCAACGTTGCGATCGGCGAACGATTCAACCCCGAGCAGGGGCAAGGACTCGCGGAAGCCACGAGTAGGAGTCTCGATTATCGACCCTCCACGAGGGCTCTCGGCCTCCCGCGGTTCGTCGCTTCTCGCCGATCGCTGAAGATCGGACGGTCCAGCTCCCAAAGTTTGAACTTTTCGAGAGAAAGAATCGGGGAAATCGGCAGATCTCGAGCGGAGGACCCGCCCAATTCCGAGCTTCCCCCTCGTCGTCGCGGAAGATAAGAATTCGAGGGGTCCCACGCAGCGACGTGTTCCATGGAGAGGCATCTACCTTCCGGCGCGTCTCTTTTGCGCCACTTTCGTCTTATCGCTCCCCCGAAATCCCCCCTTTTCACCATGATCCCTCTTCGTCGCGTGTCGTTGCCGCTCTTCTCCTCTTCTTCCTCATCTTCTTTTTCCGCTTCTTCTTCTTCTCCATTCCCTCCCCTCCGCTCCCTCCCCTTCTCCACCTCCTGGCGTTACTTGCGCGGCTCGGCCTTGTATTTGATCTCGATCGTCGGCAGCATCGGTAGCGTCGGTGGCGTCGGTAGCGTCGGTAGCGTCGGTAGCATCGGCGGCGTCGGCAGCGTCGGCGGCGTCGGCAGCGTCGGCCGTTCGGTATCCCTCCTCCGGTGCACGGAGATGGAGAGATAGGTTATTGGGTAACCGCGACCTTGAGCGGCGCGCGATCGTAGGCGTCCGAGTTACGGTGGAACGGTAGGGCGAGGAGAAAACGCAAGGTTGCCGCGCGCTCCGGATACGCTCGGAGAAACCACCGGCGGCTCGAAAATGCCCTCGGCCGGCGATCGGTCGCGCGCGATTTCCACCTGAGGAGAGCGCGCCCGTTGACGTCGAAGCGACGCGCCAGCGAGACGATCCGCCGACGGCGATTCGTCCGGACGCGGGACACCGAGAGCGACGCTCGCCGAAACCGCGATCGGAGCCGCCGCGCCGCGCCGTTCCGTTCCGTTCCGTTCGGTACCGAGCAGTCCTCGTTTCCGTCGCATCGGGTCGCGTCGCGTCGCGTCGCGCGCGCCCAATAGCGTCCTCGTCCGCGTGCTCCTGTGCGTGCTTCCGTGCGTGCTTCCGTGCGTGCTTCCGTGCCTGCTTCTGTGCGTGCTCGTGTTTCGCTGTTTTCTCCGCTCCGGTGGCGGTGAATGAAAGGCGACCCCGGGAGGAGAAGCCACCGCCGAACGGCCGACGAAGGGACAGAGCCTGCCTCTGACCGGCAAATGCCTCCGTCGCGGGCGCGGCTGTCCTGCCGGTCCCGTCGCCCCTCTTCACCCTACCCCACCGCGAGGAGGATTCTTCTCGGCGATCGATCGACGTCCGTAACTTGAGTTCCGTCGATCGGCATCATCTCCCTCTCCGTTTTTTCGTCTCGGCGCCTCCGCGTCCCGGATAGGAATCCTCCTCCGTCCCCCGAGTTTAGCCTGCCGCGATCGGCACCGTCCGGTGGCTGGCACGCAGGGCCATCGCCGGAGCTACCGTTCCTGCAGGATGCCTGTCTTTAACATAATAACCCGAAGGTGCAAGGTAAGTCCAACTCGACTCGAATCGCCTCCGAGCCCTCCCCCGGAGATATTTCGTCGAAAGACGCGCCGCTGTACCTCCGAGGCTCGAACGTCCCGACGATTCTTCTCCGGGAGATCCGCGAGATAACCGGATAACCGGGAGATAGATACGGAGCCGCGGATCGCCGCGTCCCGCGATAACGCCTCTCGTCGCGGTGCAAGAGCGAGCGAGAGAGCGAACACGCGCAACGACAATCGCGCAGATATCGCTTATCTTTACGGTAAGCGCGACGCCAAAGACCGAGCCACCGCTCTCGACCGTCCCTCCTCTCCCTTCGTCCTCGCCGGGCGACTCTGCGTCTCTGCGTCTCTGCCAAGCTGCCGGGGGCCAAGAAGGGCGCGAACCTTTGACTCTACCTTCGACTCTACCTTCGACTCTGCCTTCGACTCTACCTTCGACATCACCTCGCTTCGATGAAGCGATGAGGTGAGGGATCTTTCCCGCGGCAGCCGTTTCGACGCCGCGCCCATAGACCCTGAAAAGACACGCCGCCGACCGACGCGAAACGACGCGCTACGACGAGGACCGACCGATCCGAGTAATCGGTGACGCGCTTCGTTTCTCGACGTAATCTCGTCGATCCGTTCCGCCTCGAAACCCTCCCGCCAGGCTCGTTACGTAAAACGGTACACCAGCGTCGTCGTTTCGCGCTCTCGGAAGAAAATAGGAGATCGGAGTCGGCTCCGGCGCCTCGCTTCCACGTTTCTTTCTCCTCTCTTCCGTCCGCCTATATACTTCGGGGCCCCATCCCATAGGACGAGCCGTCTTTCGCGCCATCCTTTGTCACCTGCAAAACAAACGCATAAGGTACGCGTGGGAACGGTCGGCCGAAAGTTATGTTTGAGTCGATCGATCGATCATTCGCGCGCTCCTTCGCTCGGCCATCGTAAGAATCGTCGTCCGCGACTACCCCCCGAGAATGAGAGAAAGCCGCTAAATACCTCTCTCGTTTCGCTCGCTGTCGAGTCGTTTGCGCCAAATATTGTCAAGTAGCGTCAAACAGCGTAAGACCGGGAGGTATGGCCAAACGGACGGACGGAGAAAGTGGGAGAGAGAGAGAGAGAGAGTGAGAAAAAGACAGAGTGCATTGCTTTGCGGCAGAGCAGTCGCTCGATCGCAATCAAATATTCCATCGATGCTCGCTCGTTCGTTCGTTTGTCGATTCGCCTTTCGTGGCGCACAGTTCGGGAACGCGCTCGTCTCTGCTCGCCGGCGAAGCCTTCTTTCACGGACAGACGCTCGTTATTATTGTTACGTAATATTTACGTAACCAACACGTACCCAATTTGAAGCGTATAAACGCAACGTGCGCGCGTTTACACGCATACGCGCCGCACCGGGCGCGACCGTTCTGACGCGTCTCTCTCTCTCTCTCTCTCTCTCTCTCTCTTTCTCTAACTAGACACGTCTCGCCAAGTTAAGGGCGTCCGATCGACGATCCTTCCTTGCTCGCTTCTTCCGTTTCTATCGTAATCGAGGCGACGCAGAGGGAGAGATCGCCCACAACCGGGGCGCCGCGTCTTTTCTTTGGCTGTTCCTCTCGATTGCGACGAATGACGTTGATTGCAGGCCGAGGATCTGTTGGACGACATTCTGTCGTTCGAGGCTGGCTCCTTGGGCGACGGTTCGAAAGATCCTCAGGCACCGAATCCGGGCAACGTTCCGGAACTTCGGATCAAACCGGAGCCGCTCCTGCTCACGGAAGCCGAGATTCACGCCCTCGCGAAAGATCGACAGAAGAAGGACAATCACAACATGAGTAAGTAATCGAGTCTGTCCGACAACGAGTCTCTCTTCTCTCCGCTCGTTCGACTTTGCTCTTTCCTGTCTTTGCCGCGTCTCTCAACGACGATGATCGATCGGTTTTTCAGTCGAGAGGCGTCGCCGGTTCAACATCAACGACAGAATCAAGGAACTCGGCACTCTGCTGCCCAAGACCAACGACCCGTGAGTATGACGTTTCCCTCGGCGCGTTTCTTCTCTTCCTTTCGGCTGTCGTGAAAAACCCTCCCCCTCCTTCCCTCGCCTTCTCCTCTCCACCGGGCTTAGCGGCCTCTCCGGCCGTTTTCACTCTGTCGACTCCACTTTTCCAAAGGGTCGATACCTCGATCACTCTTTGCCCGCTCCAACGCCGCCAGATTACCGAATCCCCGACGTCGCGACGCGTCGGTGAGAAATCGTCGGAATCGGACGAGAAATAATCCTGATTTTCGTAGGTACTACGAAATCGTGCGAGACGTCCGGCCCAATAAGGGTACCATTCTCAAGTCCTCGGTCGAGTACATAAAGCTGCTGAAGAACGAGCTCACGAGGATGAAGCAAACGGAGCTCAGGCAGAAGCAGCTCGAGAACCAAAACAGAAAGCTCCTTTTGCGCGTTCAAGAGCTGGAGCTTCAAGCAAAGGCGCACGGTCTGCCGATCTCCGAGTTCAACTGGACCACGAGCTCCGGGGTCTTGCTGGATGCTTTCAGCAGGAACAAGCTGGAGCAACGCAAGGTACGCGAGCAAGGCCTCCTCCCCTTCCCATCCCTCTCCCAATGTGCCTCGAGCTCTTCGCTCCCAGAACTTTCGTTTCTCTCCGTTCTACAGATTCCGGAACTGATCGCGGAAGAGACGACGGGCCTGAGCGTGGCGCAGCTGGAAGATCTGATGGAGGACGACATTGGCGGGCCGGTCCACGGGGGCGATCCTATGCTCTCTTCGCCGCACCTTCCGCCCCTAAGTCCGGCAGCGAGCGCCGGCTGCCACCATCACCACGTCCTGCCGGACGACGACGCTCTCGGAGTCGGCCTTCCACCGACCGATTCCAATTCTCCCTCCGACATGGACATTGTCGCGTAGCGATCGCCGCTTTCGACCCTCCCTATCGCCCTACACTCATTGCCCCCCACTCCTGTAAGTACCCTTGTATTTCCCACCCGACGGTCTCCCCCCTCCTCTCTCTCTCTCTCTCTCTCTCTCGCCACATCCGTCGACCTCTCCGTCGACCTCCGAGGAGCAACGGCTGGCCGTTGCTTCCATCTCCTGCCTCATCCCACCCCAGCCCCAATAGCGAACCCGCATCGCTCCGAATCTCCAAACCTCCGAAGCACCGCGGCCCGAGCTTCGTCGTAGAGCGCGTACCTTCACTCCGAGATCGACGAGATCGATACATTCCAGAAGCTACGACG
This sequence comes from Cerceris ruficornis, assembly GCA_963989415.1. NCBI lineage: Eukaryota > Metazoa > Arthropoda > Insecta > Hymenoptera > Crabronidae > Cerceris > Cerceris ruficornis. The sequence continues at coordinate 29,320,912 of OZ022521.1, forward strand.
CACCGCTCGAGGAACGGCCTTCTCGCGAAACGACCGGGTCTCGGCAGAAACCGATCGTCCAGCTCCAACGACGTCCGGACCGATTTACGAGTCAAGAGCCTCCTCTTCGAAAGCGCCCGACGTTGAAAAACATTCGTCGGAGGAAAGTCTAGTCGGGATGTCTGCGCATCAAGACGGGTGATCTGTTCCTCGTTCTCGCAAGGAGGCCAGGAAGAAGGACGAGGTCGGGGCGAGACGTTTTCAAAGACCGGCCAGACACGACCTCGCGACTTTCGACCCCGACAGAGGCGTCTCCGCGGGCTGTCCGAAACTGAAATGGCTCAACGTAATCAGCCGTTATGCACGAACAAGAGAGCGCTCGAGCGCGCGAAACCGCGCGAAACCGCGCGAGACCATGCGAAACCGTGCGAGCGCGGAGCGACAGGTAGATGAATGGATGGATAGACATGTAGATAGATAAATAGATAGGTAGGTAGATAGATAGTTAAACGGATGGAGAAAACACAAGTAGATGTAGATAGATAGATAAGTAGACAAATAAGTATCTAGGTAGGTTGTATAGCAAGCAAGACGCGCGGACCAACTACGGCCCAAGGAGAGCATCTCTCGTTCCGTCGTCCGACGACCTTGATCGCGCCAAGGGAAGAAGAATTCTCCTCCCTCCTTTGCTTCCTCGTTTCCACGCTTCTCTCGTTCGCGCGCGTGCCAACCCCTTTCCTCTCATCTTTCCCGCTTTTTCGCTCCTTTCCCCATCTTTTTCGCTCCTACCTCCTATCTCGTATGTTTACGTCGATGTTATCGCGGCGCGCATCGTATTCGTTTCGCCCGCGTATTTGTTATTCTTGCATCGTTATCCGCGAAAATCGCGCGAAGTTGTGCGCCATTCTTTTCGCGAGAAAAAAAGAGAATTAAACGAAATGACCAAAAACCGTGTTATTTTTTGAAACATACCAAATTCCACGATTAACTCGATCACTGGGCTCTCGGAGCGGCAAGTCTTCGCCGATCGAAGAAACAACCTCGCTCGACGAAGGGACGCATCGGAGCCGATCGAGCGTCGACCGGAAAGAGAAGGGGGGTCGATGCGAACCGTTCCAGCCACGAGACAAAAGAGGGCAAGGCGCGCTTTCATCGCTTCTTCCCTTTTTACCCCTACGGCCTGGGTGGAGAGGACATGGCGTCCGTAGCGCCACCGTTGCCACCCCCTCTAGCCTCTCTGCCTTGCGCGTGCACCGTGCACCGTGCATCCTACACCCTGCACCCTGTACCCTGCACCCTGCGCCCTGCACCCTGCGCCCTGCACCCTGCGCCCTGCACCCTGCACCGTGAACCCTGCCGTGCCGCAGCGTATACGCCCGTCTCTTCGGCTCTCTCCTCCTCCCCCCCCCATCCCCCCTCTCCGTCCCACGCGCTCCGGCGGATTCCCGTTACGTCGACTCCAGATCGGGTAGTAGCGCCGAGCATCTCGGAGCGATCGGACGCGACGACTGGTCGCATCGAGATCGCCGGTCTCTTTTTTTCCCGCGGTCGATCTCCCGGACGGTTCGTCCCGCGGGCAACGGTTGCCGGCCTGCACGTCCACGTATCCGCCGGACTGTCCGATTACTCGCCGACCAGCCTACGCCCCGACCTGCCGGTCTGCTTTCTGTTCCGCTGTCTGCCTTCCGTATCGCCTGCCTATTCCGATCAACTTTTCCTCTCGTCACCCCCGATCGAGAGCGTTCCGCCGGCCAGCCGAGACCCGCCCACTCGAGCAGAGACGCCTCTGCCCGTCACCGTTCTCCTTTTCTCGATCGACGACGGCCCCGAGCCGTCTTCTCCGGACGCTCGCTGTCCCGCACCCTCGGCAAAGTCCCGACCCATGGCGCCTCGTGCACCGCCACGCGGTCGACTCGTTCCGCTCCCTCGCTCGTCGGCACTCGTCGGACTGCGCGGCACGTTCCGCCGTATTCCGCCCCGGCCCGTCGCGTTCCAGCGCGGCGCGACACGTGCCGAAGGAGACCGAAGCGACCCGACGCCTCGGCACCCCATCGGCAACCCCTCGGTCGTCCCCGCGGCTGCCCCTCCTACGCAGCGGCAAATCCGAGACGAGGAGCCGCACGCGCGAAAACACTGACGCGCCGCGCCGCGTCCGGTGCAGACGTGTCGTCGGGTCTCTCGTTCCTCCTCGAGGAACGACTCGCCCTTAGGGCCGTTCGTTCCGGCAATCACGGCTGGGGAAGCTCGCGGACCGAGTCCCCGTGTCTCCGTCCAAGGATTCGCGACACCGCCCCGAGAAGCCCGGAGAGGTCTGCCCGATGCGCGCCTATCGATCCGAGAATCGAACGGAGGATCGACGAGTCGGTCCGACGCGATCGAGAGCAAGAGGGGCCGAAGCTCGAACCGCGCGCTCTCCACCCGAAGGTCGCACTCTGCTTCGCGTCCTCCTGGTCGTTCAGCTGATCGGTGCACGACCGAGCTCCGTTCGAGGTGAGTACGGTGCCTCTTACAATCAGCCGAGACGGTCCAGCGTCTCGTTTCACGTTTCTCGTCGGGCATCGAGCGACCCGAGCCACGGGTCACGAGTCGCATCGAGACCCGCGGGACCAACGGCCAAAGCGGAACGGGCAAACGAACCAAAGTATGCGTCGACGAACGGGGAGGGGCCAAGGGCGCCGGGAAATCTCGATTCGAGTCGGGGAGCGTTGGAGAGTATCGTGCGGCTCGGCCGTCTCGTCCGATTTCCGAGGGGTAAGTCCATCGGATGCGCCGGACGTTAATTCTGACTTGTCCGGAATCGCGAGCGAGGCGTGGTCCAGAGTCGAGTTCTCGCATCCGTCGTCACGGACGTCTCGATCGAGTCTGTGGCACGCGCGAAAACTGTCGTTCCGCTTTGCCCCTCGTCGCCCGATTGCCTCATCCGCACGAGGAGCCCCCGCCTCCGAATCTTTCTACCGGACGGGAACGGGACGAGAGATTTTTCGGTTGCTTCTCCACCCCCCCCCCCCTCTCTCTCTCTCTATCTGCGTGCTTCTTTCCGTCTCTGTCTCCATACCTGGAAAATCTCGGGTGGAGTTGTTTCGGAATTGTCAGGCCGGTCACGTATCCGGCCGCTTATCTCCTTCGGTTCTCGAGAGACGATCCGTGACTCCGAAGCAGCCTCGACCGTTCGAGGAAGCTGTTTGCCTCTTCGGCTCTTTCGTCAGCCCGCACGAGGAAACCGAGACGATCGCCGCATCCGGGCATCCCCCTTTTCGTCATCTCTTCGGCCGCGAGCCCACCGACCGACGAGAGGGAGAGAGAAAATGAGGGAGATCCGCATACCTGGCTATTCCGGCAAACTACGAAATTTTCTTCCATATCCTCGACAAGGCGTGCACCTACCTATCTCTTTCCCTAAACTTCTCTACGTTTGCCTCGATCGTCGATTTCACGACCGACGATCCCAAAAAGAATGCGTCGCAAACACTTCCGACGGGAGATTCCTCCTTCATTGGAGTCGTTAAATCGCGATAGGAATTTTTTCCTGCCTTCCGACGCGTCGGAAGTCGGACCATATTCCGGTCGGTCGCTCCGACAAGAACGAGGCGGACTGTCCGCATGACCCTCCCTGCTTGCCGGATAGCGGAACGAGTCTTCTTGTCGAGCGCATAAATCAGCTGCGAGTCTCGTTCTCCCCGGTCCGTGCTCGACCCTCCTTCTCGCTCGCGGTCGGGCCATCGTGGAGCGAGCAAACGCGGCGCGACTCATCTCGCGTAGATCGATCGACCGAACGACCGATCGACGCAAAGATCCACCGGACGCGATCACCGGATCTACCCCGGTGCAGCGTACGCGCGTGCACGCCTCACGGGAGGAGATTCGTTTCCCTTCCGTCGCGAAAGGAAGAAACGTTTGATCTTAGACCGCGCGCACGGGCGCGCCGGAGAGTCGCCCTTCCGATCGGAAGGCGGCCGAGAGCGCGAGGCGCGAGAGGCGAACGACGAGCCTCCGGCGAACAGCCCCGTCGCTCTTGCCAACGGGACATCGTCAAATACGCGCCATTGAGTCTCAATATTCGAAGTGTGCCAAGCGGAGAGCGGTCCGATACGTTGGTCGCGTCCCGCGGCTCGTAGCCGACGCCTCCTAACTTTCCGGAACGTGCCAAAACTGGACGAATGCCTCGTTAATAACCCTCGGTGGATTCTGGCCGGATGCCAATGCCTCCGCCGATTCCACCGAATCTGCCGACTCCACTGACTCCACCGACTCCACCGACTACACCGACTCCATCGACACCACCGACTCCCGCTTCGTCCTGGGTTACGTCTCGGGCCCTCGCGGCACGATCGCTTCTTCCGACCGCACCCATCCACGGCTCGACGACCTCGCGCAACTTCTCAGTTGCCCCTTCACGAATCGCTCCATCGTTCTTCGCCTCTTGAACAACGTCTCCTCTCGGCTCGCGCTCGCTCGCCGGACCCCTCTCCCTCTCCCGAGGCCCGGCGTTTATTTGTAAATCGTTAACTACAATTTAAAAGAACCGAGAAACGTCTTTAAACCCTCTCCTTTGTTTCTCGAGCCAAAGACCACTCGTGCTGTTTGCCTCTGCCACGTGTCACGTCGGTGCGCTCTCCCGGCCCGGCCCTCCACCCCCTCACAAGTATTCCTTCCCTTCCTCCTTCTCTTTCTCTTTCTCCTTCTCTTTCTCTTTTTGTTTTTCTTTTCGAAAATGACAACGAGGCCCGTTGCTGTCCGCAAATCGATTCGCTCTCGGAAATGTGCTCGCTTCCTCGCGTTCCGAGCCCGATTCGTGGCAGAAATGGCGCGAGGCCGATTCCATTGTCGATCTAGCGGAAGGTAGACTCGAAGTTTTTTCAGGCGGCGAGATCCAAGTGGACGTCAACGTACCGCGAGAGGCGAAAGTGGGTTCTTCGGTGGAACTGGGCTGCGAGTGGAGGCTTCTCGGAGAAAATGGGCTTTACTCGGTCAAGTGGTACAAGGACGATCATGAGTTCTTTCGATACGTCCCGGACGACGATCCCGCGATTCAGACGTTTCCTCGACCAGGAGTTGACCTCGACGTAAGTTTTCTTCCAACTTCCCCTGAACTTTCTCCCCCACCCCCCCCCCCCTCTCTCTCTCTCTCTGTATGTGTCTGTATGTTTTTCTTATATTCTTTCTCCGTCAATCTCGATCTCTCGCTAACCGCTCCGTCTCCATCATCTCGTGCGTGGGATGCTTCTACTCTTGCGCTCGCGAGTTCAAAACTAATTTCGCCGAAAGGAAAGACTTGTGAGAGGAGGGTGCGCCGACCATGCGCGAACGAAAGAAGGAGGGACAGGTGGGCGAGGAAAAGAGCGACAGCGGCAAACGTCGACGGTCGATCGCGGGAAGCCGGTAAGGTCGAGGGTGGGAACGGGGGGAGGCGAAAAAATGAAGCGACCTTCCCGAGGTAACGAACCGAGCGCGATACGCGCTCACAGTTGTCGCGAGAGACCGACCAGAAAAAAAATTCTGGGCGGAAAGCTTCGAAGCTTCCGACGGGATATGCAGCAGGAGGAACGATAGATGGGGCGAGAGGGATTGAGTGAGTGAGAGGGAGAGAGAGAGAGAGAGAGAGAGAGAGAGAGAGGGAGAGGGAGAGAGGGAAAGAGAAAGAAAGAGGGAGACGGCGAGTCAGAGTCTATGGGTGCCACGATCGGGTCCTCAAAATTCATCGTCTGCAGAAGAAACGAAGCAGCGAAAAGACCATCAGACTGAGACGAGTCGACTTGGCGAGCTCGGGTCAGTACAAGTGCGAAGTCTCGACCGAAGCGCCATCGTTCGCCACCACCTACCGGAAAGCCAATTTGACGGTCATCGGTGAGTCGCGGTTCCCGTTCCCCCATTTGCCATTCTACCTCCTCCTCCTCCTCTGCCCCTGTCATTGGTCCTGCCCACTGCCCGGATCGCACCCTCTTATCCCATTCTCGACTCTCGTTTTCAGCACCACCCGAGAGGGGCCCGGAAATCACGGGACTCTCCTCCAGCTACGCCATCGGCGAGAACGTGACGGCAAACTGCACCGCGCGACCCTCCGTCCCCGAGGCCACTCTACGATGGATCGTCAATGAACAGTCGGTAAGGCGAAATGCTTCTTCTTGCAATTGCAGAGATCCTGCCAAGGGAGAAAATATCCCCCCCGCCTCACGGCTTTCACGAACGACCAAACGTTATCGGATAGCTTGCGTCGCAGGTACCGGAGGAGAAGGTGATTCGGTATCCCAGTCTGAGAGAAGTCGGTTCGGCGAAATCGGCGAGCAAACTAGGACTTCGAGTGGAGGCCGAGCCAAAGTCCTCGGAGGAATCGGACGGCGTATCGACGATCCGAGTAAAGTGCGTCGCCGAGGTAGGATCGAGCACGCTCGAGGACGAGAGGCGCGTCCCGATGGCCCGGCTAGACAACCAAAGATTGAGCGCCGACGTCGGCTCGATCGCTGCCACCGACGCTCTCAGGCCTTCGTCGCCGCTCGTCGCCCTCCTTGCCCTCGTCATTGTCATCGTCATCTTCGGCCACGTTGGCCCATTCGCGCCCGTTCCGTCATCTCCGACGACGTGACCCCGCCGCTCCTACCGAGTCGAGTCCCCTTTCGAATCCGTCCAACGCTGCTTCGGGAACGTCCTGTTCTCGGCACGCTCGAGACAGCTACGCGCGATCCATTTCGCGGATCGATAGCTGCTCCAACCGAGAAACGGACTCGCAAGTTTTCACGAAGCAGGAGACCGAGCCGAAACCGTCCTCGTCCACGTTGGATCTGATCTCGTTGCGATGCGGACGAGATGCGAGCGAAAGAACCGGCCAACGAACCGTCCAATCTCCGAGAGAACGGCTGCCCGTTCCGCTTCTACAGCCCGTCCTCTTTCTTCATTCTCCGTTTTTGCCGGCCGTTTTGGCCAAGAAGACGGACGATTCGATCCGAAGGGGCTAGCCGGTGGAAGGTATAGCGATCCGAAGCAAACGCCGACGGTGGAGGAACTCCGCAGCCGTTCCTCCTTCCGAGAGGCGCCGCATAAACGGGGGTAAGTATATGTCGACCAAAAGTCGGAGCAATGTAACGCGGAACAGAGGAAAATAAAGAATCGTAAGACGACAAATAAAAAGAAATAAATGCAGAAAACGTATTTAAAGAGTATATTAATGACTCAATACCCAGCGACTCCGAGCGTCGAAGCTCGTCCTCGCCGGAAGCGTCGAGAATCTATTCCGATCTATTCGGAACGATTGGCGCGGTCGGGCAGAACGCTCGCGGCGACATCCCGCGGGAGGGGTTCCTCGGATGACGGGCCGAGCGTCGTGCGGCTACCGACAGAGTTCCCTGCCTCCGCCTCGAACGCCCCTTCGCGGATCGCGCGTCTGGCTCGTGCTTGGGCCTACCCTCGACTCCGTTGCGCTCGCGGTTCGATCGCTCCAAACCTCTTTCGTCGCGCCCAAGCGCAAGAACGCCGGCGACTTCCGGCTCGATCTCGATCCTTTCGTCCCTTTTCCGTCCGACGTCCAATGTCGGATGACCGACATCCACCGCCTTCCGTCCGAATTCGGACACGTGACTCTCCGTAGTCTCGCTTCTGAGGCGGAGGACCTTCGGTGGCGATCGACGAGTCGGGCGACACGTCGAGGGAGGGAGGCGCGAGCGATCACGGCGATAAGAACCGATCGTCCGAGGAAGATCCCACTTTCGCTCCTCTCGCCCGACGCTCGTGATGATCAGCCGACGATCACGGCGTTATCGGTGGCAACAGGTGGTTCGACGATACGAGGAAGAGCTTGACGAGGGGTCCGCTCCCTCGAGGGAGAGCTTCCCCTTTCCCCCGAAAACGCAGTTATCGAGAAGGTCCGTCGAAGGCCGCGGCGCTCGAAACGACCTCGTTTCACCGCGGAAAACGGTCCTCGAGTCGGCCCCGTCGCTCGCGACAACGGCTACGTGTTGGACTTTTGTCCCACGGCGAAAAGACTCTTGAACTTTCCCGAGATTCACGTCGCGATGGCGCGGCGGGACGGGAGAGGTATCGTCCGACAGGAATTAATCGTCGTTATCGCGATTCAGCGTGATGCGCGTGCTGCGATGGGCGATGGGCGAGGGGCGCGGGGGAGGTGGGGGCGGGTGGCGAGGTGCTCGGTGCGCGGGACGAGGCACGAGGCGCGAGGTGCGAGATGCGAAATCGCGGCGCGGGGTTCTAGGTGGCTGTCGATAGCCGCGAGGCGTGAACGTTCGTGCGTGCATCGTGCGTGCGTGCGTGCGTGCGGGCGGGCTAGCGGGCGAGCGGACGAGCGTGCGAACCAACGGCAGGAGGAGAGGGGCCGAGAGATTCGGGAGATCGACGAGATTCGAGGGATCCAAGAGAGGCGAAGGAGAATGAAAAAGAGGGAGGAAGAAGGAGCTCGGAACGGGAGCCGGAAGGGAAGGTTAGCTCGTAGGGGGAGGGGGGAGATTTCGCGAATCGCGAGATGCTCGCGGTGGTCGACTTCTCGGATTATCTATCGCGAACGTAAGACACAATGGTAGCGAGCTCTTCAATTACGGCCGGATTAGCGGTGCACGAGGGCCTCCCTCCTCTCCCGACGTCCCTCTCCAGCAGTATCCGTGCTCTCCGTGCTCTCGGCCTCCCTCGCTCGCTCTCCGTAACGGCCTTTGAAACGCTATATAAAGTGACAAACTTGCTCGATGTCGCGGTATTAACACTCGCGCACGACCGGGATCCGTCTGCCCGACCGGACCGAACTCACCGGACGCGACTGATACGCGACCATCCGAGAAGGTACGAATCTCGCCGGCACCGTCTCACGGGACCTCGGGATCTCGGGACAACGGACCCACGGCTCCGCGGTCCCGCGAGACGCGAACAGCCTCTCTTTCGCGGTCTCCAATGGGCCGTCGGTCAGCGTCCCTCGAGCGACCATCCCTCGTGGGATCCGACCTCTCTCGTTCCTCTCGAGGCCGGGAGTGGTCGCGCCCTACGCCGAAGGATCGCGACACCCTCGCGACTACGCCTCTTCCCCTTTCGCTGCCATCGCCTTCGACTTGGCGGAATCGCCAAAATCATCCCTGATAACGGACGTGTTGCAGAAATCGACATCGACATCGACATCGACATCGACATCGACATGAAGGGAGCCCTGATCGCCGTGCTGCTCTGCGCCTCGTTGGGACTGCTCTCTCCGAGATGCGAGGCTCTTCCTTCTCGTTCGATCGACCCCGGCAACGAAGGTTCGTAAATACGAGCGCCGGCGAATCGTCGGTGAGCAAACGAGCCGTGGAATCGCGCGTCCACGAAGCGTCGTTAGGGAACGCGTTGTTCGTCCGTGAGCTCGCGGAGAATACCCTCTCGTCCACGTTTTCACCGTCTCGCGTGCTCCGATTCGTCGATCCGACGACTCGCGAACCCGCGAACCCGCGAACCTGCGAATCTGCAAATCTGCAAACCCGTGAACCCGCGAGCTCTTCGCCACCATTGACGCCCCGTTTCCCGCAGTTCCCCTCCGCGTTATCGCCGAGCAACCACGCGCGCGCGCGCGCGCGCGAGCGCACCAATCTAGCCACCGATAGCGATCGCAGCTTCGAGTACGTCGTAAAAACTATGCACGGAGCCCCTTCGTCGTGTCTACGCGCTTCCACGAATTTGTTGCCTCAACGGAAGGGAGCGCTTTCAGGCACCGCTTTCAGACACCGCTTTCAGCCACCGCTTTCAGACACCGCTCGTACCGAACGACCAAACGAAAATTGGCCAACGAATTTTTACCGCCTCTCCTCAGACATGTCCTTCTGGCTCAAGTCCGGCCAAGAGAACCTCAGGAGGATCTTGGCCCTTCGAAATAACGAAAATCGAGCCAAGAACATAGTCTTCTTCGTTGGAGACGGCATGGGCATTTCCACGATCACCGCCGGCCGTGTCTTCAAAGGCCAGGCCAAGGGTGCTACTGGCGAGGAATACAAACTGGCTTTCGAAGACTTTCCCGGCACGGGTTTCGCCAAGGTACTGCCAATTTCTTGCGTCGTGCGTCTCTCGTCTCTCGTAGCGCGTCTCGGCATAGCCGTTCCTTCCCGAGAGAACCGAATTTCTCACCAAATTCAAAGGTATCCGTTCGCAAACATTTTGCTCGCAGACCTACAACGTCGACAAGCAGGTTCCGGATTCGGCCGCGACAGCTACCGCGATGTTTTCCGGCGTTAAATGCCGTTACATGGTCCTCGGGCTCGACGCAACGGCTCCGTACAATCACTGCGACAAGGTGATCAATCTAGCGGCCAAGGTAACGACGATAGCCGATTGGGCGCAACAGAGCGGCATGGATACGGGTAAGCCCCCCCCCCCCCCCCCCACTCTCTCTCTCTCTCTCTCTGTGCATCTGCCTTTAGCTTTCCGTTCCCCGCTCTCCGCCGTTGTGCCAGCCTACAGAAATCATCACCCTCCTGCTCCCTCCGACCCTTTCTTCTCCCGCCCCTTCCTCCTCCCACACCTAGACAAAGAGTCCTCGCGCGCGGTAGACGCGGTAAACGAACGCCAAAGTTTGTTCGAGGGCAAATGAGGTCAAGGGCCGACCTTCCCTGTTATCTGGAACGCGCGCTTCTTCCTCTCTACCATCGACGCGTTCGTGGCGCCCGATCGTCTCCGACTCCTCCGCCCTCTACCGCCCTTCGCCGTCCGCCACCATCCTTCACCGCCCTCCTCCCATCGGCCGCACCGGCCCGAGGAACGCAACGTTCCTTTCCGGCTTCCCAACGGCTATCTCTCCGCGAGAAAATCTTTCCACTCGGCAGGATTCGTCACGACGACCCGGATCACGCACGCTACCCCGGCCGGACTGTACGCCCACACTAATAACCGCAACTGGGAGTGCGACTCGGCGATACCCGAGCAATATAGAGGCTGCGTGAAAGATATTGCCAGGCAGCTGATCGAAGACGCGCCTGGGAAGAACTTCAAGGTAGGTGGTCACTTTGAGACGAAAGGATTCCGAGAGGCGACGGAGAGCGGAAAAAATCAAAGCTCGACGCGGTTGAAATTGTCAAGGTGATAATGGGCGGCGGAGCCCAGTGCATGGGCCTGCCGATGGAGCCGTCCGACCCGGAAACCTGCGGCAGAACCGATGGCGTTAACCTGTCGGAGGTCTGGCTACGGAACAATCCCGAGGGGAAGTTGGTCAATACGGCGCAGCAACTGGCCGCGGTCGACGTCGCAAACTCCAGCAAGATCCTGGGAATCTTCGCGAGCAACCATCTGCCCTATCACGCGGTCAAAACGGACCAGGTACCCAGCCTGGCGGAAATGACCTCAAAGGCCATCGAGATGCTCAGCAAGAACGACAACGGATTCTTCCTCATGGTAAACGCGATCGCTCGCCCCTTTCGTCCTTCCTTGTCCCCGAAAACGGCGTGTCGTCCAGCGATCGTTCTCCTTCAACGACGAATCTCGTCCGGCAGGTCGAGAGCGGACGGATCGACATGGCGCATCACAAAAACTATGCGAAACTGGCGCTGAGGGAGCTCTCGGAGCTCGAGGATGCGGTAGAGGCGACGGTGCGAAAGCTCGATCTCGAGGAGACCCTGGTGGTCGTTACGGCCGATCATTCGCACTCCTTCACGATGAACGGCTATCCGGAGAGAGGAAACGACATTCTCGGCTTCGCCAACCAGCCGGACGAACCCTTCTACGAGACGCTCAGCTACGCCAACGGCCCCGGCTTTCTCCACCACAGGCGCAACGACACGACCAAGGTCAACGAAACCTGGAGGCCGGTTGAGAAGGACGTTACCCGCGGGGAGCCCTTTTATCAGCACCTGGCCGCCGTCTACCTCTCGGACGAGACTCACGGAGGCGAGGACGTTGGGGTTTACGCGGCAGGTGAGATCGAACGATTCTATCTCAGGAACGGATAGACCCTCTACCGGGGGGCCTCCTCGTCTTCTCTTTGCAGGTCCTTACTCCCATCTCATCCGCGGCACCTTCGAGCAAAGCTACGTCGCTCACGTCGTCGCGTACGCCGCCTGCTTCCGCCACTGGCCCTCTCACTGCGACGACTCTTACGGACGTTACTTTTATCGCGTCGAAAATTCTGTCGGAACGATCGGTATCCCATCGCTCTGCTCCATCCTTCTCGTCTCTCTGCTGGCGATCGTCGCCAGGATCTGATCGAATCCGATCTCAACCCCGACAGTGCCGATGCCGATGCCGATGCCGATGACGATGACGATGACGACGGCAATCGCGCTCCAACATCCCAGTTTCTCGTCATACTTCTTTTTCTTGCGTCATCCCCATTCGTACCTTACCTCAGTACCTCGTATCGCTCACCTTCCCGAGACTCCTTCGAGGTCGAGGAACTTGAACCAGCTTTCGAGGCAGCTTATGGAAATTACGTTTCGTCCGGCCGGATCGAGAGACCTTTTTCCAGGAAGATGGGCCTATCGAAGGTGCAAGAGGGAAATGAAAAGACATTTGTCGACTAAAATTAGAACAAACCGCCGGACAGAAGCGCGACTGCCGGTCCCTCTTTCGCGTCTCTCTTTATTAACGAAACTTTGGCACGCTGACAAACTTGCACGAGCGACCAGCTCCGCCGCGGGAAGGAAATTCCGCGGGTCCCGCTCGGGCAAAGTCCGTGGATGACGAAAATAGGCTGCGATCGCGCTTGCGCGTACCTGGCGGTAGGACGAGCGGGAAAGGAAGGAGAGAACGGTCGGCCTGGATCGGATGCCACGGATGCCAGGGATGCGACGGACGCAAGGACACGGGAAGGTGTTCCGTGGTGGGACATGGGTGTTACGTTTTTGCATTATCGAATAAAGCTGCCTTTCCCTCTGACTACGGCGAGACAGTAATTCTTGTAAATAAGAGGCGCCACGTCGTCGCTGACAAAGTTACGATCCGGTTTCACCGAAGCGAAGGGGTTGAGCCGGGGCTCCAAGAGAACCTCGATCTCGCAGAGCGAGCCTATTCTCTCGATCTCGCGGGGAATCTCCTCCTCCGTGTAAGAGGTAACGAGAACGGGGACTCGAGTCTCGCAGAAACGTCGAATCGTCTCGGGCCAGGTGTCCCTCCCGTCGAAGCCGGTCCGCCGATAGAGGCCCGGATTGAACAGGCAGACCAGATCCGGTTCGAAGGAGTCGCGCTCGAGCTCGTGGTAGAGAGTCTCGGGCCGGAGGGTGAATCGAACGGTTCTGCCGGAACTCTCGCAGCCCGAGCAGACCGGAAGCCGAGACAGGAGATCCGTCGGCAGGCCCATCGGCAAACGCAGCTCCGGTCCGACGAGTCTCACCTCGACGCTCCTCGCCACCGGCAGGAGATGCAAAAACGCCTTCTCCCAGGCGGCCGGCTGGCGGCCCTCGAACCAAACTTCTGCCCCCAGCACGTCGATCCTCCAGTCGGTCTTCTCCCGCCAAAGAGGCAGAGCGACCTGTGCCGCGTACAACGCCGTCAGCGGAATCGTCCATGTCTGCGAGAGATTCGAGTACGCCACGCAATCCATCTCCCGATAGAGCCGCGTGTCTCCGTAAATACCGAGAACAATCTCGTCGAAGCCGCTCCGCGGAAGTCGGGGAGGCACGTCCGGATGCACGTTCGGTACTTTCCGACCGCGCCAAACGCCCCGATCTCGTCGATCCCGCCTATCCCGCCCTGACGTCAGACAGCTTCGGAACACCCGAAACTCCCGACACCATCGCTCGTGTACGCTCGCGTCGTTCTCGCAAAAGTATTCCATCGAGCAGACCTGGCACAAGCGCAACCTCTCCGCCGAGTATTCCCGGCAGACGCGACAGATGCGGGGATACAGGACAATCTCCCTCTCCCACGGTTCCAAAGCTCGTCCCGCCTCCCTCTCGAGGAACTCGACCGATCTCCATCTCAACACTCGATACTCCTCCGCGGAGAGCTGTCCCACGCGCGATAGCATTTTCGTATCGATCGCTGCCAGTCCCGCGCACAGATCGCCGTGTCGTCCCCGATCGTCTTCTCGGTGACTCCTCGAGCAGTACGATACCATTCGGCACATCTCGCAACTCATCCGCGATATTTGCGAGCAAACCACGCAGAGACTCGCCACGAAAACAAATCGAGTCTTTGATTCAAATTCTATGCACTCCTCATCCTCCTCCTCCTCCTCCTCCTCCATCACCAACTCTGTCTCGTCGACGCACTTTTCCGAAACGTCGTCAGCCGAAAAACGTCTCTGCCGAGAATACACGTCGATAGGAACCACCTTGACCTCGTCCATACAGTTTTCCTTTCCGGTAGCCCCTGCGTCGCGGATTTCCTCCGACGCGTTTCTCACCATCCTCTTCCCTTCGCCCCTCTTCTCCCGACGATCTCCCTCCTTCCTCTCCCGATCGGAAGATCGTACGAGATTTCTCCGCCGCGCGAGAGATCCCTTCCTTCCGGACGATTTGCGACCCATCCTTTCCGACCGTTTCCGACTGCCGACCCAGACTCAAAGAGGAACTCTTGAGCCGCCGATTGCCGCTTCACTCCTCTCTCGCTCTCTCTCTCTCTCTCCCACTCTCTCTCTCTTCCTCCCTCGACACGCACACACGCACGCACTCGCTCGCTCCGTTACTCGTCGCACGGCAGACTATTGCCAGTTGGTTCGACCGCTTGGACGATTGCTCCGTCCTTGGTGTCTTGCCTCCTATTACCGTATTTTCAGACCTATTCTATTTTCACGCAAGATAAAGCCAATTAACTCTACGCTCAAAAGTCACCTTTGCGATCCTTCCGCGCGTCTCCGGGCTGATCTCGTTAACTTTTTACGGCGAAACGGTTCGTCATCGTACAACACGATACGCTCTTTCCTATTACTTTCGAGGAAAAGTGGCCCGTACTTTGTAGCCAGGACAAGGTAAGACTGGGGCGGCCGACGTTCGCGAAGAGGGCAAAATTCCTTTACGTTTTGCGCTTTCCGCCTCGCCGGATATTGCGACGCTCGAAGCTCTCGGACGCGCGAAACCAACACTAAGCGCGAATGCGACACCGATACTCCGTAAAGTCTCTCGAATCGTATTGTTGAGAATCGAGCTCGTCAACGGGCATGATGCCCGTTGCCCGGACAAAGATATTTCAGGCACCGACTTGACCATTCCCAGGGCTTTGCGCCGCTTCGTTCGTCTCGTGCCATACCGTTCCTCGCTCCCCTTTTCTTACCGCCAAGACCGATTTCTATTTCTCCCTTGCTCCCGACTCGCTCTCTCCGTCCTCGTCTTTCCAAACTCCCCCCCCCCCCCCCCAACCAACCTCACCGACTTCTACTTACGACCTTTCGAGCTTTTCGAGGAAGAGAAACACGAGGATTGATCTTTACCTTCCTCGTATTCCACGAGAGTATTTTCACCACTAATAGCAAAGTAAAAGCAACGGCGATCGCCGTCAAGAAAAACAGAAGCGCACGCAATGTCCCGCCGCGCCGGCTTTACGCTCGGTTCGTCTGTCCAATCTCGTTCCTGCGTTGTCTCTTTCTTTATCTATCGTGTGTACGGCAATCGCGGCAAGTAGAAGGGTAGCAATTAAGCAGATACTCTTGCGCGTCTTTTGCGACCCTCCTGTACATTCCCCTTTGTTTTCGCATATCGCCTTTCGTCGTTCGCCGATACACGATTGAATAAATGACGTTTACGTTATCGAGCAGTCGCGTTCGACCTCTCGAACGACCGATCGACGAGTTATATATACCGATTCGCGGCGTGCGAACGCGGGTAAGCCACGGCAGCGGTTTCGCGTATGCGTGTCTTCTCTACACCTTGGGAATATTTGCGCTTCCGTAAATTACCCTCTCATCCTCTGCCCGTCCAAAGTAACTTACGCGCGACCGAATGGCAAACGAGCATGGAAACGAATCGTCGCGCATTCGAGGTAGGTCGTTCGATTTGGAGGTTAGGTTTGGCAGAGTCCGTTAAGGCGAGCCAAAAGAACGGCCGCACGATTCCCGAGAGCATCGAAAGTTCGCGTCAACGATTCTTCCTTCGCCGATAGCCATCTCCCTCGGGCAGAAACTTGCTTTGCGACGCCTTTGCTCTGCCCTCGTAAATGCGGCTCTCATCGGACCTAACCTATCGACATTTCGCCTCGTCGTATCGCACGAATTGTTACGAATAATCGTGAAATCCCAAAGCGATACCGTTCCTCCCGACAAACGTCGCGCCGTTGCGAACGATCCTAAATGTACCTTTCTTGCTCGGCTCCGAAGACGAGCCCTCGTCGACCATTATCGCGTCCCACCGTCGTACGAACGAGAGACGCGTGCCGGCCTGAAGCTCTCTCTCCTGCCCTTAGCATTGTCGCTCTCCCTATCAGTGACAACAAATTCGTCACCGGCATGGTGAGTCGCGGTTACGATGCTCGCGGCAAACTCCATTCCAGAAAAAACGAACGGTCCAAGAAGTCGCGGTCGACCTATCGGCTTACACTTTCTGGTAAGACTTAACCAAGAATAACTTAACCAGAATGTACCATGCCGAGGCAAATGTGGTAGAGGGAAGTACACGAGACTCTCGTAAAGCTCGGCAAAGGAGGAAATTCAACGACGAGAAGAGGCTACTCGCATCCGGGATGGTAGGAATAGGCGGCAGCGGCGAATCCCTCGGGTCGAGCATTTCCGACGTCACTATGGACCTGGACATCGATTCCGAGGAGAGCGACCAAGAGGATGCACGGCGATTGATATCCTCACCGAGCGTTCCTTGCCAAACGATCGGTGGTAACGTTAAAAAGACCGTAGTTCGGGACGACGATCGTGTGCAACGCGAAGAGACGGAGGATGAAAATGTTTGGTCGATATCCGTGCAGATGTTCGTGCCGTTCTTGTTGGCCGGTTTTGGTATGGTCGCTGCCAGTTTGCTGTTAGACGTTGTGCAGGTATGTACAAACTTCGATTACGTCGACGGTTCCTATCTCGTGAGAACAAAAGAAACGCAATGTATATAGAATGAGATCGAAACCTCGTGTGACCGTGCACCACGACTATGGGCAAATGCGAAGATGATGTTTTGCAGCATTGGCAGATATATCGAGCGGTGTCCGAGGTCTACGTCTTGGTACCGGCATTGTTGGGTTTGAAAGGAAATTTGGAGATGACCCTGGCCTCTCGTCTTTCCACTCACGCCAATCTAGGCCACATGGACACCAAGAAACAACGCTGGCCTCTGATCGTTGGAAACCTTGCTCTGATTCAGTGTCAGGCAACGGTAGTGGGTCTCTTGGCATCCGTAGCGGCGGTGATTCTCGGATGGATTCCCGAAGCTCGATTCGACTTTAACCACGCGCTCTTGTTGTGCGCCGGTGCCTTAGTCACCGCCTCGATAGCTAGTTTTCTCCTGGGTCTCGTAATGGTCGCGGTTATATTGCTCTCCAGGCGCGCCAACATCAATCCGGATAACGTGGCCACTCCGATAGCCGCGTCTTTGGGAGACTTGACTACTTTGGCGCTCCTTTCATGGGCATCGTCTCTCCTTTACAAAGCCATAGGTAATCGAACTTGAAATTACAAAGACCTCTTGTTACATTCCCCGATGTCCCAATGTCCCAATGTCCTGACAGCCTGACATCCTAACGACGAGGATTACCTCCTACGTGGACGATCGGTGATCGACGGTCGACGGTCGTCGCTACACCTCAACGTATTTCGTTCGTTGCTCTACCACCGTTTTGTCGTTGTTCTAGATTGTGCTCCGTGGATCGCCCCGACGATTATAGCCTTTTACATGATCGTGACCCCTATCTGGGGTTACGCAGCGGCTAGAAATCCGTTTACCAAGGAAGTTTTAGATTACGGTTGGACTCCGGTGATTTGTGCAATGTTGATCAGCAGGTTCGCTTTCCCCCTCGTTATTTGCAGCTTAAGACCCAATGGACGGAACCGAAACGGTCTGCAAATGGCAGTTTATCGAAATTGAAAAACGACGCATTCCTTTCAGCGTAGGTGGTCTGATATTAGACTACACGATATCCAATTACAAAGGAATAGCAGTCTTTCAATTGGTAATCAACGGGGTTGGAGGTAATTTGGTCGCCGTTCAGGCCAGCAGGATATCTACCTCTTTGCACAGAGAACGACGATCCGGTACTTGGCACAGACCGGTGATTTGCGTCGATCCGTTTCAGGTGTTCCTCGCCAAAGGTACGATTTTAGCGGCTACGCGAATGTATTTCCGCCCCGAAGATGAGCGTACATTGACCGGTTTATAGGAGGACACGCGAGGACAGCCAGAGTTTTGTTGACAATGGTGATACCCGGTCACTTGATATTTGGTTATACGATAAGTTATCTGCAAGCTGGACACACTTCCTTCACGCCCGTATTTATCGCCGTCTACTTGACCGCCGCTCTTTTGCAGGTACCTAACGTTGCGGTTCGTTCTCGAACCAGCCAAGCGAACCGGCTAACTAAAATAGTTACAACTATTTTCATCTTTCGATCTGTTTGTCAGGTGACTCTGTTGTTATACGTTGCTCGCTCGCTGGTCGTTTGGATGTGGGCGCGAGGAATAGATCCGGACAGTTCCGCGATACCCTACTTGACGGCTGCCGGTGATCTCATAGGCACCGCTCTCTTGGGGCTCGCATTTCACATTCTTTACACTATCGGTGATGGAGATTCGGACGTAGGAGATTGATGTCCCTTGGATATTGGGGCTGTTGCGATTTTTCGCTCGTTGGCAACTCAAACTTTCATTCAGGAATTCGAGGAACAGCCGACCGGATACTCCGTTGCTTCGATGCTTCGATGCTTCGATAAATATAAGGACAACGACACCATCGGTTACGTGCCCTCGAACAGAAGGGAAAAACCCATTGCCCGGGTTTTAAGCTTCCCACTGTCCCCTTCCCGATATTGCTCGACACTATTCGATGCTACTCGGCAGTAATCGACGTCGAGACAGCATTCGAGACAAATGGCTAATACTCACTCTAATCCGACAACTAATGCTCTCACTCTATCAAACGGCCGGCTTGACTGGGTGTTTGACAGAGCGAGATAGAAACGTTTTAGCCCTGTCGTCGTTGTCTTCTGCGGCTTCGGCCATGTCTCTTCTTTTCCACAAATACGAGCTCGCTTCTTTCCATTCAAAATCAATATGGAGTTTGAGTCGAAACGAAAACTGTACGGTCCGTCCGATTTCCCCCAGTAAACGTATCTTTCCTTTGCAACGTGTATTATTTACGAGTACAGTATTTGGTGAGACGAATAAATTGTTAGCCAGGTTGCGTTTTAGCCTTGTATCTCCTATACGATGCACACCTGCCGTACCTCACATCGCCCTCGTTTTCGTTCATCGAAATGATACGCTACTTGGAAGTAAGTTATTGGTCCTTGAAGAAATTTTCCCGTCTTCCATGCGACGAACGGTTCAGGCCAAACAGAAACCCGAATCGGCAAGATCGAAACGAGAGACTGCCGGCAAAGCATACGCGGGTACTCGGTCAGTCAGTTGTACCATATTTAAATAGATGCACATAGGCATATGCATACGCGTACACATAGAGGTAGGTAGACCCCCACCTTGCCTTTCCCGTTCGTCGGAGAAATCAAGTATGCTTTTCCCCTGTCGGCATTTGGCTACCTTGTTCGTAATGCAAACAATACGATGAAGATCGTCTTAGGGTCGACATCGGCACGCCAAGTAGCGGAAGTCCACCTTTTCGAGACGCAGCCGAATATCGTTTCAGATATACGCGGGAATTAGGTGGAAAAAGTCGACTCTTCTGGACAGCGGCTCTGGCACGTGGCAAGCAAAAACTCTGGAGAATTGCTCGGTCGTGTCGTGGGCGGCCAGAGAACGTTCTCGTTGATGAAACTCTGAGGGAATTTGATACGAGAGAAGGAAGGAAAGAAAGAGTCTGATCGGTAGGTGCGATTTCGCAGTATCGAAGGAAACCGTTGGCTTCGGCAGGCGCGCGCGACGTAAAGAAACGTTGGAAGCAGTTGGAAGCGTTCGTTGGACGATCGGTAGAAGGCGGACGTCGCGGTAGGCGGCATACATGCACGTGCGCGTGCACGTGCACCTACGCACGAGGGTACACGCGCGGCGAGTCAAATCGGCGGGACGATGGGACGACGTGCGAGCACACTAGCCCATCGCGCATCGGCACCGTCAATGGAATAGTTAGATCCGTCAGTGGCAACTATCGCCTCGTTGTCGACGGAGCCTCTTAGATCTTATCTATCGCGGTGTCCGGCTGCGGCGTTCGCGCCCGAGGCTTTTCCCTCTGCGAGGGAACCACTGGCCCCGGAATTTTCATACCCATCTCCGATCCCCGTTTCCCCGTGCCGTCAAGAAAAGAGGCAACAGACACGTGCGAAATTGATTTTCGCCAGTTTTGCCGTTTCACGAACAATTGGATCGGCGCCCTTCGTTCCTGCGAGTCACCGTCCGTCGAGCTTCATTCTCCGTTCTCGGTTTCATTCCGATCTTGGAATTGCGTTTCTGGATCGTTGCTTGCACGCTGGCCGCAAAATCGTGAGAGGGAACCTTATCGGTATTTGCCGTTACCTGTTGCTATCTGACGTTATCTGCCGCGACTCACGGCGACCGATCGTCGCGTAGGGCGTAAAAACGCTTTATTCAACGAAGGCAGGAGAAAGGGGAAAGAGGAAAGGGGGCGGATAAAGAAGCTAAACGAGACGGGACGAAACGAAACGAAACGAAAAGAAACGAAGGGCGAGGTGGAAGGAAGGGAGCCGCAGCTTTGTACGAAGCGCGGGATTTTGGAGACGCGATCTTTCGAGATCTTTCGAGATCTTTCGAAAGTTTTCGAAAGTTTCGTCTTTCCGAGAGGGGCCGAGACGGAGCGAACAGGCCAAGCGGTCGAACGCAAACGGGAACGCGAAGCAAATACCAAGGAACGCTGGTCCGCCGTCTCCTCACGGTGGTGCCGGGTCGCCCTCCTCGCCGTTGCTGCTAGCCGTGCTATTGTCGCGTAAGTATCGTTGGATCGCGCCGCATTTATCTAGTCGAAGGTCAGCAAGCTTAACGTTGCCCGAAACGAAATTGTCGTTGCTTTTGGTGCGAGCAGCAAGCAACGATCACCGGTCAACGATCAACAATCACCGAGCAACGAGCTGCGTGTAACGAGCAGCGAGCAACAAGAATGCGAGTGCACGTCAAATTTTCCGCTAGCTTTGCCGCGAGCTTTGCCGCGAGTTTTACCGCGAGCTTTACCGTGTGCTTTAGCGCGAGCCACGGGAACCAAGTATCAAAACGTACGTCAAGTTATTGCTCCTCATGGTCGAACTTAAACACGTGGAGTAATTTATCAATTTGCGAATATGTTACGGAAGTAGTTGGTACTCGCGCGACGCGTACCTCCAGCGAGAGTATTTGCAAGCGGTCTGGAGGTACGGGATGCGCGAGCTCGGTCCTCCTTGCGGTTCCTCGGCTTTCTTCTCGTTTCGTCGATCCGCTCGTTCGAATCGGCTCGATTCGGAACAATTGCCTCCGCACATTCGGACAATCCCGCGCCAACGGTCTCTCGAAAGAAATCGATCGACGCGAGCGCGATAAACTCGCACGCGTAATCGCAGGTGATACGATCTACGTAGAGCGAAGCAAGGCGAACGCTCGTCCTCGACGATACCGATCAAGGTGTTACTCGAAGATCCGTTGGGTTCTACGGCGTGTTCGATCGCGTAAAGCGGTGTGTCAACGACGGAATCGATTGTATTCTCGGGCAATCGAGAAACCGGCCGGATCGGTGTCGGAAAGTCGCGGTTTATCCTTTTATCGCTTTACAAATAGCACGCGTGCCACGATAACGGTCCGCTCGGCCACCTGGCTGCGCGTTGAGTCCAAGCGTTGAGTCCACGCGTTAAGTCCACGCGTTGGCCCACGCGGTCGACGACACGTTCGCGAACATGTGCCGGCCGAAAGACGGAGATCGGACCTAGGGGGCCGCGCTCCTTCGTCCACGGCTGGGACACGATCGCCGAGCGATCGGCGCCGTGTTCGCTCGAAGGACGAGAACAGCTCGGTGGATCCTCGTACTTTCAAGTAGGGAAGGTCGTCGGTTTATCGCAGCTGAACGGCCCACTGGGCGAACGAGCAGGCGAGCGGACGGAACAGCCGTCGGGGAGTCGGGCGATCGATAAAATCGCGCTTGCTCCGCTCGTGGCAAATACATGTACCTGGTATTCGTTCCCAACTAGTTTCGGGAAGACGCGCGCGATGCACGATCGAGATCAGTCGCGATGTAACCGTACCGTAAAGCGGCCTCGCATCGGGCCACCAGCCTCCTATCCACGGATGCCAGACGTCGGCTGATACACTCTCTGTCTCTCTCTCTCTCTCTCTCTCTATTTCTCTCTCGGCGGAACCGTCGTGATCTCGTTGAAGGAGATTGGAAGGTGATTCGGGGTAGCGCTGCTCTCCGCGACATCGAATACGAGGACCATCCTCGCGGCCTGCGAGGCCGCTCACGAGGCTGTCGAGGCTGAGACTACCCCGAGGCACCCCGATTCACCGAACCTCCGCGGGTTTGCCGCGCGTACGAACTCGGTGAAAATTCGCCGTGTCCCCGAGGATTCAAGACAAACGGCACAGGTACGAACGCTCTTCGAGTACACCTCTCCGATTCCGCGATCCTCTCTTCGTCCGGCCAAAAGACGCGAGGCTGCTCGACTCGACGATGAAAACGAAGGGGTCGCGGCAATCCGTTTCGACCGGGATTCCAGGCAATCGAATCGTCGTCCCACTTTCCCTTCCGGAAGGCCAACGACGACTCGATCGATCCGACGTCTCTCCTGGAGACGGCGGGGCCACGAGCTCAGCGCCGGCGTAACCATCAGGGGGAGGAGGGTCGTCCGCCGCCCTCGGAAGTCGAACGCGATCAGATCCGCGCGCGGGTGAACGTTACCGACCGTCTCACGATCTCTCGAAGACTCATCTCGGCCACCAAACGGAGCCAATGGACGATGGAGACGTCTCGAAAGAAATCGCTACGCCGCGGCGGTGCAACGAGGTCTCGAGGCGACGAGACGAGTGCGCGGTTCGAAGCAACGCGTAGGGAAAAATTCCGAGGCACCGGAATCTCCCCCGATCTCGTCTCGACTCGCGCGCGTCTTTTCCCGCTTTCTGCCGCCGCTACTCGTCGAGTCTAGTCGTCTCACGTCTCACGTTGTCTGGCGTCGTCCCGTTGCCGTGGCGGCGGGTTTCGTCGTGTTTCACCTCGACGGAGATGCGAGCGCGGTGCGGCCGCTACCGTGGATAACGTCGTACACGATACCGAAAGACGGTGGCATTTTCATTTCCATCGTGATTTACGATTCGTGCGTCCCGACGAATCACCGCGCGGAGATAGCGTCCCTGCTCGATGATTATGTAATTTGCACGACTCTTCGCCGACGAGTCAGCGCACGATCGAGCGTTATCGTTCCGAAAGGAGAATGCCCGTACATCCGTGACAGTGGTTCGCGCGAGGTCCTCGGCAGAAGATGACGGAGGGCCAGGTACGTTTGCATCCGGCGCGGTCGCCTCCCGAGAACACCCCGATCACGCAAAATTCGCCGAACCTGCCGACCCTACTGTCACCGACAAGTACCTTGATCGGTCGATCCGTCTGCCCTACGACGAGCACATTCTCATCCGGGCCGCGTCAATCGCGCGAATCGATTGCCCGAAACGCAAAACCCCGAGATACGGATATCACCGCGACTCTTTGGTCTCTCTCTCTCTCTCTCTCTCTCTTTCTCTCACCCTTGCGGCCGTTTCCCCCTCGCTACTTGCTTTTTGACGGCTCGATCGGTTCGTGCGCCCCACGCGTGCACGGTTGCCCGATTAGTGCACGTTTGTACCGACTTTGTCGTAATAGAGCGTTTCGTTTTACATCGACAGCGAACAATGTAAAGGAGCGCCGCATCGGGAGAAGAAAAGTTCCTACAAGATGACGCCAATTACAGCCAAGGGCGCAATCGTCAGCCCGAGCTCCGGCACGTGCACTGGCACGGGCACGGGAACGGGCACAGGCATGGGCACGGGCATGGTCGCGGTCGCGGTCACGACAGCGGTCACGAGAGTAACGACAAGATCAGGATCAGGATCAGGATCAGGATCCGGAGCGGAAACGGACACGGTAATGGTAACGGATACGGCTAACGGAACGGTCATTCAGACCACCATCGATGCCGAGGACGCTACCACCGACACCCGAGTCGACGATGCCAGGCAGGATGGATGCCTCGAAGTGACCATCTTCGACGAGGGAACGGCCGACGGCGGTCCTCTGCCGGACATAGTCGCGGAAAGTAAACTATACGGCTCGGCGGAGGAAGAGGAGGAAGAGGATGAGGAGGAGGAGGAGGACGGGGAGGAGGATGACGAGCAGGAACCCATCGAGTCCTACTTGGCTATTACGATTCAAGTCTTTATTCCATTCCTCATAGCGGGCCTGGGTATGGTAGGAGCCGGGCTGGTGCTAGATTTGGTCCAAGTGCGAATGCTTTCTCTCTCTCACTGTCCCTCTTTTTTACGTGAACGCAAGCAATACGGCCTTTCCTCTTATTCGTAGCACTGGGTGGTCTTCGACAAAGTAAGCGAGCTTATGATTCTGGTCCCGGCGCTGCTGGGCCTGAAAGGCAACTTAGAGATGACCCTCGCGTCGCGACTCTCCACGCAAGCGAATCTCGGGCACATGGACACGCCGAAGCAACAGTGGTACATGATCGTGGGAAATCTCGTCTTGATTCAGGTGAGTCGGTCTCCTTCGTCAACCTCGAGGTCCCCTCGAACGCCGAGCAAGTTGCAACGACTCGCGCGACGTTCCGTTCGATCGTTCGTCTCGCGAGTCTTATCTGCGGTGCCAGGATTCTGTTTGATTACGCGTTGGTAAACGGCCTGTGATCGCAAAACAATATATCTGTCGTTTTTCGACGAATCCAACGAATGTCTATCCACCCACGGAAAGTGCGCGCTCGATGAACGAACGAGCAAGACGAAAGAGACGAGAGGAGGATGGGGTGGACGAGGGAGAGAAGAGTCGAGAGAGAGAGAGAGAGAGAGAGAGAAGAACGGAAATGGTTAACGACCAAAGTTCGCCTGTCGACAGTGTCAAGCCATAGTGGTCGGATTTTTGGGATCAGTGGTGGCAATCGTTATGGGAGCTCTTCGGAACGGCAACGTTTCGTTGGACCACGCGTATCTGCTCTGCGCCAGCAGCCTCGTCACTGCCTCTCTCGCCTCGTTCGTCCTCGGCCTGATAACCGCGGGGGTGATCGTGTTCTCGCGCCACTGTCACATCAATCCGGACAACGTTGCGACGCCGATAGCCGCGAGTCTCGGCGACATTACCTCCCTGGCCCTCCTCTCCTGGATCTCCACGATTCTCTACGAGTCGATAGGCAAGCAAGATTGGCTGGCTCCACTCGTTATCGCCTGCTACGTCCTCGTCACGCCTCTTTGGGTTTGGATCGCCAAGAGGAACAAGTACACCAACGACGTTCTGTATTCCGGCTGGACGCCCGTTATGGTCGCCATGCTGATCAGCAGGTCAGTGCGTTCGTCGCCACTGTCCTCACTGCTCTCTTACCTTCACCTCCCGAACCCTTCTAGTTCGCTACCAAGCGCGAAATAATCGTTGCCTCCACACAGCTGCGGTGGCCTGATATTGGAATTCATGGTGTCGCGATTCGAGAATCTGACAGTCTTTCAACCGGTCATCAACGGCGTTGGCGGAAACTTGGTAGCCGTGCAAGCTAGCAGAATATCGACCGCTCTGCACAAGCAGGCCGAACTCGGAACACTTCTCATTCCGCCTGGTTACACTCATCCCGTCATATTCATCACGCCGATCGCCAATTTCTTCGGCAAAGGTAAGCGACCGCAGCCTTCCTCCGATCGTTCGTTCGAGTCGTTGGAACCGCTTCTACCGTCCTCTTTCCTTCCTCCAGGTATACACGCCAGGACGACCAGAGTCCTCATGGCCATGGTTATTCCCGGTCACGTTATTTTTATCTATCTCATCAACTACATGAAAGACGGCAATGCCTCGTTGACGCCTCTCTTTGTCTTCGTCTATCTCTGCGCCGCTATGCTGCAAGTCGCTGCCCTTCTCTACATCGCCTACATCATGATACACTGGATGTGGAAGCGGAAGATCGATCCCGACAATTCGGCCATTCCCTACTTGACCGCGATGGGCGACCTCCTCGGTATCAGTTTGCTCGCGATTGCCTTTCAATTCCTCTACCTCGTCGGAGATCAAGACTCCGATCGGCCGATCAGTCCCTGATAATCGCGTCACTTCCTTCTCCCCTTCGTTTCCACGAAAGAACGCCGATGGTATCGCGCACCTTCCACCCCCGACTCTTTTCGATCAACTATTTTTCCAACGGATCGAACTCAATTGTCGGTAATCGGTCCGATTGGAGTTGGCAGACGCGCACACTTCCGTATATGCGCAGGGACACACGCGCGCCCGCGCGCGCACGATGAGAGACAGAGAGAGAGAGAGAGAGAGATTAGAGAGAGATAGGGAGAGACGGAGGGTGGAAATATGGATACGCTTCTGGACGTGGAGTGTCGTTACACGGTAACAACCGCCGAAAAGGCTGAATCCTGACGAGGCTGTGTTCCTATGAAAGTAATATCGTACCGCGAATCGCTGGCATCGGCAGCCGAGATATAGGAGCGCGTCTTCTCGTGTCTCGAAACCGATCTCTTGCCCGATTCGATCTACGGCGGTTGTTCCTTTCGCTGCATTCTTCCGGCTGCAAAGACCTCCAGATAGCAACGGAAAATCCTTCTCTGCCAGAACGAATCGATCCTGTACTCGCTCTACTTCGGTGCGCGTTTTATCGGCGTCGCATACACACGCACTCGTACGTTTTCCGACAATTGCCTTTGTGTGCGAGGAAAGTTAGGTCAGAATAACTAGATGTTCGCTGTGCGAGCTATTTTTGGAAGCTTTAATATATTTGCGAGACTAGGGAGGTTCTCTTTCCGGGATACGTTCGATCCGCCAGTCGGCTCGCAACGCCAAGCATTGTTCCCAAACTATAGTCTACAGTCTATGATCTGCGGTCTACTGTCTACGGTCTACGGTCTACGGTCTACGGTCTACGGTCTACGGTCTACTGTCTACGGTCTGCAGCCGCCGCGAAACTATACTTACCAATAGAGAATACAGTAGTTAGTCTTCCAACGAACCTTATCGCAAGCAAAGATTTCTATCGCCCATTCTCTCCTACTATGAGCTACTACTAGCTCATCCCATTGGTGTTTCCGAATCGTCTCCTGTCGTCGGATACCGTCCATCGAGAACGATGAACGATTTCATCCGAGTGAGAAGCGCAGAATCTAACGACGGTACAGGCGATTGGTCGGAAACTGCGGAGCAACTTTGTTATTTTTCACTATTCAACAACTTTCTCATCCACCCTATCCAAATTAAGACATTCGATTCCGTGGTCGCATCGGTGCATCGGCGTAAAAAAATATGACCGGCATTAGCATCGAGATAGGACAAAAGTCATGATTTCAACGAATTTCTCGCTCGGATCGTTCGCTTCCAATACGGCGCAACCTTGTCAATTTCCTACCGAGCTCGAAATTCAAGGTCTTTCGATGTAATAATTTACCGTTCCAGTCCGTTTTTGTATTCTTTCGCGCTGCTGGAACGACGGGCCGAGGAGGACGAGAAGCTTCTCCGTCGCATCGTTTCGCGCGGCGATACTCGTCCGTGCTGTGTTGTGTTGTGTCGTGTCGTATCGTACCGTATTTTATTTTATTATATTGTATTGTATTCCATTGTATCGCAGCGTACCGCATTGCATTATCGTACTGTATTGTATTGTATCGCATCGTGCATACGTAAATAAGTACGCGCCACTTCGAACGGTACGTTTTACAGTCGGTAATTGCAACGGCAAACGGAAGCGAGAGGGAAAACTATCCTTCGGTCGGTTGTAACTACCTTCTCGACCGACCGAAAGTACTTACCAAGAGGAAGATACGTCCTTCGCGGATCATCGTGTATATCGATTGTATCACGATCTTGTATTCTCGCGTCTCCGCCACCGGCTAAATTTTCGTCCCTCTCGCTCATGCGGAAAGAAGTTGCAGCCGAACGTGCGTGAAAATTGGCCGATCGACCGCGAAAACCAGCAGAAAAACACAATACCAAAGATTAGGCTATAAATATGTCTTGACAATAATACTCGGTTCAAAGTTGAGAATAGACTATTTTTTATGCGGCACGTTCCGGGAGTTTACGTACAGTTAGAGCGTCAAAGAACGCCACAGGGCATCAAGGGGTGTCGAAAGTCTCCTTTCGTTATACGTGCTCGCGTGTATGACACGGACAACGAAATCACCAAAGTCCCCCGTTCGACGGATGGCAGAGAGAAACCGGCGAGAGAATGAGAAAAGGTCATTCTTCCGACCGTACTTGGATCGCGTCCGGTCAGGCAGAAATGTACGCGCGAGACGACAACCTACGCGAGGGGAGACGACTATTTTCGTTATCGGTGCTAAGAATATGCAAAATTTCATCGAGCGTATGATGCTCCGGTTACCGTCCAGCCAATCACGCAGCTAGCTTCGCTGATCGCGATCGTCGCTACGATTGCGGCCGCGACCGGAGCCAAATCACATTTCCGTTCGCGCGGAAGCGTAAAGCGTACAGCGTACAGCGTGGCGCTCGGGCTTGCTCGAGTTGCCAGAGTCAAACGGGCCGTATTATCCAGCAAAAGGAACGCGCAACGGCCATCGATATTATTATTTTCCACCGGTGCGTTCTGTTCTTGCAACGCGCGATGCATAGCGTAGTCGTCGAACAATGAATCTCGACGTCCTGCGATCGAATGGTGGCCCGCCGCGGAATGGCTGCGCGCGCACTCCAGCCAAACAGCGACGTAGTTTTCTATTGTACAATAAAATTCCATCGGGAAAACCATTTCCGTAACGGGGCCGATTGATCATTTCACGAGTTCCTAGCTCCTTCAAAATTCCCCACTATTCAGGCTCTCCTATTTCCGCCGTTGGTTCTAGGACATTGGTCGGTGGAACGATCGAAAGTGTCCAATCGGCGGTGCAAACAGGGAGAGGACACAGGGCAATTAAGCAATTAGCAACAATCAGGCTACACTTCAAAGTAACACCATCGGAACTGGCAAATTTTAGAGAAACTCGAGACAGGTGTGTATATTACACATTTATACATGTAAAATTATAATACATACGGCAGTTGAAAAGACTAACGACATTTCGATCAACACAAAAATATAAGCCGTATATCAGCGAGTGTACAAGAAAACTGTACTTTCGTCAGACGATTTATTGTAATTTCGCCTCCTCCTTTGCTTTCCAAAGGATCAACTCCATGCACGCGACCGCGTCCTCCTTGCTGTCGTGTCCACCAACTGCGACGAGATCGAAAGAGGGAATAAGCTACGAGACAATGAACGATTCGTCCGATGGGCGAATTCCGAGTCACTTGTACTACTTACCATCGTTCTGAATGATCTTCCTGAGATAATCCGAACATAGATTCTTTAACGCTCTCTTCTGAGGATAGCCGTTTTTGTGTGGAAACATGACGCTCGTATCCACGACGGTATCGTGCAAAAGTCTCAGAGCCGCAAAGTCACTCTCGAGACTGTGGCCCACGAGGATCGTCTTGTCTGAGAACATCGTAAGAAGAGTAGCTTGCACGTCCAACAGCGTCGTCGTTACGTTCTTCATGATTTCTTCCGTAATTCCCGAGAACCTGTGCAACACAGCCTCCTTTTCGATAAACGCACCTCCGTCCTCTCCTTTCATCCTACGTCCTTTTCTATCCTATTTCCTCCTACCTCGTATTATAGTCAATTATCGGATTTTGCGGCTTTACCAACGCTTCATAGACGACATTGCAGTCGTCGTCGATAACCGTTACCCTCGTCAATTCCAGACCTTGCGTCGTGTAAGACATCTCGCAATCGAGCGCGTAGACCACTAGCTTCTCCGGTGCTGTAACTACCAAAAAGAAAGATTCGTTGAAATAACTGAAATAACTGAAATAACTGTAATAATGCCAACGATCAACGGCGATCTACCTTTCGGCAAAGTCCTCACGTAACCCCGAAGATTCTCGTAATCCGTGTAATCCCAAACGTGAGTCTTCGCATCGCAACAACCGCTCGCCAATCCATCCTGTCGGCAGCAGCTATACCTGCTCTCTCCGCGGAACGTAAATTTTCGTCCCCAGTGATATATACAATTTTCTTGCCGTACCGCGAACCCCTGCCTATCTATAGCGTAGCTCTGTCCGCACCGACCGCAAATTCTCTCGTTAGGCACTTTCGATAGGACGTTCTGGTTGCGAGAATTCGTTACGTAAACCTTGGCACGGCCCTGTTCGCGAGGAGAAAACCCGAGGATCGAATGAGCGAAAAATGCGCGGTGAATCCTACGGGCGATGTACATTACGCAAAACCTACGATCGTTAGTGAAACGGATTCCAAGAAGAATCCACCACCGCCTTTGCCGGCGTTCGTTACCTTTTGCCCGTCCGGATGCGGTCGAGGAAATCCATTGTCCCGAAGCTGCTGTTCCGTCAATATCCACTTTTTCATCATGCCATAGAGGGCAGCCCCTTTAAACTCCATCACCGATCTTTTCGTTCTAAGGACGCTCCAAGAACCCTTTGACTTCCCGGCAAGTACGGTCTCGTGCGATACCATACCACTTCCGGATGCAGCCGAACCTCTGCACGCGGAGGCAGAAGCGTTGACGATCTCCGAGGGGAGAGCTTGATCGACCTCTTTTCGTAGCCTATGCGCCGCTAGCATGCACAAATTTTTGTAGATGGGCAGAGCCTTGCATCTCTCGTGACAAGAAAACTCTTCCTTCACCGCTCGTTGCGCAGCGTCTTCGGCGTTCGTATAAATTTGCACGCACACGTCGTGCATCATATTGACGAAATACTGACGAGCGGACAGAGAAAACTTTTGCGTGCTTACTTGCAGCGGCTCCGGACGTATCAGTTGAGGTACCTAAAATCATTTAACGCGCACCACCCGACCCGTTACACGCTGTGCTTTACCTTCGCTACGAGAAACCAGTTCCTCTCTTCCCTCCTTCGACCGACAAACCATCTCGTCTCTATCGTCGTTTCTTACCGCTTGAGGAACGTGAGCAACTCGTACACCGCTCTTTGCCGTTTGCGCGGCCGTCTTCGACCCATCCGTTGTCCTCGCCTCCACAGTCTTTCCCGCGTTCTCGGCGACAGTTCTCTTCTCCATCGCCAGGGATCTCGCGTACGGTACGTGAGCAATTCTCACGCGTCCTGTCGCGGACAGCCGAGCATTCACATTCTCCGACCAAATTGTTCTATCTCATTTCATTTCGTCTCTACTATGTCGCTACGTTACCGTTTCCATTTCCGTTCCCGTTCAATTGCGCCTCGCTGTTACACGCCGTCGTCGCACCTTCTGCGCAGTTGCCGCCTCGCATCTCCCTACACCGCCGTCCATCTTGCAACATGATGGACCGTATCGCGTGCTGGCCCTCAGCGATACCCGACGATTTTCCTTCGCCGCTGGCCTCCTTCTCTGCAGCAGCTTTTTCTGCCGCTTTTTCCGCTGCAACCTCGCGCATCAGCCGCCACCTTTCGTACATTTTTTGCTGCGGATTCGACAATCTTTTCCCAGCTTTCAATCGGTTGGGACCTTGGTGTCTGGTGACGTTCGCAGCCGCCGAAGGGTGCGCCACTCTTTTCCGTCCAACATCCTCCTGCTCTTCGACCTCGCGCTTCCATTCCGTCGGTAACGTTGCTCTCGATTGTTCCGGAACTTGATATTCCTACGAACGAAACAAATGCAATCACAATTCCAATCTCAATCTCAAACCCAATCGAACGATATGACGTGCGATTTCGATCGATCGTGTATTTTGGAATGAATGTACCGCGTGGTGGAACGATTTCAAAGAACTTGAAGGAACACGCCGATCCTGTGCGACCGCAAAAATATTAGGATACCCTTATTTCCACTTTTACGATAGCTCAAAGTTACGCGAGGCTTGTGCATATTTTCGCGTACCTGAAATATCTTAAGGCACTCTTCGTGCACGTCGTGATCAGAGTCTGACAAGTTGAGAACCAAGTCGTCGTCCTCCTCGTCATTTTCATTTCCATTGTCAGTCTGACCTTTGTATTCATAGTTGTCTTCTTCCTCGTCCTCCTCGTCTCCGTTCACAGAATTACCGTTATCGTCCCTCACGAATCTCACACTTTCCAACGGACTGACCGACCTTTTCGACCTCTTTCGAATCACATCATTCTTCTCGCGTTTCTTCAATTTCAAATTTCTACAGGATTCATCGTTCGATTTATGAGTTGTTCGCGAACTTGTTCGTCTTCTGTCTTCGCGCGATCGATCCTTCTTCTTCTCACAATCTTCCTTTTTAATCGACAGGGCCGAATTGTTCGACTTGCTGGACTCCCGCTCGTTGCCACTTTCCTTTCTCTTCCTCTCCTTGTTTCTCTCTTTATCCCTGTCCTTGCGCTTATCTTTACCTTCCCCATCCTCCTTGTTTTCGACCATCCGCTCCTTCTTACGTCGCTTCGGATCCTTCTTCTCGTGACTGTCCGACAGTGCCCGATCGCTCTTTTTGCTTCTGCTTCTTTCCCGGCTTCTACGGTGGGAGCCGGAACGTCTTTTCTCCTCAGCGTTTGAATCACGTTCGCGCTTTTGACTCTCCTTACTGTCTTCTCGAGACCTCTTGTCACGACTCGATCTACTTCGATCTTTGCTTCTAATTTTATTGCTGCCCCTTCGATGTCTCGCGTCGCTGTACGTTTTATCTTTACCCTCCGTATTCTCACGCCGCGGAGATCTCGAAGTTGAAATTCTTTGCGACTTGTATCCGTCATCGACGACTCTCTTCGTTTCATCCTTGCTGTCTGCACGATTAACGCGTTTATCTTCAACGCAGACTCCTTCTATCTTTGCTTTTACCTCCCTGATGGACTTGTTTCCCTTTATCGCCGACCTCGTTGATTCATCGTCCTCGTCCTCGTCGTTGTCGTTGTCGTCGTCGTCGTCATTGTCGTCGTCGTCGTTACCGTCCTTTACATTGTCCGTGCCGACCCTATCACGGTTATTGCCGTCGATCGCAACATTTTCCACCTCAGAATTGTCATCGGTGGGACCGCCGCATTCGTTTCTGTGCTCCACCTCTTCATCGTCAGAAAATTTCGGCTCCAATTCGAAACAAGAATCTTGCGAATTTTCGCAGGATACTGCACGAGGTTCTACTCGAGCAGTGGTAAGTATTTTATCGATCACATGAAATTCGGATTCAAACTGACCGAGCGACGTTTCGTCGAGTCCTCCGACCGTCTTCAATGGTGCTTTCACCTTCTTTGGAATATACTCCTCCCTCCTCTTCTTCGATTTTGGATAATACTCTTCTCGGAGCTTGAGCAAATAATCACCGGAGTTTGTATCTTCATACGAACTCGATATCGTCGAATCGCTTTTACAAGTCGGTACGTAATTACACGAGGATTCTCCGTCGTCGATTGCAGCTATCGCGGTAGGTTTATAACGAATCTCTGGGATCTGTGTACTCGCTGACTCACCTACGACGACACTCAACCAAGGTTTCGCTACATCCGGAGATGATTTACGTTTCACGGTCACTCTTGTTTCCCTGGTGGGCATATACGACACTATCGGTATGTGACGTTTTTTCAGTTCGGCGATCGGAGTTGGATTATAAACGCAAGGCACCGGTTTGCTTATCTGTATCGGTACATCGATTCTTTTTCCCACGACCGACGCGCACTGCGATTCGCCAGACGTGACTGCTCCAGGGGTTAGACTCGGCTTCAGTCCTTCGACCACTCGACAAACGACATTCTCGGAAAACCCGTCCGTATCTGTGACTTCCCGGTTCGCCAGTACTTTCTTCACAGCCTCCGTCACCAACTGTTGCAAAACGTCCGTGTCGGATGCCGTAATCGTAGATACCTTGCCATCTCGAGCTTGATTTACGGCGCGTGCCTCTTGAGTTCCAGCCGGTCCTCCCACAGTCGTAGCATCTTCTGCAAAATGTACAACCAAACGACAGTCTCTCGCGTCGTGCCGCTTACGAATTTCATTCGCTAATGGCCTAACCATCGAGACTGAGGCAATGAGTTGCTCGCGAGAGAAAGAACTCTGCTTCATTCATTCCTAATTATGAGCGGAACAAACTTTTCTTTTCTTTCTAATGTTCTATCAATCGACGTGTCGAGAATAAAATTTACGAAGACGCTAAGACAAACAATTTTACTTAACGATTCGTGATCGCGTACGATGAAACACCTTACGGTATAAACTTACCTCGTTTCGCGTGCTTGAAGTGACAGTAGGGTCTTTCGCATGATCCGCTCTCGTAAAATGGGCAGTTTATCGCTTTAAAGTAACCGGTCGACGGCAACATAATTATTTTAACGCATTCCGCTCCTTCGATAGTTCATTCCTCGAGCAAACGATATCGCGTCGTAGAGAAGCGTCGGGACTCTGACCGGAGATACAACGTCAAGTCAAAAATCATTCTCGCATTCGGACATTTCTCTTCTAATTCTCACGATGTCTATCGGTAAATCTTACTCGAAAAACTTCCGGCACCGCGTAGTGCGTTCTGAAAACACGACATTTATAACAAAAGAAAAATCATAGACAGAGGTTATGTGCGAGCGTTCTGTCTCTTCACATTCACCCATTTGCCATTTGCTTTTGGATATGCATGTACAATACATAGCTGTAAACACATACAGGCAAGGTATATACGACTTGGTACTCGATTGCCTTCCGACTGACTCCTACACGTTGTACAGGAAAGAACAGGACAGTACAGGAGTACACTTTCGCACGTCAAGCGATACAGTCATGGACTCTTGGTCTTTTTTTATCCTCTGTGTTTCATGCTGCCATCTACAGTCGCCGATAAATTCACCACATGCCACCGGTACCACCAGGTAATAGAAACAATAGTAATAGACAGTAGCCTAGCCGGTGATAGGTGTGACACGATGACGAATGGTCAAGCCGGGTAAGGATGGGAAAAGTGCCCCCAATGCAAACTAATCTTGGGGCATACCATTCGATACGTCTCTTAAA
Organism: Cerceris ruficornis; assembly: GCA_963989415.1. NCBI lineage: Eukaryota > Metazoa > Arthropoda > Insecta > Hymenoptera > Crabronidae > Cerceris > Cerceris ruficornis. Next base: position 29,355,977 of record OZ022521.1, read on the forward strand.
CAAAACCCTTTCCGCGAAGTATAAATCCGCTACCCTTACCGTACGGGTAGTTACAGGTTGAAACGTATTTTACAGTTTTCTCCTGATTTCTACTGTTTGACTTCATAGAAAGTTCTGACAAAATCACAGATATTGTACTCAATGGCGTGCATACCTTTGAATTTTTTCCGATTTTTTCGTTGGCAAATCAATTTTTAAAAAGTTAAGAAAAGCTTAAAAACATTAATTTTTTATTGAAAATATGAAATGACCACTTTTATATTTTTAAAGTATGCGCATCATACCGTATATATTAATGTGTAATTTTCTCAGATTTTTAGGAGCGGTGGAACTCAGTTAAAAAAAATTAAAAATCAAAGTTTGTTTATATCATTAGCTAAATTATTCATGTGACCGCGTTTATATTTTTATAGCTTTTGAAGATTACTATGATTATTAATCTAGAATTTCTTCAGATTTTTTGAAAAAGTGTATCATATAAAAAAAAGAAAAAAGAAAAGCGGATATTTATTTGTAATACTGACATAATTATTTATTTGACCACATTTATATTGTTACGGCCTTTTAAGCTTATTATGATTACTAATGTGTAATTCTTTCGGATTTTTAGGAGTGGTGGAACATACCTAAAAAGATTAAAATCCGATATTTTCTTACTTTCCGTACGCAAAGCAATGGTACACTTCAAATCGGGGCTTTGAACACGCATTTCTAGCTACTTTGTCTACTCCATAGCCCAATAATTATTAATATTTATGAATTCATGAGGCAATAAATTACGGTAAACAAGATCCGTCGTGAACATGAAAAATGGGTATCGTTCGATTCGTTTAACCAATGCAGGTAATCAAATGAAATCACCTTTCCGGCGTACTTTTATGAATAACACACCCTCCGACCATCACACGAATTGACATATGCAAATACATATACATACATCCATATATTTATAAATATATTTTAACAGAACGTTACAAAACACAACAAGCGCCTTGGCAGTTGGCAGTCGAATTCCCTTGACCACCGTATACCGATAACAATGCTTCTATGTGCGCATTCGCGCATGTGCGAGTAACACAAGTTAACGTCATTTAAATATAATTAGCTACTAACGATCTACTCCTATCTTACACTGCTGTATTTTGTTATCTTATCAGAGTACGGCGGTAAAAAATTGGCTATTACTGTAAATGGAAAGGTACGAATGTTTATCTATCGTGCATGAACGACCGATTGACTCTGTTGTTGTGCGTCTTCGTTATCCAGCGGAGAGAAGGAGGGTAACTCCGCTCTGGTGGCTAATCGCAGGGCATGTAGCCACCTAAAAATGTCAATGCCGATGAGAGGATGAGAGGATCAAAGGATGGCTGAATAAGAGGGAAGAAAAAACTACTATAAGGCCATGTGCTTTTAAACTCACTTCTCCTTATCCTCTTTTGACGACGCTTGCAGGTAATAACTTTTTCTGGAATGATGCATCTTAATCGCCTTGACTCTGTCCTTGCAGTTTAAAGGATCTTCGTCCGGTAAATCGATGCCCTCCGTGACGATAAAACCTGGCATAGGTGTCGCCGTTAAGGCGATAGTTTCAGACTCCGATTTAAAGGTATATAATACAAAGTCAACGTGTAAGGCAAACCACCGTCGTATCCACGGTTTGCTCGGTTGAGTCTTCAACAAAAGGTAACCGGACAGTACGGCGGATGCGCTGGCCGATACTTGCAGTAAACTTGGAACCGGACCGGACGCAGAAGAAGGGGATTTAGCCAGCGGCTGTGTCAGCGCGGCGTGACATAGTCTGCAAACTCGCATGTTCCTATTGTCTTCAAATAGTAATTTCTGATTGGAGCATTTGCCGCATACTACCTGCAAGGAAAAAAAGAGAAAAAAAAGAAACTGAGGGTAGAGAGAAAGAGTGTTGGGGGGTGGAGGAAATCTTGGAAAATTCTTTGTCAAACATCTTTTTCTCGGTTATTTCGTTTCGATATCGGGACCTATTACACAACACGACCGCACCGCTCTCTTTTACTTATCATCGACTTTTCGTTTCTTCATCAGAGATACTCACTATTCCGCATGCTCGACAGTTGTGCTTTCTCTTCATCACGGAAAAGATGACTTCGCATACCATGCATCTGTTGACATCGTCCGCTTTTATGACGAGCGTTTTGACGTCACCAGTTTTCAGGCTGGCCTTTCTCCGCATAATTTCCTCCATGGTTTCGAAGAGTGCGTTCAACCAGGCTGCCTTTTCCTCTGCATCGTGCGTATAGAGTTCGACGCTTTTGTTCTCATCTCGTACATAAAAAGTGTTTGCCGTTTCCAGATTATCGCCCTCTATTACTTGCAAATTCTCAACCATGAATTTGGCTCTCAGCCGATACAAGGGCCCGGGTATCAGTCTTATCGAACAGAGTAATAGTAAATCGCTAAACTGAAAATACAAAGAAACGAATTTTCGTTTCGTTTGCCAAACTCATCCCATGTACAATATACGCGTAAATATTCGTCGAGGATAGACCGTTCAACTATATGTCGATGAAAAATCCTTACCAAAAACAAATGTCTTTCCTGATGATCACCGCTTCTCGCCGAGATTTTAACGATTCGTCCTTCTTTCACCAGCTCTCGCGTAGCGCTTACCAGATCCGTAGCATCATATATGCTCTCCTGTATCTCCAGGAGTTTCTTGAACTTGTCGATCTTCTTCATTGCCTCGTTCGTGTGATTGGCAGCTGTGGATACCAGTTCCAAAGCCTCTGTGCGAATAAATACAAAACATAAATGATCCGCTTGATTCCTCTTTAGATCGCATTGCCTCACGGACATTTCTTTTCACTCATACGAAATATCCGAAGAACCTTACTTTTGGTGTCTTTGTAATCCGGATTATCGTCCGTAAGGTTCCTCAGGTAGTCCTTCAATAGAAGTTCATACCTTGGTAACCTCTGTATCGGACTCAACATGTGATGGGGCAATGACAATTTTGCGCATTCCTCCAACTTTTGTATTTCGTTGATAATCGTTGCGAATCTGGTAACTTTTGTCTGCAATGTGTTTATCAAATTCATCGCATAATCAAAGTTTTTCACGTACTCTGTGTACATCTTGAGAAACGGTGCAAAGTTTTTCATAACGTCTCCGATTCTAGGATCGGACTCCCAATTTTGTATCCTCTCTTCGAGCTGTGGCAGTAGAAAATCGTTGTGAAACTTGTAAATTGACTTAATATTGGAAAACATGTGTTGCACAGTTTCCGGAGGAAACATCGGATGTGCCCTGTTCTCTTGGTCGACCCTAAATTGGAATACTTGATCGATTAAGCGTAGAACTGTCACGTAATTCTTTTCGGTGGCCAAGAGCTCTTCGGCGATGCGACGCGCTTTTTTTCTTTTCGAATCCGAAGAACGCGCCTTTCCGCTTCTTTCAGCAATGGGCACCGAATCATCACCATGGTCCGTCGCCACAGGAAAATCAGTTTCCGACGACTTTGTTTCCTCGGATTCTTCCTCGCTCTCAGACTCGCTTACCGCGTACGAATCCGAGACGTATTGCCGGGAACTCCTTTCGACCGACAAGTACCTGAAGATTTTAAATAAATACGTCGTAAGCCATACGCCTATACGTCCATTCTTTCGCGCTTTCGCTCCACCTGTTCGAAACGCAGAGGACGTACCTGCTGCTCCTGTATTCCAGAACGCCGTGCGATATTTCCACAAACGAAGCATCCCTCGAACGTTCCTCCTTCTCCTCGACGTCGACCCGCTCTGCAGGACTGCAAACGGCTGACATAACAAACGGTCGAAAACGGGAGAAACTGCCAAACGCGGTGAGTCTACGGAAAGAAAGTCCTTCGTATCCCCCGCGCCGCTCCCTATCGCCAACAGCTGTGTCCGAATCCCCAGAGGCGACGTCATCTTGGCTTTCGTCCAGGCGTTTGGTAGACACCTCCGAATCGACTTCCTCGTCGTACGTCTCGCTATCCAGTTTAGCATAGAAGGTACTGTTCGACGATCGAGTCTTGGTCCCAAACATTTCTGAGACAATCGTTCGACCGTCACTTTCTTCAAGTTGAGATAATAATCTCGTCATTCAGAAGGAAACATTTCTCGGTCGAGCTCAAAACCTTTCGTTTCTGCACCTTGGACCGGTTAAACTTCATATCGTAGTCTTCGACCAACAAACGAAACGTACCACAAAAATGGAGTGCTACGCTGTCGCGATGAAGTAACCAAAATGAACGTTTTAAGGGAGAACAATAACAGTATTATTGTTTGAAGATGACACATCGACGGAAGCTCTCCCAAGTACCGATCAAACCGACCTGTTAGGTTAAGAGTACGTGCCATTATCTGTTTTCGATACGTTGTTCCACGTTAGTACCGTCGTTAAGTGCATCGTGCTTCACCAAACTTCCACACCTCGAGCTTTTGGTTTGCTATTGAAAGTTTATTTAAACGTTCATACTTCACATCGAACAGTACCAACGACCGAATCTGAAAGACAATTCAATCCCGGCTCATCTACACTTTCGTCTCTCTAACAAGGCTTTACAAATTTACTAACCTTTCAAGCATCTATTGACCTGCAGTATCGTTTCATCTCACGGATGTCTCTGAACACCTGAATATGACTGTCCGGTTGGAACAACCGAAACAAAACCCCCGAGTTTGGCAGAGATCGCTGGAAAATCGTACCGTTACGATTAAGTGCAAATTTTGACTCTACTTCTTTCTTTGCACGATCTCTCGATACGTCATTTTCTTCACTTACTAAGTACCTTTCATCTGTAGGTGCCTGTTTCAATTACCCTCGACACTTTTGATTACTTTTTATAAATGTATACGTATCAACCATAAAAATTTCTTATCAGTACTCATTAACGATGTCCGTAGGGGCGCGCACGTCAAGCACCTTCCATTAGATTCAAGACAAGTGTCAGCTAGTGTGATCCGTCCAAGTTCTGTGTATGCAAGGCTCCATAATTATAAATAAACATGATATCCATGTGGGCCATTAAATATATAAACCTAAAGATGCAGATTTAGGAATATATATTTATAAATATACATCGTGTGAGACATCACGGTGTAAATGTTGCACGATACGTCAACCATACTTGCACGTGATAGTAGATGTTGATAAGTGCTAACAAGAGAAAATTGTTTAGCAATGTCAAGTACTATTCCTATTTAAAAATCTATAGTCATCTATCAACATCTGGTAGTAACATATTCTAGTGGCTGAAGCCGAAACCCCTGAAACTACTGTTTTCAGTCGTTCCAGCATAGCCAAACATAGATGAGCATACCCCTTGGAGTGTTGATATCGTTAGTATGCGAACTTGCCCGCTGAAATTTTTGTTGAAAAATTGTTCGTGTAGTCGTTCGATCGGAAACGTTAATTTTGCATTGGACGAATCACGGATAGAACGGAATCAACCAATAGGTCATGTTATTTATTATTAGTAAATTATACATGAATCGTTGCGCGGTCGGTAAAAGGATTACACGGACAGGGCACCAACTATCGTGTATCTCATAGGTATTCACTGAAAAGTACGCCCTGAACTGTCCTGAACGAAATATGGAATAGTACAAGGAGGATAGAGAAAAGTCGAGGAAGAAAACGGGAATTGAGAGAGAGAGAGAGAGAGAGAGAGAGAAGCAACTGTGATTAATCGGAGGAAGCGTATCAAGAACGCCTACTTGTGACGATGATCGGCAAAGGTGATCGGAAACGCAAAAGAGATGGAAGAATGATCTTTCGGAGCTTTCATCTTGCGATATAGCTCCGTTGCAAAAGTTTCGATTTGCCGCGATTGGTCAATAGACAGTGCGAAAACTCGATAAGGTTCGCTTTTCTGTGTTATTGGTTATATTACTTTTCCGAATGTTTCCTCCGTTCGGTTCAACGGTCTTCGTTGTCGTGAAAATTTCGCGGGCATTGGAGTTTATGGGTAATATTTCCCAAGAGTCTTTGGCACTAAATCGCTAGGCTGCGCGAGACACTGAAAACTGCACTCTTCGTTTAAGAAAGACAAAGACAACGAGAGAGGTGAAAAGAAAAGATTCGAACATTACGTACGGATTCGAGTAGAGAAAGTTTTGCTTAGTTTTAATCGCGCAGAAAGCAGGCATTTACATAGAAGTTTTCCAATCGTCCGCAAATAAATACGGAGACGGGTGCACTCGAATGCGCTTGGAAATTCGAGCTTGATTCGCGTTTCTTTGCAACCATTCCCTCTCTCGTTGTCTCCATTGTCGTCAATTGTCACCACCAGTCACCGTTCCCATTGCCGTGTCACCGGCATCGTAATCGATTTCGCGGGAGTCCTCATACCCGGCGGTGTCTAAGGTCGCATGGTAGCGTCCACGATCGTGGAGAATCTTGTAGAATCACGCAGGATTGCTACCAATCTAAAATTGTCTCATCATCTCGGTCGAAATATCGATACCGAGGAAAGTTCGCGATAACGAACCTCTCCATTGATAAAAATAATCGTATAGATTGACGCGCGAGTCTTCGATGTACCGTGGCGAAACGTTTCTGGAGATAGATCCCTACTTGTGGATGCGAAAATAGGACGCGAAATAATGGCATCGGTGGTCGTCGGTGATCATTGCGAAACATTCTCTGTTCGCAGCTTCGGAATATTAATCAGACATGTCGATACCGAACGTGGAACTCTCCAGTCGACTCACCGGTCAGGATGCCGAGAATATTTCTCACGAATTGCAGGTAAGAGCCGATGAAGGGGCACCAATTTAACTCAATTCACCAATTTCATGAATTGATTACGATTATGATTTGATGCTCGCGCCACGACGTATATGATTTCATTCGTTGTCTAATATAGGGCAGCCGCACGGATATCTTGGAGTGTCTGTCGGTCCTGATAGACGAGGACAGTGCAGACGATGGCAGAGTAGAAGAATTGGTCTTGAATCAACAGCTACTGGGTGGTACAACATTGACGGCCGTAATGCTACCAGACGGGACTCAGGCCTTCGTCGCGAGTAACTTTGCTGGCAATGGTCAGTGATAAGTAGAGCATTTCGCAAGGATTTTGGGAACGATCGACAATGTCTACGACATTGCGTGTATTGGAAATACGTTTGGTGATTCACTTTAGAAAGTCTGGAAATCATTAACGATAGGCATAATACGTACCGACAGAGATCGATCCGAAAGGGCAAACCACGTTGGAAGTCGAAAACGGAGATGCCATTTTGCTGAGAGACACGTTGGAACTCGGAGATGGTAAGACGGTACAATTAGAGCTGGATCCGACGACTTTGGTTCAGACTAGGAGCACGGCCGTAGAAAACACAGAAAATACATATTCCCGGGTGGAGTTTATCGACGGCACTGCCTATATGGTGGCGGGTCGCTTAGATATCGGAGATAATTCATGGGAAGTGGACGGTGGGAACTCGAGGAAAAAGGACACTAAGATTTTGCTAAATAAATTTCCTACGTCGAGGGCCAGGCATCCGTGTCCGAGGGAAGGATGTTCGAAGGTCTACAGTACACCGCATCATCTCAAGGTGAAGATTTCTTCAGGATCGTTTGCGACCCGTTAATTTGAGCAGCGAAATGACCCCGTTAAATGGCCCGTTCGATACAAAATGACGTTGTTGCGTTAGGTGCACGAACGATCTCACACGGGTCAACGGCCATACAGATGCACACATCCGAAATGTAAAAAGAGTTTTTCGACGGGATACAGCTTGAAGGCTCATTCACGCACGCACACGGGCGAGAAACCGTATAAATGTACAAACGAAACATGCGGTAAGAGCTTCAAGACATCGGGAGATTTGCTGAAGCACGTTCGCACGCATACCGGTGAACGTCCCTTTGTGTGTCCGTTCGATGGATGCGGTCGTTCTTTTACTACCAGCAACATCCGAAAGGTGACGAAGTAGAGTCAATTATATATACGCTTCATTGCAATATTACTAATATTCTCTTAACCCTTTTGCTACGGGCGTCCTTTCGGCACGGTACTCCCGCAAAACGAGCCGCCGCGCTTACATCTCGCTGTAACAGAGTCGCTCTGACGCTGTTTTCTGAAAAACGAAAAAGAGATCTTTTCTTGTAATGCTGCGTGTCCAGTGTAAGATACTAGCAATAACTCCAACCGTTCTTACATAAAGCGACTATAATCGCCCGTAGCATGTCAATGGGATTTTATGTAGAGCGACTACAGTCGCCCGTGGTAGCGAAAGGGTTAATGTTCGAGGAATCGAAGCTCGTAGTTATTAGGTTTTTTTAATGACACGGGGGGGGGGGGGGGTGGCAGAGGAAGTGAAACGAAAGGGGGAAGAAAAAGAGAAAGGAACAATGAACAATGCTTAATGTACACAGGTCCACGTTAGAACGCACACCGGCGAGCGTCCATATAAATGTACTCAACCGAAATGTGGAAAAGCTTTTGCCAGTGCAACCAATTACAAGAATCACATACGCATTCATTCCGGCGAAAAGCCTTATGTCTGTTCTATCGAAAATTGTGGAAGAAGATTTACCGAATATTCTAGTCTCTATAAACATCACCTCGTAAGTAGGAGAAGGTCTTATCGAAAATATTTTCTTTAATTTGCGATTTCCCTTTCGGTCGTTTTTCAGTACGGGCCGCGTTAGAAATATAATGTTTCGCGTATGCCAGAAACGTTTGCTTTGTTCCCATAATTGTAGGTTCATACGCAACAACGGCCGTTCGAGTGTAAGGTGTGCTTCAGAAGATACAGGCAGAGCAGCACGTTGATAATGCACAAACGGACGGCCCATGCATTGGTCGATAACGATGACAATAATATGGAGGCATTCTTCCAAGATTCTCTTAAAGACTCGTCCGTTCGCAGCAAAGAGAAACGAAAAACTAACGCTGCGAGAGAGAACGAAAACGCCGCATTGAAGGTAACATGAAATTTCGAGCAATTTTCTTCTCGTTGAGTCGCAATTTCGTCTACGGTTGAACTGGAGTTTGCGTATTTATAATACATTTGACGAATCTACTTTCTCCTTTGATTTTGCTTGGGTGTGAAGATAACGGAAAGAGACGGGCAGATTCGTATATCGAAGGCAGTCGAAGACTCGAACGACAGTGAAACGCAAATCTTACTTGTTGGCGACCCCTCGCACATCGCGGCGTTACAGGTAAAACTTGATAAAAGAATTTGTTTGAGGCCAGATATTCCGTTACACGGCTCTTATTTTTTACATTTATCGTGTTTACGTGTATATCTCGCGTTCTTTGCAGAAAATCGAGTTGAACGGAGAATTGGACGAATCTGAGGCTGACACCTCTTTCGAAGGATTAAACATCAAAATAGAAGATATAGAATTTGGATGGAACTGACGCCTGCTCGTGGAACATTTTTGTTATGTCTAGAGGAATGCGGGAACGATTTAATCCGTCATCTATTGCTCGTTCGTTGTGACGATACCCGTAACGATAATCCGCGCGACAGCGGATGCAGTCGAGTGTAATCGAATTGTCGGATGACGTAAGCATTATCCGTAAGAAACGTTTGTTTCTACTTATTCGCCAAAACCTACGGGGGAAAGAAAGATAAAAAACGGAGCAACACGAAGCCGTTTGTTGCTAGAACTTTTGATGCGCATCGATATGTCTTTGAGTTGCTTTATCTGCCCGTTTTTCCCGTCGTTTTACAAGTATGGATCGATACTTGACGCCCTGATTCGCCGTGTCACGAGGGTCCATCGGACATCGCATTCGACAAAAGCTGTGTCAGGTGTGGGCATGATTGTCCATCGTCGAGTCGGGGCTGGTACAGACGTACGTACATCGGGTCGACGGAGATCTCGTAACGCGAATTCTGAATTTTTCTCTGTCGAACGCACAACTTTGAGCGTCGGAAGTGCGTCTCGAAGGTATACGATAAAAATTGTAAAGTTTGTATGATAATAATACATGTTTTAAATAAAACAATGAAATATAAGGTTGATGGCATCGAAGGAAGTTGAAAATTTCCTAAAGTCGAAAAGAAAAAAAATCGATTTCTGCTAGCAGAGTCCGGTTTGATTGCCGTCGTTGTTGGGGGGGGGGGGGGGGGGGGGGGGGCTAGGGATCAAGCGATTCGAGCGAGCGGAACGAGATCACGAAGAATCACGGTAAAAATGACGATCGAAAGATCAGAGTCGAGAATGAACCGGGGCGAAAAAGGAACGGTAAGCGTTATTAACACGAGCGTACTAATGAAACGACTCTATTAACGCTTCGTGAGACGAGTTCGAGAGTTTTCGAAGAGAACGAAGAAGCAGTTTCGGTCGATCGAAGGAAATGTACGCGGGTGCTTCACGGTAACTCCAAGGGAATCCGTTGAATCAGCTTGATAGGGCTGATATCTACGGAGACTCCAGATCTCTATGCGACGACAATTCACCAAGGAGAGACGATCACGGTAATTGGACCTTTCGGAGGAGATTATTTGGAGGACCGAAGGGAGAAAAGGGACAGAGACGAGGAAGGCCGTTCGAAGTCTCGGCACGGCACGACTCGACCGACATAAAAGAGCGACGAGAGTTCCGCGTTCGAAAGTGGAGCTGTACTTTCGTATCTGGCGTTGTAAATACGTATGCGGCATATGCGGTATTACAAAGGTGACGTTTCGAAATTACGCCGCGCCGGCGTGCGTTTGAAGTTTGTGTTTCGGGAGCAAGTCCGAGTCATCGGGGGAGTATCTTGACGATCGAGCCTCTGGCTCGAGTCGGGGCTCTCGCTCCTCGTTCTTCTCCCACCAATCTTGCTTCGAGGCTCTTCCACGAAGAGGAGAACCACGCAGCATTTGATCCGAGTAGATTCGATCGTGAGTAGTCGTAGTTCGAGCAGATACCGACAAAGGATCGAAGGACGGTCGGCTCTTATTCTTTCGAAGAGGACGGCTTTCAAACAGAGTGGTTCACGTTTTTTCAAAGGAAGAAGAATGCGATCGCCGTTCTTTGGATATTTGGTAAGAGATATCGAGATATATCGCGTCGCTATCGAAATCGGACCGAGCCTATCCCTTCGTGTCGTAGAGAGCGACTCGTTACAGTGTACAAAGAAGATAAGTAGTTCCGCGTGCGCGTATGTACATTTGTCAAAGAGAATCCGTTGCAAGGTGTTCAAGATCGGGCGATGCTAGGACGGGTTGGGTCGGGGGGGGGGGGGGGGGCGGCGGCGGCGGCGGCGGCGAAGGTAGTCTCTTCCTCATCGCAATAACTCCTTAAGAATAATCCACTGCAAAAAGATCAAAGACGGACATGAGATTATCGTGGGTGTCGGATATTAATATCGGAAAGAAAAACGCGCCAGCGCTGTCCTTTTTAAACGACTGAAGAAAGCGAATCAATGGAATCCCGATTGTTACCGTCCCCTGTACCGGAAAACGCGATAAAACTGTCGAGGGGGCACGGTCGAACGATCGCGAGAAGAGACATGGACACACGCTCGCGACGATGCGACCCAACGTCCGACCACCGTTAGATACGGTAAATACGGTAAGTACGGCAGACGGACGCAAATGTTCTTTGCGCGATAAATCATGCGCACGGCCGATCTTGTCCTTCTATCTTTCAAACAACAGGATATATTGCGTTTTACAGAGTACATTGCGCGAGCGTTACGTAAAAGGTATTGTCGAAGGGAAGCTTTTTGTCGTCGCGCGACAAAACGTTCAACTGTGAAAATGAACCGTAGCAACGATTCGCGCGTGGACATCGCAGGAACATCCCAGAGTCGCGCCAGGAGCGTCCGAGCGAACGGTTCTGATCGGTATTCTCGGAAAGTACACGGCTCTTGGTAATTTTGCAACAGTCGTTTCGATCAACGGCGGCCTTCGGAGAGAATTCTTTGCGTTTCGAATCTTTTGTTTTTTTTGCGATTGTTCCGTATTTCCCTCGCTCTTCTCGTCAACTGGTGCTCCAAAATCGACGCGACGGCGCACCTACGTATATATCTGTCTGGCTACTGACTTGCTGTACAGCGTACGTCCTCCGCGCTTCCAGCTTCTCCGATACCTTTTTACCTCCTCTCTGTCTCTTTTTCTTCCTCTGTCGTTTTCTTATTGTGCTTCAAACACCTCGAGGGAAAATTGACCCCGGTGACCCTTTCGCTTCCTCTCTCTCTCTCTCTCTCTCTCGCTTACTCTTTCTTGCTTCCGTTGTACCATCAATTAACAATTACCTCGTTATCATGGGAGGGGCTTTGTCTTCGTAAACTAGGCGGAAGCTCGCTGGAGACGTTTCCCAGCGTTTCCGAGTACCTTCAATGCCCGTGGCCGAAGTACGAGAAAGCAAAGAGTTTAGCAAGCTCAGAGAGTGTGATTTCACCGTTGATTAGTTTCAGGTCGATCGAGAAGGAGAGAAGAGTCGATTATCTAATTGTAAGTTTGAAATTATCGACAACTGGCTACTCGGCAGTACCTAGAATCGTATCCGATATCTGACGAAGCGACCGCTCAGGGAGAAGACTTTGAAAGGCCGGCAAATCAAAGAATACGGAATCCGAGTCCGAAGGAACACACACAGAGAGAGAGAGAGAGAGAGAGAGGAAAGGAGAGAGGGAGAGAGGCAAAGAGCGAGAGAGTTATCGGGCGATAATGCCGGCTTCTCCTGCTTGGCGTAGTCCGCGCGATTGTCGATAATCCGTCTGTAGTGCGGTAACGGCGACGATCGCGGGAACAATCGACCGGATAAGATCGGTCCGGAGCGGATTACGGAGCGGGTTACGGCTCCAGTTGCGCCGCGGCCTGCCCGAGAGAGAAGAAAAAACAGAATTCACCCGTCAGACGCGACGAATCGTCGATGAAGTCGATCGGACGTGACTTGTACCCCACGGATTCCCGCTGCTAACGCGACATCACTTTCGGCTCTTCGACATTTCCTTCTCGGCGAAGCATGTCGAAAAAACAATGGATGGTCCTCTTGATGCTGTTTGTGACTTATCTACTGTTAGGTGCCTCCATCTTTTATCACATCGAGAGTCGCCTGGAGATCGAGCGTCTTCGGGAGGCCAAGCGAGAGCGCATCGAGATCAACGGTGAGCCATCTTACGATATCGATCGTATCGCTTATCCTAATAACAAATCTCTCCTTTTCGAACGGACGCCGTCCTATCGAGCCCTCGTCGCTGCGTTTCTTTCGCCGCCTTCCTCCTGCGGCTTCGACGGTCAAGATTCTTTCATCGTCGACGTCACCTACCGATCCTTGCTTCTGGAAACGGTAGCGACGCTCCATTATCATCCGCGAGGGATTTTCTTTCAGATAACGCGGTAGCTCGCGCCGCGTTGCCTTCCGATAGCATTCGCCGCTGTTCTTCGCGGACAAAGCTAAGAAAGCCTCGGCGCCACCGGCCGGTCACCAGGAAGAATTCCCTCGTTATTCGAAAGCAGGCTTCGTCCTTCTCGCGGCGGTGCTCGACGAAAAGTTGCCAACCGGTGGGCAAAGTGACACCTTGCACCTCGGCGATCTGTGCCTCACGATCGACAGTCCCGCGAAAACGATGTCGCTTTTCCGCGAAGGAAAGGAGTTCTCGTTACTTCCTGGTCGCTTCTCCCCGTCGTTGCAACGCGATTTGTCGGCGCGCGATAGGTGAATGTACACACGTACTTGGGAACCGAACGATGCGCGTTGCGTGTGCTGTCACGGCGCAACTAAAGTCTCGCTAATTGAGTGTAAACGAACGATAGAATCGGTAAATATCGGCCGATAAGATAAAGCTACTCGGATAACGTTCGTCCGGTAGCGACTTACTTTTTACGAGACGTCGCGTCGAGTGGCTTTGCGACGCGAAGCTGCAACGACGGTCCCGCAACGGGGCTGCCGAACTTGGCTGGCCGACTTTGCCGCCCGGAGCTCCGAGCTCCGATTTCGATGTCCGGAATAATAACAGAATCGTTGTCATTATCGACGATAGCGAGACGATTAACCGGCGACGCGATCGGCCCTTGGACCTTCCGTTTCCATTCCAACCGTTCCTGTTCCCTTCGAGGAAACGCGCCCTGACCTTCCTCCGCGCAAAAAGTCGCATAGAGTCGCGAAGAAAGCACTCAACACGAGGACGCGCCACTCTGTTCTTTTCCAGCCCTGCTCAGCGAACATTACACGCCCAGCCGCGAGCACGACTACGAAGAGATCCTCGGGAAACTTACGCGTTATTGCGGGAAATCCGTTTACAATTATACGGAGGACGAAATGGAGCCGCTCAAGTGGGACTTTTACAACAGCTTCTATTTCGCATACACCGTCGTCAGTACGATCGGTAGGTATCGCTTATACGATCAGGAGCGGCGGGATGTACGCTTTTTCCTCTTTCACCCCCGTATCGAGCAACGTAACAGCGATCGTTCGCGAATCGCGATCCGTCGATCGTTGTTCGGTAAAAATAAAATGGATGGAGGAAGCTTATCGCGCCGCGTGGCCAATCGAGCTCGAGATCCGTTGCACTACACGCCGCGGCATTCTTCGACGGTCTACCCGTCGACCGATTAACGATTAACGATTAACGATTAACGATTAACGTTTGCCTCAAGATCGTCCGAGTGAAGCGGACGAAACCGGACAAGTATCGTCCGTAATAATCTCTTCGACGATATATAGGTTACGGAAATTTGGCTCCCACGAACATGCTCGGTCGCATCTTGATGATTTTCTACGGTCTGGTAGGCATACCCATGAACGGGATATTGCTGACGCAACTGGGAGAATTCTTCGGGCACGTCTTCGTGAAAGCCCACCGGAAGTACAAGTCGTACAAACACGGAAGCAGCGATTATTACGCGAAAAGGTCAACGTCCTTCGAGACCCGAAAGTTCGGACTGGCAGCGCAGATCTTTGCCTACTTGATGCCCGGGTTCGTCATGTTCATCTTCTTCCCGGCGTTCCTCTTCTCTCACTACGAGGGTTGGAGTTACGACGAAGCGGTTTACTACGCTTTCGTCACCTTGACCACCATCGGTTTCGGCGACTACGTGGCAGGTCAGACGATAGACAATAGACAATAAACAATAGACGATAGACGGTAGACGGTAGACGATACCACCCCCTTCTTCTACCTTCCGCCTCTGCGACTCTCGTACAACAAACAAGCGACCATACGCGAACGTTTAAACAACAACGCGCAGCCGCGACCGACGAAACTTCTCCTTCTCGTTTCACGAGACGCGACTGGTAAAAGGTAAATCCCACAAAAAAAAACCTATCCCGAGCGCGACCCTTTGAAACGTTGCGAAATCTCCTTTTCGCCGAATTCGCCTTCCCCCCTCCCCTCTACCTTATCCCTATCCGTGATAAACTGCCGTTTAAAGAATTTACGAGAAAGCATATCGATACGGTAACTGTGCGAAGGAACCGTCTCTACCAAATCGAATGCGCGAATCTTTACCCTCAGAGTTGTCTCTCACGACCTCTTTCTTCGCTTATGCACGCTCGCACATGTACGGACACGGCCGGGACTCGAAGCATTGACGTAAGTACGATAAAACATTCCCTGATACTAGCGTCTTCCACGATCGAGCAAACTTACCTCCGGCATCATCCGTACATGCCTAGAGGGCTATGCAGCGGTATCGCGATCGTTCGATCGCCTTTCAAGCCAAGTTCATGCTCGACAGGTCAGGACAATAGCAAAGGCAGCGGAATATTCTTCATCCTCTATAAAACCTTCTTGATCTGCTGGATCTCCTTCGGCTTGGGTTACATCGTTATGATCATGACATTCATCGCTCGTGGAATGCGTAGCAAGAAGATTACGCGAATCGAGCACAAGTTGGCCGTTAATCTCAAGCACACGCAGAGCAAAATTTGGAACGAATTTAACAAGGAAGTGAACTACCTGCGACGGATCTTCAACGAGCTCCAGCTCTCGAAGGTCAAGGTAATCGAAACCCCGTCTAGCCGCCACCTTCTCCTCATTCTTTTTCTCCCCCCCCCCTCCCCCCTCCCCCACAAAAAACCCCATTCGTGCCACTGCGCGAGCAAACGCGCAATGCGGCCCTTCGAACGTTGCCTCTCATTTCAGCGAGTCTACGTCGACGAGTGCGAGTACGATTTGCCCACTTCGAAATTGCCGCGTAGCAACAGTTTTCCGGATCTTCGAGAACTCGCGTACGGCGGGGCTCCGGGTAACGCGGTTAATGCCGCGATTTCCGTGCGACCCCGTCGTCGCGCCAACAGCGAGGTTGTGCCAACGGTAAGGATCCCCGAAGCTCCAATCGAAAGTAAAACCGAGCGAAGGAAGCTTGTCTCCGGTCCGGGTTTTGTTTTTCAGGGTGGTGAGGTGGCACGCGTCGCTTCGGAAACGGATCTTCAGAGGATCGACAAAACGGCGACCTTCGCGGCCCACGCGATGGTTCAGCCGGCCGAATTATTGGCGAGGTTGATCAACGTCCTCGGTTACGTTCCACCGACGTCGGAAGACGCGACCGTTGTGAACGGGGTCGCTTCCGGTCAGATGCACGTCGAGCGCGAGCTGAACGCGGAAGAACGCGGCATGGGTCAGCCCCTCGCGGACGGTCCCGTCCCGACTTGGACGATCGGCAACGATCGAATCGCTCCTCGATTCTCGAGGTCTCTCGTCGGGAAACCACGATCCAGAGCCGCCAGTGAGATTCGTCTGCACGAGAGAAAGACCGAGGATCGTAACGTCGAGTGGACCTGGTCCGGATCCACTGCTTCCAGCAAGATTCTGGAACTGACGAGGGCGAGGGCGAGGGCGAAGACAACGGCCGGCGGCGACTCCCTCGTCACAGATCGACCCAAGGACCGCCTGCCGGAACGTACCTCGGACCGTCCCAAGGATCTCAAGCCTTCCAGATTTCGAACGTTCGCGCTCGCCAAAAAATCCGTTCCGAAGGTCCTCCTACCTCCTGCCTTTGCCGCGTGGAAGAGACGCTTCTCGATCGGCCCGGAGAAGAGGAACCCCGTGCCCGACGTCACCGACACCGAGGGGAATTATGACCACGACTACGATTACGACTACGACTGCCAATACGGCAAAGGCGTCAAGAGTGCCGTTGGACCGTCGGTCGCGCCGCGTCCAGCCGCGCAGACCGATTCCAGACGGGATTCCGATTCGACGTTCGCCTCGAAAAGGCATTATTACACGCACACCGGCGTCGGTGTCGCTGGATCCTCCGATCTCGCCGCCGAGAGCAGCAACTTGCTCGAGGAGACGAGTTTGGCCGATTTTCTGCGAGCTCTCAGCTTTCTTCGAGCGAGCGTCGATACCGTCGGCGACTGGACCGATCCGGATCGTTTGGACGATCAGTATCAGTATCAAACGCGACGAGCAAAGCCTCGAAGGAAAATGGGCACGGCCAGCCTCACTCCTCCCAAGTTGCCGAGTCTCTTTACTCTATTCTCCTCTCCTCCCGTGACCTCGTCGCGGGAGAACGGTCAGATCGCATCGGGGTCGACCACGACCAGCAACGGTAGACTCTCGCTCGGACTTGCCGAGAACAAGCACGTTGTCGATCAAAGAGGAAGCGCCGTTATCGTCAAACCGAGAAGATTTTCTCTGAGACCCGTGGCGACACCTGTCGGCCCTCCTACACCTCCAACGAACGGCTCGCCCTTCCTATCGGTAAGTCAACGCTCGACTTATCCCATTCCTTTCAACTTTATCCCCTTTCCGTCGACCGTTTCGTTCCGGTGTTCCCATTCTATTCTCCCTTCTTCTTCTTCAGCTCATCATTATTATGTATCTTTCAGAATTCGCGCAGGGACGCAGCCTCCGTCTTCCCACGAAAAAGCGTCGACGATCACGGTCTTAATCGGGCAATACACCTCTTCGAATCCCCCAAGGAACCGCTCATACGAACGGATCCCACGCCCGGAATTTCCTTCGCCAATAAAATAACGATGAAGCCGCCTTTCTCGAATTCTCGTCGTTCCTCGATGAGGCCCTCTCGGAATCAAAGTACCGTCCACCCGAACGCTGCCGTCGACCTACCGTCGATGAAGGTAATTCCGCGTTGGAAGGTGGGCACCGTGCACCGGCAAATTGGTCAAGTGAACCTTCGACATCGCGTCAGAGCTTTTAGTTTGAGCGACGTTCAGCCAAACAGTGCCAAAAAACACGCACATTCCCCTGGCCTTGCGGACGATGCTCATACCTCACGGATGAAAATCGATGCGCCGCGTAAAAATGACGCTTTGCGCGAGGATTCGACCGAACGTACTTCGACGCTTCCGTCGAACACGGTCTCAGTGAATGTTCCCTTCAACGATGACTCTATCTCCGCTACCGCGCAGACTTTGCCTTTCTCCGATTCTATCGCCAGGGAACATCTTACCAATTTACCCGGCTTGGATCTTTCACTCGTCGAGAAAACCAAGACCGTCGACGTACGGCAACCCGACGAGCATTCCCGCGGCGCTGGAATCTTCGATACCGACAAAAGAGCGAAGGGGACCTCGCACGAATCGTTGCTAGAAGTAAAAGTAGACAAGCCTGTCCTCGATGCTTTCTCATCGTGCAAAACTACAGACACCGTCAATCAGCATGTTACCCATTTGGAGGGAATAAAAATTCAAGTTCCAGAACCAGATTCTCGTTGAACGGCTTCTCCATTGAGCGATGTTTCCAGCAATACCGACAACGAGAAACTTGCAATTCCGATTCTTTAGGTAAAATTCAGTTGCGACGTATATCAGACCATCTACCTTTCCTTTGTAATTCAATGCAACAGAGCACCGTAAAAACGATGACTTTGTAAGACAATGAAATAATCGTCTGACGATAAGAGAAAGCAATGGAAACTTACTATACATATATATATATATATACATATATATATACGAATTGTACCGTAAAAGAAGTTCGTGCAGCGGCACGGGTAGCTTGAAGTAACGTGTTAGTCACGGCACAAGCGTGCCTCTTACTTCACGACTTTGCTTTAGAAAGGGAAAGTGGAACGTGAAGGTATAATTTACAAGAATTATATTCTGTACACGTCTTGCGACATCCGAGTTTCACGATCGCGGTTTTTAACCATTACCATCTCGTTCCTTCATCGGCGAAAGAGAAGGTTACCGCTCCGTCTCGTATCGAGAACGCGCGTAATACCGCACCTAGAGGATGGTTTCGCAAGACCGCGATACGTGAAACGAGTAAGCTTTTATTCGATTCTTCATCGAAACAAACAATAAATTATTAAGTCGAGTCATTTCGAAGGAAAAAAAAATAGTGAAAATTTCCTATCCGTTATGTTTTCTATCGTCGACGGTGGAACAAGTCTTACGAGTACTCGACAAATCGATTTCAAACAATGTCGATTCATCGTAAAAATATTATATATTTGTTTAAGCTCTCTCCAGGCTGAAAAGGAGGGCAGCAAAATCTCCGAAGAAAACATACGGCACGAACTTTATTCGCCCAACCGTCGTCGAATTTCGTCGATCAAGCTATCTCGCGATACTTGACTCTCAGTTCGAGTCGCGACGTCTCTCAAAGTAATTATGCCGGTAGCTAATTCTCGTTCACCAAGGATTATGGCCAACGGTATACCATTTTCTTCGCAATGCTGCAACTGCACCAACAACTTTGCGTTCTTTTTGTACGACTGCTCTGCTTTCAAGCCAGAATTCCAAAGATCGCACAATATCCTCATCCTTTCCTCGTGAAGATTCTTCTGAGCACTGGCCACAAACACTTGTACATCGTTCGTGCGGATTTTGAGACCTCCCTTGGCTAGTTTCGCTTCTAAAACGCTAAAAACCCGCTCGATACCCAAAGACAAACCCACGCATGGTACCGACTTTTTTTTGTTGTCAAACATTCCTACCAAGTTATCGTAACGGCCACCACCCGCTACGCTACCGACTCCAATATCGTCGCCTGTAAGCAAGGAGATTAATTAAGGATAATGTTATCCGTAACTTAATCCTCAGCCATCTCGTTTATACTCCTCTCTCTCTCTCGAAATTAAAGACATACCCGTTAATATAGCCTCGAAAATGACACCGGTGTAATAGTCGAGTCCTCTGGCTAGACTGAGATCGAGTATCACTTTGTCCGTCAGCTGGAACAGCTCGCAGTACTTGAGTAACAGTTCCACAGACTCGAGACCATTCACGGCGGACCGTTCTTTCATCAAGTCCGTGTCTTTCCTTAATTCGGCTATTAACTCGGAACCGCCGGATCGTGAAACGTACGTCCCGATTTTATCGGCACTCGACTCGTCCAATCCTTTTTCTTCGACCATCTCCCTTTTCACATCTAACCAAGGGCTCTTGTCGAGTTTGTCAATGGCAGAGCATATGCTACGAAATTTTTCCTGCGGAACGCCGCAAGCTGCGAATATTCCGTCCAACAGATTTCTGTGATTCAGCTTAATCGAATATGGTCCTATGTCCAGCGATTCCAAGGCTTCGGAGATTACGCGTATACACTCGACGTCCGGAATCATGGGATCGTATTGACCAGCAATATCGAAATCCTTGACAAAATGAAAGAAAATGTCGTGTCAAGACGTTTCATCCGACTCGTGCGTCCGATAAACGCGAGGAAACAGTGCCAGAAGACACTGGTACAAGCGAGGAAACAATGAAAACGTGTTACGAATATTAATTCGCAAGTCTTTAGTCACTTACGCACTGATAGAATTCTCTATATCTGCCTTTCGTCGTGGCTGGATTGTCTCGACGATACACCTTCGCTATATGATACCGCTTTATAGAGGTAATTTTGCTCATAGCCAGATACCTGGCGAAAGGAACCGTTAAGTCATATCTGAGGGACAAGGCTTCTCCGCCTTGGTCCTTCAAGTCGTAGATTAATTTCGAATCTTCGCCATACTTTTCCGTTAATATTTCCTATATCGGAGAAAGGTTGATGAACCAATTCGTTCAATAGGTACGCGTCATGTAAGCTGTTATACGGAAAGGTCATACGAGACGACGGTACTTGCCTTTAATTCAAATACCGGCGTGTCTATGGTTTCCGCGCCGTGACGTTTAAAAACTGTAATTATTTTCTCAAGGACATTCAGCCGCAGAGCCATTTGCGCAGGATTGTAGTCTCTGGTGCCCTTGGGTGTTTTTAGAATAAATTTCGTAGTGGCGGTATTGCTGTCTATCGATTGCGCCATTGGCTCCAACATGCTCGATACTCTTTTTCCTATCTGCAAAAAAAGTTTGCATCTCTTTATATCTTTTATTCGTGCACGCTCCTTCCCTTCGAGATTCGTACTTGCAAACAGTTAGCCGGTTGTTTATCTTTCTCTAAACGAGATACATAAGTGGTTCGTGCCTACCTTTAAAACGGGAGGAGCCGACGCGTGGCAATATTTTTTTACGGCAGGGATGACATTGATGCGTACCGGACATAGCATCGTGAAGAACGTAGTCGCACGAGACAATCGGAATCAAAGAGAAAAGTCCACCTCAATGTTGATTATTAAACTATCCGAAACAGCAGAGACAATATCAGTAAGTAGGCCAGCAAGCACACGTTATAAATTATTTTCCACGGTAGAAATGAAATTTTCAATCGAGGCCCTTAATTCCGCATAGACATACATAACGTAATAATCTCAAAGTCCATAGAAATACATTTGTAACGATACAAAGATTTCTCCATGACGGGACGTCGTTAAGGAAAAATATGAAAGTTTGTTGGTATACAATTTATAGCGCTCTGCTTGCAAGCAAACGACTGTCTCACCTTTTCGTCGAGTATATTGGAATCGAAAGGGCAGCGAGTAGTTAGACGTTGGACTTTTTCTGCCAAAGGGGTAGGAGATCCTTTCGGACGAGGGAACAAATTACGTTCCGATTCAGGATAACTTTGAATGTTGGCGTACCATCTTTTCAAATGCGGCCATTTCGAGAGCCGATCGTTAAAGTACATTCGACAGAAATCGAACAGCTGCGCATCTTTGGCAGTAGGGACCCAGCCACATACGTAGCTAATATTCGCAAAGTCATAGTTTACGCTTTCTAATTCTGTGCTTATATCCGATAAGTTTGTTAAATCCTGAAGAACGAAACATGGCAAAATTTATGCCAGATAAGAAGGTGTAATAACGGTAGAAAATAATTTTAATTCATCTCTCGTGTAGGAATTGTATCACTCCTCCCTTCCCTTCGAAACCACAGTGGAATAATGAAATACATTGTAATGGAAAGTAATACTTTACGTAGAAAACCTATTCCTCAAAGAGGGCATGAATTTAATCGAATATGTCGAAACGTTGGAATCGACGGAAATTGCGAAACTGGAATCAAGATCAGTCGGATAAATTTCCTGTTACAATATGTCATACTCGATTGGGAAAGTACATGACGGTAGCGTTGCCAGAAGGTGCCGCGTTTTTACACGTGCGTCGAAAGTTTTCAAAATTCAAACACTGAACCGTAGCTATTATAGCTTTCTTTGTAAAAGTAACAAAGTACTAAAGTACCTGCTTATCGGTTGCTTTCACAGCTTTGACCTTTTTTGTAACTTCCTTTTGTTCCTTCACTTGTTCCAACAATCTTTCTCCGATTTCGTCAGCCATTTCGCACTGTTTGATCTTTCCGTCTGTCATACCAATTCCAAACGTTTCAAGCTCCGCGGCGTCACTGCACGTTTCTGCTAGGTTACAGGCTTGTGGCGTCAGCAGGGTAGGCAAGCTGCCGTGTTATGAAAAAGGACTGAAAACAGCGCCGCTAGTATTCACGGGAACGAACTAAAGGCATAAATTTATATAGAGCATGCCTATCTATCTTAATGTATACTCAATGGTTGTATTCTAATGCTTGCCTTCATATTTTCTTTTCAATTTTATTTTAAAATGGAAATAACAACATTATATTTCAGTTACTTTCGTTTTATTAATATTCATATTACAAAAGAATCATAATATACATAGGTATACATAGGAATAGATATACAATTACAGTATATACAAATATTTTCTAACCTCTATTTTCCTTGAAAACAGCTTCAATTATCACAATATTTTAAAAATTATAGCAATTATAATAACTATGAAATAAATAATAATTATGTCTCAAGTTTGTTTGGCTGCTCGTTTTCGTCGTGAACGGTATCCAATCACCCATAATGGCGGTTCAGAACAGAATTGACATTTCAGTCTTGGCGGGAAAGATCACACCGATTTCCTCTTGCAAATGTAGTTGAAAGTCTTCAATTCGGTGTGTATGTGTGAGTAGCGTCAGTATCGCCACCTGGTAGACCCGGGTCGCGTAACTAGGAACCGCTGAGCGCATTACAGCTTGTCGACCCTGGTGAGAGATGGAGCGGAAAAGAAAGTTATGCAGCCTCTGAAAACGTAAACGAGTATTTGAATGAGGAAGAAAGGCCTTGAAAGAGAGCATGAAGAAGGCATTACATTTCTGTTTTAAGCGATTGTCAGAGGTATCCATGGGCCGTGAAGCAGTGCCTGGATCTAAGAGATTTTTAGAAAGCGAATTTGCACAAGGCAAAAGACAGATATTAAGGGCAGCAAAAAGGGGGCAACTCTTACAGTATTCTTAGGTATAAGAAGTAAGTTTTTAAGAGTAAGAGTACGTAGACAGTGTAGTAAGTATGTGTTATTTGCTGAAATAAAAGTGTAAAAAGGCGGATGCCCTTGGTGGGGTTCCTTCATTCATTCCTTTATACTTTGTTGTTAGAATTTGATTCCAATTAGCTTTTTTTTCCCTTTATACAACGATAGTAGGAAGCATGGTCGAAGGAGGTATAAATAAAGGTTACGGTGGAATAATAATAGGTGTAAGGGGTTAGGATGCGGCTGGTGATGGAAAACACAGAGAGAATATAGAATAAAAGTCTTTTATTATTACTTATTCTTTACAGATTTATAGTTTTGGGAGAAGATGGTTATTTTGCAAATTGAAGGTTATAATAGACTATTGAAGATTATTTAACTTTTAGAAGTATGGATGGTACGGTTGCATTCAAATTTGTGAAAGATACCTGCAAAATATAAGGAGGTTATGGGAAAGGGTGAAAGCATAGGTGAGATTTTGAAAGAAACACTGGTGGCAGGTAGAGGTGGATTTTGTAGAGACGCGGGGTGCAGAAAGTAAGGATACATGAGAAAATATGTATGGGAAAGGTACCATAGCGGAGGGAAATATGTTTGTAGCGGTATCTGTCATTATGAGAAGCGGAAGAAGGGAGAGACGTAAGCAGCAGAATTCATTAGTATCCAATTACACGTATTCTTTCTCCAATCTGAAAAGGGAAATAAAAATGGAATGATTTATATAATACAATATAATATAATAGAAAAGAAATGTAATTTATCGCATGGTTTTCTTACCAAGTAGAGTAGAGGTAGAAAAATGTATGTTGTTTAAAGCATCACTGGCGACGGATATATTTTTATGTTCAGAATATAGGTGACGGATGGAGGCAAAGGAAACGTGAGTGAAATATTGGCACAGTGGGATACAGGGAAAAGAATAGAACAGAATAGAATAGAATAATGTTGCGGAGGCGGTAAGGAAAATGGTTTGGGTTCAAAGGAGGCAAGTTTAAGCAGCGAAGCAGTATGAGATTAGGAGGTTATTCTTTTACTTAATGTACGAGTGGGATATGTATAAATTTCATTTCATTTAACTTAATAAGATTGAAATAGAAGTTGTAAGAGAGATATAGATGTGCAACGGTGTGTGGAGAAAGGTAAATTATATAGAATTTGTAGAATTATTTAATTTAATTTTATTTGAATTTAATTTAAGGTAACGTAGTTAAATGAGATTGGAAATGGAACGTGTAAGTGAAAGTGAAATTAAGTGATATTAAATGAGTGGTAGAATTATCAGAATTTGAACATGAACTTGAACTTGAACTTGAATTTGAATTTGAATTTGAACTTAAGATATGTAAATGTGATGAAAGTGGATTGAAATAAAATGGTATTTTATATGAACAGAAAGTAATGCGACGCAATGGAACGAAGGGAACTTAAATGAAATAAAATGTAATGAAAAGGAAGGGAAGGAAATGTAAAGAAGGGGAATGACTAAATAAATAAGTTGAAGAATTATGCAAGGTACATTTATTTGAGAATTGGTTACCTCATTTCGTTTCATTTCATTGGAAGTGGGTTCGGGGGTTTTAGGTTATAACAGTACTGCAATGACATTATATTTATTATATTTATTAATCGTTGGAGTGTGAAAAGTGTAGCGAGTTGAGAAAGCATAAGGAATGAAAGATGGAAATAATAATAATAATAATAATAATAATAATTGTGTGAGGTATAGGTTTGAGAAGTGGATATTGAATCTTGTGAGTGTTGCGTCGAGGGGGTTTTAGGTGAAGATGGTAAGGCATTGAGATTTTATTTATTCATTCATTCCTTTACCTTATTTATAGCTAGGGGAGGAAGGGAAACGAATGAAAATTGGAATAATTAATAACTATGCGAGGGATAGATTTGAGAAGCGGTTATTCAACTTGACGCATGTTGCGCCAGGGTGTTTTAAGTGAAGATGTTAATGCGATGAGATTTTATTTATTTATTCACTTCTTTTTCTTATTTCAAGCGAGCGGAGGATGGGAAATGGAAATTATGATAATAATTAGGCGAGGAATAGATTTGAGAAGCGGATACTTGATCCCATGCGTGTTGCTTTCCTTTGCGGGGCTTTAGGTTAAGACGTCAATGCAATGCAATGATATATTTATTAATTATTAACTTTATTAGTTTGAGTATGGAAAATTGTAGCGATTTGAGGAAGTGGAATAAATGAATTAATTAAAAATACGAATAATTAATAAATAAGCGAGGTGTACATTTGAGAAGTGGTTATCGAATCTCATGTGTTTTTGAGGGGCTTTAGGTTAAGACGATACTGCAACGATATGAAATATTTACAATTTTTATTATTTATAAGTTGGAGCGCCGAATTGTAGCGCGTTGAGGAAGGGAAGGGAAGGAATGAAAAAATGGATCAATTAATAACTATGCGAGGTGCCGATGAGAGAAGCGGCTATTTATTTATTGAATTTCATGCGTGTTGCGTCGAGGGGTTATTGGTTAAGATGGGAATGCAAGGAGATTTTATTTATTTATTAGCTAAGAGAGTGGAAATGGTTGCGAGTTTCGAGGAAGGGAAGGAATGAAAATTGAAAGA
Organism: Cerceris ruficornis; assembly: GCA_963989415.1. Lineage (NCBI taxonomy): Eukaryota > Metazoa > Arthropoda > Insecta > Hymenoptera > Crabronidae > Cerceris > Cerceris ruficornis. Next base: position 29,382,083 of record OZ022521.1, read on the forward strand.
ATTAATAATAATTACGTGAGATGTAGGATTTGAGAGGTGGTTATCCAACTTGATGCGCGTTGCGTCGAGGGGTTATTGGTTAAGATGGGAATGCAAGGAGATTTTATTTATTTATTAGCTAAGAGAGTGGAAATGGTTGCGAGTTTCGAGGAAGGGAAGGAATGAAAATTGAAAGAATTAATAATAATTACGTGAGATGTAGGATTTGAGAGGTGGTTATCCAACTTGATGCGCGTTGCGTCGAGGGGTTTTAGGTTAAGAGGTTAAGGCAATGATATTTTACTTGTTTATTAATCAAGGGAGCGAAATTGCATGTTGCTTTGGATCATGGAGGGAGGTTGGTGCATTTGGGAGTATATGCAACGGGGAGATGGGTTCATAAGGGGATATAACCAGGAAAAGGCTCTCGCTCACGAGCTCGTCGGTCTAAGTGCGAGGCGGTACAAGTGCGAGGCGGTACAAGTGCGAGGCGGTACAAGTGCGAGGCGGTACAAGTGCGAGGCGGTACAAGTGCGAGGCGGTACAAGTGCGAGGCGGTACAAGTGCGAGGCGGTACAAGTGCGAGGCGGTACAAGTGCGAGGCGGTACAAGTGCGAGGCGGTACAAGTGCGAGGCGGTACAAGTGCGAGGCGGTACAAGTGCGAGGCGGTACAAGTGCGAGGCGGTACAAGTGCGAGGCGGTACAAGTGCGAGGCGGTACAAGTGCGAGGCGGTACAAGTGCGAGGCGGTACAAGTGCGAGGCGGTACAAGTGCGAGGCGGTACAAGTGCGAGGCGGTACAAGTGCGAGGCGGTACAAGTGCGAGGCGGTACAAGTGCGAGGCGGTACAAGTGCGAGGCGGTACAAGTGCGAGGCGGTACAAGTGCGAGGCGGTACAAGTGCGAGGCGGTACAAGTGCGAGGCGGTACAAGTGCGAGGCGGTACAAGTGCGAGGCGGTACAAGTGCGAGGCGGTACAAGTGCGAGGCGGTACAAGTGCGAGGCGGTACAAGTGCGAGGCGGTACAAGTGCGAGGCGGTACAAGTGCGAGGCGGTACAAGTGCGAGGCGGTACAAGTGCGAGGCGGTACAAGTGCGAGGCGGTACAAGTGCGAGGCGGTACAAGTGCGAGGCGGTACAAGTGCGAGGCGGTCAGAGTGCTTCGGTTAGGTCAGAGTGCTTCGGTTAGGTCAGAGTGCTTCGGTTAGGTCAGAGTGCTTCGGTTAGGTCAGAGTGCTTCGGTTAGGTCAGAGTGCTTCGGTTAGGTCAGAGTGCTTCGGTTAGGTCAGAGTGCTTCGGTTAGGTCAGAGTGCTTCGGTTAGGTCAGAGTGCTTCGGTTAGGTCAGAGTGCTTCGGTTAGGTCAGAGTGCTTCGGTTAGGTCAGAGTGCTTCGGTTAGGTCAGAGTGCTTCGGTTAGGTCAGAGTGCTTCGGTTAGGTCAGAGTGCTTCGGTTAGGTCAGAGTGCTTCGGTTAGGTCAGAGTGCTTCGGTTAGGTCAGAGTGCTTCGGTTAGGTCAGAGTGCTTCGGTTAGGTCAGAGTGCTTCGGTTAGGTCAGAGTGCTTCGGTTAGGTCAGAGTGCTTCGGTTAGGTCAGAGTGCTTCGGTTAGGTCAGAGTGCTTCGGTTAGGTCAGAGTGCTTCGGTTAGGTCAGAGTGCTTCGGTTAGGTCAGAGTGCTTCGGTTAGGTCAGAGTGCTTCGGTTAGGTCAGAGTGCTTCGGTTAGGTCAGAGTGCTTCGGTTAGGTCAGAGTGCTTCGGTTAGGTCAGAGTGCTTCGGTTAGGTCAGAGTGCTTCGGTTAGGTCAGAGTGCTTCGGTTAGGTCAGAGTGCTTCGGTTAGGTCAGAGTGCTTCGGTTAGGTCAGAGTGCTTCGGTTAGGTCAGAGTGCTTCGGTTAGGTCAGAGTGCTTCGGTTAGGTCAGAGTGCTTCGGTTAGGTCAGAGTGCTTCGGTTAGGTCAGAGTGCTTCGGTTAGGTCAGAGTGCTTCGGTTAGGTCAGAGTGCTTCGGTTAGGTCAGAGTGCTTCGGTTAGGTCAGAGTGCTTCGGTTAGGTCAGAGTGCTTCGGTTAGGTCAGAGTGCTTCGGTTAGGTCAGAGTGCTTCGGTTAGGTCAGAGTGCTTCGGTTAGGTCAGAGTGCTTCGGTTAGGTCAGAGTGCTTCGGTTAGGTCAGAGTGCTTCGGTTAGGTCAGAGTGCTTCGGTTAGGTCAGAGTGCTTCGGTTAGGTCAGAGTGCTTCGGTTAGGTCAGAGTGCTTCGGTTAGGTCAGAGTGCTTCGGTTAGGTCAGAGTGCTTCGGTTAGGTCAGAGTGCTTCGGTTAGGTCAGAGTGCTTCGGTTAGGTCAGAGTGCTTCGGTTAGGTCAGAGTGCTTCGGTTAGGTCAGAGTGCTTCGGTTAGGTCAGAGTGCTTCGGTTAGGTCAGAGTGCTTCGGTTAGGTCAGAGTGCTTCGGTTAGGTCAGAGTGCTTCGGTTAGGTCAGAGTGCTTCGGTTAGGTCTGGGTTAGGTCTGGGTTAGGTCTGGGTTAGGTCTGGGTTAGGTCTGGGTTAGGTCTGGGTTAGGTCTGGCCGCGACGGTGACCACCTCCTCGTGGTGCGGCTGGGAGGGCCACATGGTGGGATCACGCTGGTGTGATCCCACCATGTGGTCCTGCTAAGAGTCACCAAACACATTCATTCACACATACACACTACAGACATACAACACACACACACACTTCATTCACACAAGACTTGGACAACGGACGGACGGACAGACAATCATACACCACCACACGGGACGAGGACAGACACGACGACATAAAAAGGACTGAACTACTTATGACGACCTGGCAACAAACAATTTAAAAAAACATGGCAGACGAAAATAACGGAAATAACGTTTACCGAACAGAGGAGGGATACCTCAGTTCCGGTGGGACCCGCGGTGGTCAAGCAGGCCGCGACCCATCGTCATCCTATGACTGTGAGACGGGGGATGTGATAGACCAGGCATCCACGTCTAGTACTGCAACTGGAATGGAGACGACCGGCATGACAAGGACTGGAATGGACACGACTGGAACGGTAAGGAGGTCGGCAAGGAGAGTAGAGCGGTACAGCTCCGACCCCTGCCCGACTGTGATTGCATCGGTATTGGAGCGGCAAATAGAAACACCGGTGTCGCTGGCGATGATGACGTTAGAGAGGGATAGGAGGGAGAAGTCAGGAGCAACAGGTACGATGGAAGCAGAGGAAGGAGTAAGCAGGAGGGCGAACAGAGGTAAAAGTGCGGAGAAGAGGCCAAGGACGGACGAGAGAGAAAGAATGGACCTGGACTTTGAATTTGAAGAGGACATGGTGAGTGACAAAGTGACTGAGGTAAGGAAAAGAAGGGAACAGTTCAAAAAGAAGAAAGAAGAGACGGCGGAAGCCGCCAGTGAAATAATAGACTTTAATATAAGGTTCTTCAAGTGCATAAAGGAATTGGACGTGGTGACAGAGTACATAGACCACAACAACAGCGTGAAGGCGGATATGAAGCAGAGATTGCTGAAAGTAATGCAGGACATTAAGGTAATGTACAAAGAATCGAAGGCGGTAGGAGATAAGACGAAGAAAATGGAGAACTACTATAGAGAGGTGGAGGAAGAGATAAAGGAGAGTGAAAGTAGAAGGGAAGAAAGGTACAGGAAAGAAGGTAATATGAGAAGAGAAGGTGAAAGAGTAGATGTATATAGAGAAGAGGACAGAAGGAGAACACAAGGACCTTTATACAGTGAGATAGTGACAGCCAGAGAAGATTGGACGACGGTAACTAGAGGAAGAGGCAGGAGCAGGACCAGGGCAGGACTCAGAGGAAGAATGGACAGAGGACAGCCGGTGAGAGACGAGGAGGAGGCACTAGGACAAGGTATAAGGAGAAACACAGGTGACTATGGAGGTGTAAATAGAAATCTGAGCCTGGAAAGAAAAAGGATAGGAGGGTACGTAAAGAACGATGCCATTATAATCAAAGCAGGAAATAAAGACACTGAAGAAAAAGTTATGAAAGAAGTAAGAGAAAGGTGTACAAAAATAAAAGACGATGTGAAGATGGTACGAAAAGGCAGAAATGGACACTACATTATTGAGATGAAGCCAAATGTAAATACACATAGAGTTAAGGAACATATCACTAAAATAACGGAAGGAAAAGCGGAGGTGATAGCGAAAGTGCCAACTATAGATTTAGAGATTGATGGCATTGAGCCATATGTGGATTTAGATGAACTGAATAGTGCGCTAAAAAGTGAGATAGGTGTGGAATTTGTGAAGGACGTAAAAGTGAAGTTGTTGAGGGAAACGCGGATAGGAACAAAGAGAGCGGTTATAACTGTGCCGATGATGTGGAGGAGACGTCTGAAGGATGTGAATAAAGTGAAGATTGGATGGGCGATATGCAGGATACGGGAGTGTCCCAGGATAACGCGCTGCTTCGTGTGTCATCAGAATGATCACGTGAGTTACAATTGCAAGTTTAAACATACTAAGATATGTAGAAAATGTGGAGCGCATGGACATGAGATGAATGTATGTGACAAGGAAGTGAGATGTTATTTGTGTGAGAGATTGGGAATGAGTGACTTTAGGATTAGGCATTTACCGGGTACGTATAGATGTTTAGTTAATAGGACAGGAAATATTAATAGTAATTATGGATAGGTTAAGTATTTTACAGATAAATCTAAATAGGTGTAGGCTAGCGACGGATTTAATGGAGGTAATGGCAAACAAACATAAGGTAGATATAGTGATAATCTCTGAACCGTACAGAGGACTAGATAAATGGACGAACGAAAGTGAAAATGACGCGGCTATATGGTGTACGGGAATAAACAATAAAATAGATTTTAAAGAGGATAGAAAGACGGAAAAAGGAATAGTTGTAAATAGAATTAAAAATGTATATATAATTTCGTGTTATGTGTCTCCTAATATTAGTGTGAAAGTGTATAGTAAATATTTAGATAGTTTAGATAGAATATTAAGAAATTGTAAATATGAGGTTATAGTCGCGGGCGATTTTAATGCTAAGAATACGGCGTGGGGAAGTGCAAAAATAGATAAGAGAGGGGAGCTTTTATTAGAACTTTTAAACAAACATAATTTGATCCCGGTCGTGTCCCGAGGCGGTGCTACGTTTAATAGGAATGGTAGGAAATCAAAGATAGACTTTATGGCGTGCACGAAGAATTTTAGAGAAAAGATGAAGGACAGCAGAGTTTTAAATGCGGAGACAGCGTCTGACCACTTTTATTTATTGCATAGTTTTAAGGATTTTAGGTATAAGACAAAAGCAAGAAGTGGATGGAACTTAAAAACATTCAACGAAAGTAAATTTAATGAAATATGCGAAGAGAAATTAAATAAACTACCTAGTGATAATAAAATTAGATTAGGACCTAGCATTAAGTTTGTAAATAGATTAGATAATATAACGAAGGAAATTTGTGAGGAGGTTATGGCGAAAAGGAAACCATACTACGGTAACAAAAGACCAGTAGTATGGTGGAGCAAGGAGATAGGAGAGGTTAGAAATGATATGAATAGGATGAGAAGAAGATATCAGAGAATGAAAAAGAGAGGGAAGGATGTGAGCATGGAAAAAGAGATGTACCTAAATAAAAGAAAGGAGCTAAATAGGAAAATAATGAAAGCTAAGGACACAACATACCAAAATTATATTAATGAACTAGAAAACGATATATGGGGAAGACCATATAGAAACATAATGAATAGATTTAAAAATAAAGAAGGTAAAATAAAGATAGCGGATAAAATAGTTAAAGAAAAAATAAAAAAGCTCTTCCCCAGAGAAGATAACTTAGGAAATAAGGACTTAATGATTAAAGTAACAAGAAACAGGTTTTATGAAGAAATAGAGGAAGTAACAGAGGAGGAAATGAAAAGAGCTGCAAAAAATTTAAAAAATAATAAGGCACCAGGAATGGACGAGATACCGAACGAGATAATTAAGAAAATAATAAATAAACATCCAGGAAAAATAAAAAATATAATAACAATGTGCCTCGAGAATAGCTTGTTTCCGAAACAATGGAAGGTTCAGAGGCTTATACTGCTACCAAAAAATAAAAAGAGAGAAGAGGACGAGCAGGAGTATAGGCCTCTATGTCTAATAAATGGATGGGGCAAATTTTATGAACAAATAATAAAAAATAGGTTAATGCGAAATGTGAATAATAGCTTTAGTAATAATCAATTTGGTTTCTGTAAAAAGAAAGATACTTTGGGAGCCATGAACATTATCAAAAATAAGACTGAGATGGCGAAAATCAAAAATAAATATTGTGTGCTTGTAACTCTAGATGTAAGAAATGCTTTTAATACTGTTAAGTGGTCAGAAATAGTTAAGAATTTAGTTGATAGGAATAATGAATTGTATATAGTTGAACTAATTAAGGATTATTTTAAAGATAGGAAAATTATTTATGAAATGGAGGATGGTAAGGAGTATGTATATGATATGGAGAGGGGGGTCCCACAAGGATCAGTTTTGGGTCCATACCTGTGGAATTGTATATATGATGAGGTACTAAGTAAGCAAACGGTAGAGGAATGTATAGTAATAGGATACGCGGACGATGTAGGGATAGTTTTTACAGGTAGTGACTTAGATAGAATTAAGCGTAATATAAATATAGAAGTTAGTGAAATTAGAAATATACTGTATAGGAAAGGTTTAGAATTAGCAAGTAAAAAGACTAGAATTATTACATTAAATTATAAGAAAATAGATAATAGTGAAGTTAGGATAGGTATAGATAGGTTTAGGATTAGAAATAGTACTCGTTATTTAGGTGTTGTCTTTGAAAGAGGAATGAAATTTTATGATCACATAGAACACGTAACAAACAAAAGTATGAGATTAGTAGCGGCATTGGGGAGACTGATGAGTAATATAGGAGGTGTGAATGCGAAAGGAAGAATGTTATATTACAGGATATGGGAAGCGGTTATATTGTATGGAGCGCCGATATGGGAGGATGGTATGTTGTATGATAGGAATGTGAGAATGTTAAGAAGAACGCAAAGAATAGCTTTAAGTAGGTTAGCTAGGGCATATCGAAACGTGTCCAGCAAAAGGTTGTGTGTGATCACTGGAATCTTACCGATTGTCATGAAAATTAAACAAAGGAAAGAGGTGTATTATAGAAAACTAAAAATTAAGGAAAGTAGACTAACAGCGGAAGAAGAAAAGGAAGAGAGAATGAAAAGAGAAGAGGAGGAGATAGAAAACAGAATATGGGAAGCGTGGCAGCACAGATGGAACATGGAGAGCGACAATTGGACGCACAGATGGATAGTGGATGTGAAAGCATGGAAGAACAGGAAGCATGGTGAGCTGAATTATCACCTCACACAAATGTTGACCGGTAATGGCTGTTTTAACAGCTACCGATGTAAGATAGGCAAGGCGGAGAACGGAGATTGTTGGTATCGGTGTGGCACAGTCGACACACCGGAACATACCCTTCGAAGATGTGAAAGATGGACTGCTGAAAGAGAGAAGGTGAAAGATAGATTAGACGAAGAGATAGATTTTAGACCGGAAACACTGGTGGAAAGAATGTTAAGTAACGAAAGAAATTGGATAATAATTAGTGAATTTATTATAGGAATTATGATGAAAAAGGAGAGAGACGAGAGGAGAATAGAGAAAGGAGAAGACATTCTAGAAATAAGATAGAGTAAGAAAAGAATTTGCGCGAAGTAAAACAGTAGTGTGCCGCCCAAATTCTTATATACATAAGGAAAGGAAAGAGGAGGGGTTTTAGTGGGTATTCCGGGAGGTTAAACTCCCGGCGAGTCCCACACTACCCTGGTGATTTATTGCCAGGGTGTGCGTAAACGCATTTCCCCTCCTCTATAAAATTAAAAAAAAAAAAAAAAAAAAAAAAAAAAAAAAAAAAAAAAAAAAAAAGGTCTGGGTTAGGTCTGGGTTAGGTCTGGGTTAGGTCTGGGTTAGGTGGGCCGCGTGGTGAGCACCTCCTCGTGGTGTGGCCCGGGAGGATCACATGGTGGGATCACGCTGGAGTGATCCCACCATGTGGTCCTGCGAAGACTCACCAGCACTCTTTACACTTACACACACTTTACACTTACACACACACACTCACACACATCACTATACACACACACTATGGGACGGAAATTTTGTTGACGACTTGGCGAAAACACAAATTAAAAAATATGGATTGTACAAATAAAGGATTGAACGTTTACGGTGCAGGGGGCGTCGGATCCCCCAGTACCGGCGTGGATGCGGGTGGTCGAGCGGGCCCCGCCACGTCGTTATCGAGCAACCGTGGGCTATCTGAGGTACCCCGTCAGGCCTCAGAAGAGCCATATACTACGGACGGCGTGAGAGGAAGAGGGACGGCGAAGAGGGGGAGGCTGTCGATCGCGCGTAGTCTAGATAGACTCTCGCGGTTCGGCAGCGACGTGGAGCTGGTTCCCTTGGTGCCGCGATGGACCAAGGAGCCCGTTCCCGGTCCCAGCACGTCCAAAGAGGGAGAGGGAGAGGAACCGAGGACGCACACCGCCTCGGGAGAGGGGAGGAAGAAGAGAGTGAGAGAGGAGCATGGAGTGGATGAGGTGGAGATGGGCGCGGTGGAGGAGGACAAGGACTCCGACGACGACGTCACTTTCCTGCCAGGCCGAGAGAGACGCCCCGCTGCAAGCAGAATCTGGGCGAAGGTGGAATCGGAGAGCAGCGGGGAGTGCACCGTCGTCGAGTCCAGCGGCGAGGAGGAGGAGGAGGAGGAGGTGGTCACGAAGAGTAAGAGGGGAAGGCCGAAGGGCATCTTCGTGAACCCCAAGAAGCTGGGGCCTGGAATGAAGGGCCTCCCTTCACAAAGTCACCTCCGCAAGAATGCGGAGGTGATGAAGCTGGAGGAAATCATGGCCCGGTCAAAGGAGCGCCTGGAGACGGTCGTCAGAGTTGCGGACCGCGCAAGCAACCTCAAGACGACCGACCACCGGGAACTCCGCTTGGCAGCCCGGGATCTCTACACTATGACGGAGGAGGTGATCGGGAGAGCGGAGAGAGCCGAGAACCCGGACCGCCCCGCCCGAGAGATCGTCATCAGGCAGGGAGGGTGGGAGCGGCGGTACCACGCCCTCCAGAAGACGCACCAGGCGTATGTTGAGGCCGCTGCGTCCATGGGAGAGGATTCGCGCTCTAAGGAGAGAGAGTGCTGCCGCCTCAGGTCGGAAGTAGTCCGCCTGAGAAGACGCCTGGAGAACAGGGGGCAGGATCCGGATAAAGATCCCCCCCCTGCAACGACAGCGACGGCGTTGACGACGAGGAGGAGAGGTGGGGAGCCTCCAGCTAGGGAGACTCCCATGGAGATAGGGGAGACCTCCGATGGCGTTCCGGACCGTATAACGGTCATGCTGGAGCGCCAGTCGGAGGAGTTTGAGAGGCGGATGAGGGCCATGGAAGATTCCATGGCCAGAAAGATAGAGGACCTGGGTCGCGCACTGGCTGGGCTGAACGTGGCGGCCCAGCCTCGTCAAGAGAGACCCAGGTCGGGGGCGAGGAAGAAGGAGGTACCGGCAGGGGGAGCGAAGGGCGCGGCGTTGGTGATGGCAGCGGGCAAATCATTGTCCGCTGCTACCGTCAAACCCAACGCAGCGTCTGGAGCCAAACCCCCTGACCGGGAAGATGGAGGGAAGAAGGAGAAGGAGAGGAAGGAGAATCAGGAGAGGGACAAGGCGTTTGAGGAGACGTGGGCGCTGGTGGTTCGGAGAGGTAAGAGGAAGAAGGGGAAGAAATCCTCTGCTCCCTCTGCCGCTCCACCAGTCGCCAAGGGGGGTCAAGCGCGAGTTATCCGCGCGGCCCCCCCAGCGAAGAAGGGAGGAGAGGTGGTCCAGCCGGCGAAGCCGAAGTTACCAAAGCCGCCGAGAACGGCGGCGGTATCAGTAACGGCACCGGCTGGACAGGAGGAGAACCTGGGCAAACAACTTGCCCAGGTGATGCCCAGGGTAAGCTTATCTGCCCTGGGCATCGAGAAGATGCGGCCGAAGAGGGCGGCCACCGGGGCTCTCGTGATAGAGATCCCCGGACCCGACGGCATACTTAAAGCCGGAGGGTTAAGGGCCGCCCTCGAGAAGGAGTTCGCGGGTTCGGGGGTAAGAGTGTCTTGCCCCCAGAAGACCGCCGAGCTCCGAATCTCCGGGCTCACCGAGATGGCGAACCCGGAGGCAGTGAGGGAGGCCCTTGCCGACGCCGGGGACTGTGGGAGGGCGGATGTACGCGTCGGGGAGATCCGGAGAGACAACTCCGGACTCTTTTCGGCGTGGGTGAGATGCCCTCTCACAGCAGCGAGGAAGCTGGAGAGAGCTGGACATGTCACCGTCCAGTTCTTCCAAGCGAGGGTGACGGCGTTGCAGCAGAGACCGCTCCAGTGTTTCCGGTGCCTCGAAACCGGGCACGTTCGGCAGAGCTGTAAGAGCTCTGTCGACCGGAGCGGTCTCTGCTATAAGTGCGGAGAGGCCTCCCACAGAGCTGCAGGATGTACGGCCGCGCCCAAATGCCCGATATGCTCGGACTTGGGGCGGCCGTCGGGGCACAGGTTGGGTGGACCGGCTTGTCACCCACCCACTCGCAAGGCCAAGGATAAGGCCGCGAGTGGAACTGTGCTCCGGGCCGGCACGAGTGGAGAGGCTTGCCCCCAGAAGGGGGGAGCCCCACCCGTAGTCGAGGAGATGGAGGTGGAGGCAGGGGGGACGCAGGATCCCCCCCCTGCGGAAGGAGTGGCGCCAGTCCAACCTGAGGTGAGCCTGGAGGAGGCAGTTACAGCGGCTCCATAATGCCAGCACGCCTTCTCCAGTGCAACCTCAACCACTGTCGGGCGGCTCAGGATCTGATGATCCAATCCGTCCGGCAGATGGAAGTTGGACTGGCAGTGATCGCCGAGCCGTACCGGGTCCTTAGTCGCCCTGACTGGGCAGGGGACCTGGACGGCGTAGCGGCGATCACGTGGAGTTTGGAGCGAGGAGCCCCGGCCTGCGAGGTGTTATTTCGAGGTCGGGGATTTGTGGCGGTTTCTTGGGGGGAACCAGTGGTGATAGGGTGCTACGTGTCGCCGGCGAAAGGCCTCAGATTATTCGAGGCCTTCCTGGACGAGGTCGGGCAGTTCTTGCTGAGCTGTCCGTCTCGTCCAGTGATCGTGCTGGGAGACTTTAACGCCCACGCAGCCGCGTGGGGTAGTCCCAGCACGACGCCAAAGGGCGACGCGTTGTTAGAGTGGACTGCGGGTCACGGCCTCGTTCTGTTGAACGCAGGGACCGTGAGCACGTGCGTGCATGCCCGGGGTGAGTCGATAGTCGATCTGACTTTCGCAAGCCCGGGTATCGCGCGCCGTGTGTCCCAGTGGAGGGTAGCGGAGGAGGTGGCCACACTCAGTGACCACCTCTATATCATTATCGATATATCCGCTACGCCTTCGCGAGAGGGACCCCGTCGTGAGCACCCGTCACCACGGTGGACGCTCCGGCGTCTGCAGCAGGACACCGTAAGGATGGCAGCCTCCGTGATCGCCTGGCAAGACATGCCAGGCGACACCCTCGACGACCCAGAGTTGGGGGCGTGTTGGTTCCGGGAAGTAATGACGTCGATTTGTGACGCCACGCTACCCCGGGCCAGCGCGCCACGTCGAGGGGGGTCGGTGTACTGGTGGTCGGCAGAGATCGCGGATCTCCGCACGGTCTGTGTGCGAGCCCGACGCCAGTACACCCGAGCCCGTCGCAAGAGACGGTTCACGGAGGCAGAGGTGTTAGAGTTCCGCCGCGAGTTTTCCGCGGCGCGACGTACTCTTCGCCTGGCCATCCTGGACGCGAAGACCCAGGCATGGAAGGAGCTCCTCGCGAGTCTAGATGCGGATCCGTGGGGGCGCCCGTATAAGATGGTCATGAGAAAACTCAGGCCATGGGCGCCTCCGCTCACGGAACGCATGGATCCCCAACTGCTCCGGGTGGTTGTGTCAACCCTCTTCCCTTGCGAGGGCGAGAGGGAGCCACCCGTCGAGCCGCCCGCCCAGACCAACTGGACGGACGAGTTGGGGATCAGCGACGAGGAGCTCGCCCGGGCCATTAGGCGTCTGGCTGCCCGTAACACGGCACCAGGCCCCGATGGTATCCCGGGACGTGTCTGGGTGATAGCGTTAGGTGTCCTGCAGCCCGGCCTCAAGCGTCTGTTCGACGCGTGTCTGAGGTCGGGCAGGTTCCCCCCGAGTTGGAAGAGAGGGAAGCTTGTCCTCCTCCAAAAGGAAGGCAAGCCCGCAGACTCTCCCTCTGCGTATCGGCCGATCTGTTTGCTCGACGAGGCTGGCAAGTTACTGGAGAGAGTGATTGCCGGCCGCCTCGTCGAGCACCTGTCCCGAGAGGGCCCGGACCTTTCCGAGGCCCAGTACGGCTTCCGTCAGGGGCGCTCTACTGTCGATGCGATCGGCAGAGTCAGAGCCCTGACGGAGCCAGTGGTGGCGGGAGGCGGTGTTGCGTTGGCTATCTCGTTGGATATCGCCAACGCGTTCAACACCGTCTCCTGGGGTGCTATAGGGCGAGCGCTAGATTATCATCGAGTGCCGCCCTACCTCGGAGAGATAATCCGGGAGTACCTTCGGGACAGGAGCATCGAGTGGATCGGTCGTGACGGCAGAGAGGAGAGGCAGGTGCGTCGTGGGGTTCCGCAGGGGTCCGTGTTGGGCCCCCTCTTATGGAACCTCGCGTATGACGCAGTCCTGCGGGTGGAGCTTCCCGGTGGCGTGTCGTTGGTAGTTTATGCCGACGACACGATGATCATCGCCACCGGGAATGATTGGAAGAGGGCGGTGAGTGCCGCGGAAGAAGCGGTACACCTCGTCGTCGCCGAGATAGAGCGCCTTGGTTTAAGGGTGGCCACGGCCAAGACCGAGGCCATGTGGATTTGTGGGTCCACTGGCCGAGGGATCCCTTCCAAGGCGTCTCTGAAGGTAGGTGAGTCCTGCGTCCCCGTGAGTCGGAGGTTCAAGTACCTCGGGCTCACGGTGGACAGTTACTGGCGGTTCGGGCATCATCTCGATCTATTGGCTCCCCGGTTGGAACGCGCGGCGGCATGTCTTTGTCGCCTCGCGCCCAATCTGGGTGGGCCAGGGGAGGAGCGTCGTCGACTTTACGTGGGAGTCGTCCGGTCCATGGCCCTCTACGGGGCGCCGATATGGGCCGGCGGCTTGGCGGTCAACAGGAGGGGCAAGGAAGTGCTCTGCAAGGTGCACAGACTGTTGGCCGTCAGGGTCGTGCGGGGATACCGCACGATCTCCTACGCGGTGGCGACGGTTCTGGCGGGATCCATCCCCTTCCGTTTCCTGGCAGCTATGGACGCGGAGGTCTACACTGGCCTCCGTGCTCCGCGCCAGGGCGTGGGGGACCCGTCAGGACAACGGATCGAGGAGGATGATGTTCGACGTCAGGCCGAGCAGCGTGCGTGGGCGAAGTGGCTCGCATGGTTAGACGAGCCACAGAACGCCGATAAGCGCGCTGTTCGGGCCATCCGCCCGCTCATGAGAGAGTGGGTGGATAGGCGACATGGCAGGCTCACTTATCGTCTGACGCAGGTGCTCTCGGGGCATGGTTGCTTCGGGGAGTACCTGTGTCGGATAGGGAAGGAGGCGACGGCGAGGTGTCACCATTGCGACGAGGAGGATGACACGGCGCAGCACACTCTGGAGTTCTGTCCAGTATGGGCGGAGCAGCGCCGTGTCATGACAGTAGAGATAGGCGACGACCTCTCGTTGCCCACAGTTGTCAGGGAGATGGTGGACAGCGAGAGGAAGTGGAAGGCGGTGGCCTCCTTTTGTGAGAAAGTTCTCACAATGAAGGAGGTCGCCGAGAGGGAGAGAGAGGGAGAGCGGGGACGGCGACCCACACGCCGTCGCCCGCGGAGGAGATAAGGTGGCGGGACGGGGGAGCGCCGCGAGGGGGGTCCGGAGATGCTTGCATCTCCCGACCTTTCTCGCGGTAGCAAACGGGTTCGGGTGGCGCCGTGAGGGAGGTGGAGGGATGCTTGCATCCTTCCGCGCCTCTCACGGTAGCCATGAGGTTTTTTGAAGCGCCGCGAGGGAGGTGGGGGGATGCCACGGCATCCCTCTGCGCCTCTCGCGGTAGCATAAAGGGGGGGGAGAGAGGGAACTGTGCGGGGTTTCAAGGGATGCCTTGCATCGCTTGGCGCCTCGCACAGGATCCCACGTCGTGGGCGGTGTTGGGGTGAGGGCCCCAGCACCGCATTGCACACCACGGCTGATGGGGGGGGAGACGGCGTGTGTGTGACCACACGTCGGCTCCTTGTCTTTGGGGAAAGCCCCGGGGTGGGCGCCTTAAAGGGCGCCCACACCGGGAGCAGTCGCACGGGGTGTATCCTGGAAGCATCGCTAGCGCGGTCCCTGGGATACACCCTATAAGCGGTAGAGGTAGTCACCGTGAGGTTTTAGTTGGTAAGAATCCAACAGTACCCGCTGCCCCCTCAGGCAGCGGGTCTCTATGCAAGATTTCCTCACGTTAAAAAAAAAAAAAAAAAAAAAAAGGTCTGGGTTAGGTCTGGGTTAGGTCTGGGTTAGGTCTGGGTTAGGTCTGGGTTAGGTCTGGGTTAGGTCTGGGTTAGGTCTGGGTTAGGTCTGGGTTAGGTCTGGGTTAGGTCTGGGTTAGGTCTGGGTTAGGTCTGGGTTAGGTCTGGGTTAGGTCTGGGTTAGGTCTGGGTTAGGTCTGGGTTAGGTCTGGGTTAGGTCTGGGTTAGGTCTGGGTTAGGTCTGGGTTAGGTCTGGGTTAGGTCTGGGTTAGGTCTGGGTTAGGTCTGGGTTAGGTCTGGGTTAGGTCTGGGTTAGGTCTGGGTTAGGTCTGGGTTAGGTCTGGGTTAGGTCTGGGTTAGGTCTGGGTTAGGTCTGGGTTAGGTCTGGGTTAGGTCTGGGTTAGGTCTGGGTTAGGTCTGGGTTAGGTCTGGGTTAGGTCTGGGTTAGGTCTGGGTTAGGTCTGGGTTAGGTCTGGGTTAGGTCTGGGTTAGGTCTGGGTTAGGTCTGGGTTAGGTCTGGGTTAGGTCTGGGTTAGGTCTGGGTTAGGTCTGGGTTAGGTCTGGGTTAGGTCTGGGTTAGGTCTGGGTTAGGTCTGGGTTAGGTCTGGGTTAGGTCTGGGTTAGGTCTGGGTTAGGTCTGGGTTAGGTCTGGGTTAGGTCTGGGTTAGGTCTGGGTTAGGTCTGGGTTAGGTCTGGGTTAGGTCTGGGTTAGGTCTGGGTTAGGTCTGGGTTAGGTCTGGGTTAGGTCTGGGTTAGGTCTGGGTTAGGTCTGGGTTAGGTCTGGGTTAGGTCTGGGTTAGGTCTGGGTTAGGTCTGGGTTAGGTCTGGGTTAGGTCTGGGTTAGGTCTGGGTTAGGTCTGGGTTAGGTCTGGGTTAGGTCTGGGTTAGGTCTGGGTTAGGTCTGGGTTAGGTCTGGGTTAGGTCTGGGTTAGGTCTTCATGAGCCAGGTGAAAGTGAACTGATAGTGAAAGAGTTTAAAGCTGTGCATGCCGATAAAAGATTGGAGGTTAAGGACATCAGAAAGACTAGGTGCGGAAATATGATTATTGAATTGAAGGGGAACGGAAACGTGAAGGAGTGGAAGGAGAAAATGGTGGATATTGCGCGTAATCGTGGAGAGATCGTTGCTAGATCTCCCACAATTGACATTGAAATCGAGGGAATCGAGCCCTATGTCACGAAAGAGCAGGTGATAGAAGCGATGGGGAAAGAATTTGGAGAGGAAGAAAGCCAGGAACTTGAATGGAAGGTGTTGAGGCTGAATAGATACGGAAATGGTAAGGCAGTACTGAGAGGAGGGATGAAGTGGAAGGCGAAATTGAGGGACAAGAAAGCCATAGCGATAGAGTGGAAAATGTGCAAAATCAGAGAAGCTGAGGTCGTAGTGAGGTGTTTCAAGTGCCAGGATACAGGACATAGAAGTTTTCAGTGCAGGGAGAAGGTGGACATTGGATTATGTAGGAGATGTGGCGGAAAGGACCATGTAGTGGGAGATTGTGTGAACAAAATAAGGTGTTTTTTGTGTGCCAAGGCTGGTTTAGGACGTGAGAGACTGACGCACTTCGCAGGCTCTGTGATTTGCGCCAGAAATAGAGGGAGGATTACCTAAGCTTAGGAAATCAGAGTGAGGACGTAGGGAGGGCTGCGAAGTAATGCCACGTGCCGTGCCGCATGCCCTCTACAGTGGATGATGTGGAGTCGGAGGAGGGGTTTTAGTGGGTATTCCGGGAGGTCAAACTCCCGGTGAGTCCCACACTACCCCGGCATCTTGGTGCCGGGGTGTGCGTAAATGCATTTCCCCTCCTCCATAAAAAAAAAAAAAAAAAAAAAAAAAGGTCTGGGTTAGGTCTGGGTTAGGTCTGGGTTAGGTCTGGGTTAGGTCTGGGTTAGGTCTGGGTTAGGTCTGGGTTAGGTCTGGGTTAGGTCTGGGTTAGGTCTGGGTTAGGTCTGGGTTAGGTCTGGGTTAGGTCTGGGTTAGGTCTGGGTTAGGTCTGGGTTAGGTCTGGGTTAGGTCTGGGTTAGGTCTGGGTTAGGTCTGGGTTAGGTCTGGGTTAGGTCTGGGTTAGGTCTGGGTTAGGTCTGGGTTAGGTCTGGGTTAGGTCTGGGTTAGGTCTGGGTTAGGTCTGGGTTAGGTCTGGGTTAGGTCTGGGTTAGGTCTGGGTTAGGTCTGGGTTAGGTCTGGGTTAGGTCTGGGTTAGGTCTGGGTTAGGTCTGGGTTAGGTCTGGGTTAGGTCTGGGTTAGGTCTGGGTTAGGTCTGGGTTAGGTCTGGGTTAGGTCTGGGTTAGGTCTGGGTTAGGTCTGGGTTAGGTCTGGGTTAGGTCTGGGTTAGGTCTGGGTTAGGTCTGGGTTAGGTCTGGGTTAGGTCTGGGTTAGGTCTGGGTTAGGTCTGGGTTAGGTCTGGGTTAGGTCTGGGTTAGGTCTGGGTTAGGTCTGGGTTAGGTCTGGGTTAGGTCTGGGTTAGGTCTGGGTTAGGTCTGGGTTAGGTCTGGGTTAGGTCTGGGTTAGGTCTGGGTTAGGTCTGGGTTAGGTCTGGGTTAGGTCTGGGTTAGGTCTGGGTTAGGTCTGGGTTAGGTCTGGGTTAGGTCTGGGTTAGGTCTGGGTTAGGTCTGGGTTAGGTCTGGGTTAGGTCTGGGTTAGGTCTGGGTTAGGTCTGGGTTAGGTCTGGGTTAGGTCTGGGTTAGGTCTGGGTTAGGTCTGGGTTAGGTCTGGGTTAGGTCTGGGTTAGGTCTGGGTTAGGTCTGGGTTAGGTCTGGGTTAGGTCTGGGTTAGGTCTGGGTTAGGTCTGGGTTAGGTCTGGGTTAGGTCTGGGTTAGGTCTGGGTTAGGTCTGGGTTAGGTCTGGGTTAGGTCTGGGTTAGGTCTGGGTTAGGTCTGGGTTAGGTCTGGGTTAGGTCTGGGTTAGGTCTGGGTTAGGTCTGGGTTAGGTCTGGGTTAGGTCTGGGTTAGGTCTGGGTTAGGTCTGGGTTAGGTCTGGGTTAGGTCTGGGTTAGGTCTGGGTTAGGTCTGGGTTAGGTCTGGGTTAGGTCTGGGTTAGGTCTGGGTTAGGTCTGGGTTAGGTCTGGGTTAGGTCTGGGTTAGGTCTGGGTTAGGTCTGGGTTAGGTCTGGGTTAGGTCTGGGTTAGGTCTGGGTTAGGTCTGGGTTAGGTCTGGGTTAGGTCTGGGTTAGGTCTGGGTTAGGTCTGGGTTAGGTCTGGGTTAGGTCTGGGTTAGGTCTGGGTTAGGTCTGGGTTAGGTCTGGGTTAGGTCTGGGTTAGGTCTGGGTTAGGTCTGGGTTAGGTCTGGGTTAGGTCTGGGTTAGGTCTGGGTTAGGTCTGGGTTAGGTCTGGGTTAGGTCTGGGTTAGGTCTGGGTTAGGTCTGGGTTAGGTCTGGGTTAGGTCTGGGTTAGGTCTGGGTTAGGTCTGGGTTAGGTCTGGGTTAGGTCTGGGTTAGGTCTGGGTTAGGTCTGGGTTAGGTCTGGGTTAGGTCTGGGTTAGGTCTGGGTTAGGTCTGGGTTAGGTCTGGGTTAGGTCTGGGTTAGGTCTGGGTTAGGTCTGGGTTAGGTCTGGGTTAGGTCTGGGTTAGGTCTGGGTTAGGTCTGGGTTAGGTCTGGGTTAGGTCTGGGTTAGGTCTGGGTTAGGTCTGGGTTAGGTCTGGGTTAGGTCTGGGTTAGGTCTGGGTTAGGTCTGGGTTAGGTCTGGGTTAGGTCTGGGTTAGGTCTGGGTTAGGTCTGGGTTAGGTCTGGGTTAGGTCTGGGTTAGGTCTGGGTTAGGTCTGGGTTAGGTCTGGGTTAGGTCTGGGTTAGGTCTGGGTTAGGTCTGGGTTAGGTCTGGGTTAGGTCTGGGTTAGGTCTGGGTTAGGTCTGGGTTAGGTCTGGGTTAGGTCTGGGTTAGGTCTGGGTTAGGTCTGGGTTAGGTCTGGGTTAGGTCTGGGTTAGGTCTGGGTTAGGTCTGGGTTAGGTCTGGGTTAGGTCTGGGTTAGGTCTGGGTTAGGTCTGGGTTAGGTCTGGGTTAGGTCTGGGTTAGGTCTGGGTTAGGTCTGGGTTAGGTCTGGGTTAGGTCTGGGTTAGGTCTGGGTTAGGTCTGGGTTAGGTCTGGGTTAGGTCTGGGTTAGGTCTGGGTTAGGTCTGGGTTAGGTCTGGGTTAGGTCTGGGTTAGGTCTGGGTTAGGTCTGGGTTAGGTCTGGGTTAGGTCTGGGTTAGGTCTGGGTTAGGTCTGGGTTAGGTCTGGGTTAGGTCTGGGTTAGGTCTGGGTTAGGTCTGGGTTAGGTCTGGGTTAGGTCTGGGTTAGGTCTGGGTTAGGTCTGGGTTAGGTCTGGGTTAGGTCTGGGTTAGGTCTGGGTTAGGTCTGGGTTAGGTCTGGGTTAGGTCTGGGTTAGGTCTGGGTTAGGTCTGGGTTAGGTCTGGGTTAGGTCTGGGTTAGGTCTGGGTTAGGTCTGGGTTAGGTCTGGGTTAGGTCTGGGTTAGGTCTGGGTTAGGTCTGGGTTAGGTCTGGGTTAGGTCTGGGTTAGGTCTGGGTTAGGTCTGGGTTAGGTCTGGGTTAGGTCTGGGTTAGGTCTGGGTTAGGTCTGGGTTAGGTCTGGGTTAGGTCTGGGTTAGGTCTGGGTTAGGTCTGGGTTAGGTCTGGGTTAGGTCTGGGTTAGGTCTGGGTTAGGTCTGGGTTAGGTCTGGGTTAGGTCTGGGTTAGGTCTGGGTTAGGTCTGGGTTAGGTCTGGGTTAGGTCTGGGTTAGGTCTGGGTTAGGTCTGGGTTAGGTCTGGGTTAGGTCTGGGTTAGGTCTGGGTTAGGTCTGGGTTAGGTCTGGGTTAGGTCTGGGTTAGGTCTGGGTTAGGTCTGGGTTAGGTCTGGGTTAGGTCTGGGTTAGGTCTGGGTTAGGTCTGGGTTAGGTCTGGGTTAGGTCTGGGTTAGGTCTGGGTTAGGTCTGGGTTAGGTCTGGGTTAGGTCTGGGTTAGGTCTGGGTTAGGTCTGGGTTAGGTCTGGGTTAGGTCTGGGTTAGGTCTGGGTTAGGTCTGGGTTAGGTCTGGGTTAGGTCTGGGTTAGGTCTGGGTTAGGTCTGGGTTAGGTCTGGGTTAGGTCTGGGTTAGGTCTGGGTTAGGTCTGGGTTAGGTCTGGGTTAGGTCTGGGTTAGGTCTGGGTTAGGTCTGGGTTAGGTCTGGGTTAGGTCTGGGTTAGGTCTGGGTTAGGTCTGGGTTAGGTCTGGGTTAGGTCTGGGTTAGGTCTGGGTTAGGTCTGGGTTAGGTCTGGGTTAGGTCTGGGTTAGGTCTGGGTTAGGTCTGGGTTAGGTCTGGGTTAGGTCTGGGTTAGGTCTGGGTTAGGTCTGGGTTAGGTCTGGGTTAGGTCTGGGTTAGGTCTGGGTTAGGTCTGGGTTAGGTCTGGGTTAGGTCTGGGTTAGGTCTGGGTTAGGTCTGGGTTAGGTCTGGGTTAGGTCTGGGTTAGGTCTGGGTTAGGTCTGGGTTAGGTCTGGGTTAGGTCTGGGTTAGGTCTGGGTTAGGTCTGGGTTAGGTCTGGGTTAGGTCTGGGTTAGGTCTGGGTTAGGTCTGGGTTAGGTCTGGGTTAGGTCTGGGTTAGGTCTGGGTTAGGTCTGGGTTAGGTCTGGGTTAGGTCTGGGTTAGGTCTGGGTTAGGTCTGGGTTAGGTCTGGGTTAGGTCTGGGTTAGGTCTGGGTTAGGTCTGGGTTAGGTCTGGGTTAGGTCTGGGTTAGGTCTGGGTTAGGTCTGGGTTAGGTCTGGGTTAGGTCTGGGTTAGGTCTGGGTTAGGTCTGGGTTAGGTCTGGGTTAGGTCTGGGTTAGGTCTGGGTTAGGTCTGGGTTAGGTCTGGGTTAGGTCTGGGTTAGGTCTGGGTTAGGTCTGGGTTAGGTCTGGGTTAGGTCTGGGTTAGGTCTGGGTTAGGTCTGGGTTAGGTCTGGGTTAGGTCTGGGTTAGGTCTGGGTTAGGTCTGGGTTAGGTCTGGGTTAGGTCTGGGTTAGGTCTGGGTTAGGTCTGGGTTAGGTCTGGGTTAGGTCTGGGTTAGGTCTGGGTTAGGTCTGGGTTAGGTCTGGGTTAGGTCTGGGTTAGGTCTGGGTTAGGTCTGGGTTAGGTCTGGGTTAGGTCTGGGTTAGGTCTGGGTTAGGTCTGGGTTAGGTCTGGGTTAGGTCTGGGTTAGGTCTGGGTTAGGTCTGGGTTAGGTCTGGGTTAGGTCTGGGTTAGGTCTGGGTTAGGTCTGGGTTAGGTCTGGGTTAGGTCTGGGTTAGGTCTGGGTTAGGTCTGGGTTAGGTCTGGGTTAGGTCTGGGTTAGGTCTGGGTTAGGTCTGGGTTAGGTCTGGGTTAGGTCTGGGTTAGGTCTGGGTTAGGTCTGGGTTAGGTCTGGGTTAGGTCTGGGTTAGGTCTGGGTTAGGTCTGGGTTAGGTCTGGGTTAGGTCTGGGTTAGGTCTGGGTTAGGTCTGGGTTAGGTCTGGGTTAGGTCTGGGTTAGGTCTGGGTTAGGTCTGGGTTAGGTCTGGGTTAGGTCTGGGTTAGGTCTGGGTTAGGTCTGGGTTAGGTCTGGGTTAGGTCTGGGTTAGGTCTGGGTTAGGTCTGGGTTAGGTCTGGGTTAGGTCTGGGTTAGGTCTGGGTTAGGTCTGGGTTAGGTCTGGGTTAGGTCTGGGTTAGGTCTGGGTTAGGTCTGGGTTAGGTCTGGGTTAGGTCTGGGTTAGGTCTGGGTTAGGTCTGGGTTAGGTCTGGGTTAGGTCTGGGTTAGGTCTGGGTTAGGTCTGGGTTAGGTCTGGGTTAGGTCTGGGTTAGGTCTGGGTTAGGTCTGGGTTAGGTCTGGGTTAGGTCTGGGTTAGGTCTGGGTTAGGTCTGGGTTAGGTCTGGGTTAGGTCTGGGTTAGGTCTGGGTTAGGTCTGGGTTAGGTCTGGGTTAGGTCTGGGTTAGGTCTGGGTTAGGTCTGGGTTAGGTCTGGGTTAGGTCTGGGTTAGGTCTGGGTTAGGTCTGGGTTAGGTCTGGGTTAGGTCTGGGTTAGGTCTGGGTTAGGTCTGGGTTAGGTCTGGGTTAGGTCTGGGTTAGGTCTGGGTTAGGTCTGGGTTAGGTCTGGGTTAGGTCTGGGTTAGGTCTGGGTTAGGTCTGGGTTAGGTCTGGGTTAGGTCTGGGTTAGGTCTGGGTTAGGTCTGGGTTAGGTCTGGGTTAGGTCTGGGTTAGGTCTGGGTTAGGTCTGGGTTAGGTCTGGGTTAGGTCTGGGTTAGGTCTGGGTTAGGTCTGGGTTAGGTCTGGGTTAGGTCTGGGTTAGGTCTGGGTTAGGTCTGGGTTAGGTCTGGGTTAGGTCTGGGTTAGGTCTGGGTTAGGTCTGGGTTAGGTCTGGGTTAGGTCTGGGTTAGGTCTGGGTTAGGTCTGGGTTAGGTCTGGGTTAGGTCTGGGTTAGGTCTGGGTTAGGTCTGGGTTAGGTCTGGGTTAGGTCTGGGTTAGGTCTGGGTTAGGTCTGGGTTAGGTCTGGGTTAGGTCTGGGTTAGGTCTGGGTTAGGTCTGGGTTAGGTCTGGGTTAGGTCTGGGTTAGGTCTGGGTTAGGTCTGGGTTAGGTCTGGGTTAGGTCTGGGTTAGGTCTGGGTTAGGTCTGGGTTAGGTCTGGGTTAGGTCTGGGTTAGGTCTGGGTTAGGTCTGGGTTAGGTCTGGGTTAGGTCTGGGTTAGGTCTGGGTTAGGTCTGGGTTAGGTCTGGGTTAGGTCTGGGTTAGGTCTGGGTTAGGTCTGGGTTAGGTCTGGGTTAGGTCTGGGTTAGGTCTGGGTTAGGTCTGGGTTAGGTCTGGGTTAGGTCTGGGTTAGGTCTGGGTTAGGTCTGGGTTAGGTCTGGGTTAGGTCTGGGTTAGGTCTGGGTTAGGTCTGGGTTAGGTCTGGGTTAGGTCTGGGTTAGGTCTGGGTTAGGTCTGGGTTAGGTCTGGGTTAGGTCTGGGTTAGGTCTGGGTTAGGTCTGGGTTAGGTCTGGGTTAGGTCTGGGTTAGGTCTGGGTTAGGTCTGGGTTAGGTCTGGGTTAGGTCTGGGTTAGGTCTGGGTTAGGTCTGGGTTAGGTCTGGGTTAGGTCTGGGTTAGGTCTGGGTTAGGTCTGGGTTAGGTCTGGGTTAGGTCTGGGTTAGGTCTGGGTTAGGTCTGGGTTAGGTCTGGGTTAGGTCTGGGTTAGGTCTGGGTTAGGTCTGGGTTAGGTCTGGGTTAGGTCTGGGTTAGGTCTGGGTTAGGTCTGGGTTAGGTCTGGGTTAGGTCTGGGTTAGGTCTGGGTTAGGTCTGGGTTAGGTCTGGGTTAGGTCTGGGTTAGGTCTGGGTTAGGTCTGGGTTAGGTCTGGGTTAGGTCTGGGTTAGGTCTGGGTTAGGTCTGGGTTAGGTCTGGGTTAGGTCTGGGTTAGGTCTGGGTTAGGTCTGGGTTAGGTCTGGGTTAGGTCTGGGTTAGGTCTGGGTTAGGTCTGGGTTAGGTCTGGGTTAGGTCTGGGTTAGGTCTGGGTTAGGTCTGGGTTAGGTCTGGGTTAGGTCTGGGTTAGGTCTGGGTTAGGTCTGGGTTAGGTCTGGGTTAGGTCTGGGTTAGGTCTGGGTTAGGTCTGGGTTAGGTCTGGGTTAGGTCTGGGTTAGGTCTGGGTTAGGTCTGGGTTAGGTCTGGGTTAGGTCTGGGTTAGGTCTGGGTTAGGTCTGGGTTAGGTCTGGGTTAGGTCTGGGTTAGGTCTGGGTTAGGTCTGGGTTAGGTCTGGGTTAGGTCTGGGTTAGGTCTGGGTTAGGTCTGGGTTAGGTCTGGGTTAGGTCTGGGTTAGGTCTGGGTTAGGTCTGGGTTAGGTCTGGGTTAGGTCTGGGTTAGGTCTGGGTTAGGTCTGGGTTAGGTCTGGGTTAGGTCTGGGTTAGGTCTGGGTTAGGTCTGGGTTAGGTCTGGGTTAGGTCTGGGTTAGGTCTGGGTTAGGTCTGGGTTAGGTCTGGGTTAGGTCTGGGTTAGGTCTGGGTTAGGTCTGGGTTAGGTCTGGGTTAGGTCTGGGTTAGGTCTGGGTTAGGTCTGGGTTAGGTCTGGGTTAGGTCTGGGTTAGGTCTGGGTTAGGTCTGGGTTAGGTCTGGGTTAGGTCTGGGTTAGGTCTGGGTTAGGTCTGGGTTAGGTCTGGGTTAGGTCTGGGTTAGGTCTGGGTTAGGTCTGGGTTAGGTCTGGGTTAGGTCTGGGTTAGGTCTGGGTTAGGTCTGGGTTAGGTCTGGGTTAGGTCTGGGTTAGGTCTGGGTTAGGTCTGGGTTAGGTCTGGGTTAGGTCTGGG
The DNA here is from genome assembly GCA_963989415.1 of Cerceris ruficornis. Taxonomy (NCBI): domain Eukaryota; kingdom Metazoa; phylum Arthropoda; class Insecta; order Hymenoptera; family Crabronidae; genus Cerceris; species Cerceris ruficornis. The sequence goes on from OZ022521.1 coordinate 29,405,819, forward strand.
TTAGGTCTGGGTTAGGTCTGGGTTAGGTCTGGGTTAGGTCTGGGTTAGGTCTGGGTTAGGTCTGGGTTAGGTCTGGGTTAGGTCTGGGTTAGGTCTGGGTTAGGTCTGGGTTAGGTCTGGGTTAGGTCTGGGTTAGGTCTGGGTTAGGTCTGGGTTAGGTCTGGGTTAGGTCTGGGTTAGGTCTGGGTTAGGTCTGGGTTAGGTCTGGGTTAGGTCTGGGTTAGGTCTGGGTTAGGTCTGGGTTAGGTCTGGGTTAGGTCTGGGTTAGGTCTGGGTTAGGTCTGGGTTAGGTCTGGGTTAGGTCTGGGTTAGGTCTGGGTTAGGTCTGGGTTAGGTCTGGGTTAGGTCTGGGTTAGGTCTGGGTTAGGTCTGGGTTAGGTCTGGGTTAGGTCTGGGTTAGGTCTGGGTTAGGTCTGGGTTAGGTCTGGGTTAGGTCTGGGTTAGGTCTGGGTTAGGTCTGGGTTAGGTCTGGGTTAGGTCTGGGTTAGGTCTGGGTTAGGTCTGGGTTAGGTCTGGGTTAGGTCTGGGTTAGGTCTGGGTTAGGTCTGGGTTAGGTCTGGGTTAGGTCTGGGTTAGGTCTGGGTTAGGTCTGGGTTAGGTCTGGGTTAGGTCTGGGTTAGGTCTGGGTTAGGTCTGGGTTAGGTCTGGGTTAGGTCTGGGTTAGGTCTGGGTTAGGTCTGGGTTAGGTCTGGGTTAGGTCTGGGTTAGGTCTGGGTTAGGTCTGGGTTAGGTCTGGGTTAGGTCTGGGTTAGGTCTGGGTTAGGTCTGGGTTAGGTCTGGGTTAGGTCTGGGTTAGGTCTGGGTTAGGTCTGGGTTAGGTCTGGGTTAGGTCTGGGTTAGGTCTGGGTTAGGTCTGGGTTAGGTCTGGGTTAGGTCTGGGTTAGGTCTGGGTTAGGTCTGGGTTAGGTCTGGGTTAGGTCTGGGTTAGGTCTGGGTTAGGTCTGGGTTAGGTCTGGGTTAGGTCTGGGTTAGGTCTGGGTTAGGTCTGGGTTAGGTCTGGGTTAGGTCTGGGTTAGGTCTGGGTTAGGTCTGGGTTAGGTCTGGGTTAGGTCTGGGTTAGGTCTGGGTTAGGTCTGGGTTAGGTCTGGGTTAGGTCTGGGTTAGGTCTGGGTTAGGTCTGGGTTAGGTCTGGGTTAGGTCTGGGTTAGGTCTGGGTTAGGTCTGGGTTAGGTCTGGGTTAGGTCTGGGTTAGGTCTGGGTTAGGTCTGGGTTAGGTCTGGGTTAGGTCTGGGTTAGGTCTGGGTTAGGTCTGGGTTAGGTCTGGGTTAGGTCTGGGTTAGGTCTGGGTTAGGTCTGGGTTAGGTCTGGGTTAGGTCTGGGTTAGGTCTGGGTTAGGTCTGGGTTAGGTCTGGGTTAGGTCTGGGTTAGGTCTGGGTTAGGTCTGGGTTAGGTCTGGGTTAGGTCTGGGTTAGGTCTGGGTTAGGTCTGGGTTAGGTCTGGGTTAGGTCTGGGTTAGGTCTGGGTTAGGTCTGGGTTAGGTCTGGGTTAGGTCTGGGTTAGGTCTGGGTTAGGTCTGGGTTAGGTCTGGGTTAGGTCTGGGTTAGGTCTGGGTTAGGTCTGGGTTAGGTCTGGGTTAGGTCTGGGTTAGGTCTGGGTTAGGTCTGGGTTAGGTCTGGGTTAGGTCTGGGTTAGGTCTGGGTTAGGTCTGGGTTAGGTCTGGGTTAGGTCTGGGTTAGGTCTGGGTTAGGTCTGGGTTAGGTCTGGGTTAGGTCTGGGTTAGGTCTGGGTTAGGTCTGGGTTAGGTCTGGGTTAGGTCTGGGTTAGGTCTGGGTTAGGTCTGGGTTAGGTCTGGGTTAGGTCTGGGTTAGGTCTGGGTTAGGTCTGGGTTAGGTCTGGGTTAGGTCTGGGTTAGGTCTGGGTTAGGTCTGGGTTAGGTCTGGGTTAGGTCTGGGTTAGGTCTGGGTTAGGTCTGGGTTAGGTCTGGGTTAGGTCTGGGTTAGGTCTGGGTTAGGTCTGGGTTAGGTCTGGGTTAGGTCTGGGTTAGGTCTGGGTTAGGTCTGGGTTAGGTCTGGGTTAGGTCTGGGTTAGGTCTGGGTTAGGTCTGGGTTAGGTCTGGGTTAGGTCTGGGTTAGGTCTGGGTTAGGTCTGGGTTAGGTCTGGGTTAGGTCTGGGTTAGGTCTGGGTTAGGTCTGGGTTAGGTCTGGGTTAGGTCTGGGTTAGGTCTGGGTTAGGTCTGGGTTAGGTCTGGGTTAGGTCTGGGTTAGGTCTGGGTTAGGTCTGGGTTAGGTCTGGGTTAGGTCTGGGTTAGGTCTGGGTTAGGTCTGGGTTAGGTCTGGGTTAGGTCTGGGTTAGGTCTGGGTTAGGTCTGGGTTAGGTCTGGGTTAGGTCTGGGTTAGGTCTGGGTTAGGTCTGGGTTAGGTCTGGGTTAGGTCTGGGTTAGGTCTGGGTTAGGTCTGGGTTAGGTCTGGGTTAGGTCTGGGTTAGGTCTGGGTTAGGTCTGGGTTAGGTCTGGGTTAGGTCTGGGTTAGGTCTGGGTTAGGTCTGGGTTAGGTCTGGGTTAGGTCTGGGTTAGGTCTGGGTTAGGTCTGGGTTAGGTCTGGGTTAGGTCTGGGTTAGGTCTGGGTTAGGTCTGGGTTAGGTCTGGGTTAGGTCTGGGTTAGGTCTGGGTTAGGTCTGGGTTAGGTCTGGGTTAGGTCTGGGTTAGGTCTGGGTTAGGTCTGGGTTAGGTCTGGGTTAGGTCTGGGTTAGGTCTGGGTTAGGTCTGGGTTAGGTCTGGGTTAGGTCTGGGTTAGGTCTGGGTTAGGTCTGGGTTAGGTCTGGGTTAGGTCTGGGTTAGGTCTGGGTTAGGTCTGGGTTAGGTCTGGGTTAGGTCTGGGTTAGGTCTGGGTTAGGTCTGGGTTAGGTCTGGGTTAGGTCTGGGTTAGGTCTGGGTTAGGTCTGGGTTAGGTCTGGGTTAGGTCTGGGTTAGGTCTGGGTTAGGTCTGGGTTAGGTCTGGGTTAGGTCTGGGTTAGGTCTGGGTTAGGTCTGGGTTAGGTCTGGGTTAGGTCTGGGTTAGGTCTGGGTTAGGTCTGGGTTAGGTCTGGGTTAGGTCTGGGTTAGGTCTGGGTTAGGTCTGGGTTAGGTCTGGGTTAGGTCTGGGTTAGGTCTGGGTTAGGTCTGGGTTAGGTCTGGGTTAGGTCTGGGTTAGGTCTGGGTTAGGTCTGGGTTAGGTCTGGGTTAGGTCTGGGTTAGGTCTGGGTTAGGTCTGGGTTAGGTCTGGGTTAGGTCTGGGTTAGGTCTGGGTTAGGTCTGGGTTAGGTCTGGGTTAGGTCTGGGTTAGGTCTGGGTTAGGTCTGGGTTAGGTCTGGGTTAGGTCTGGGTTAGGTCTGGGTTAGGTCTGGGTTAGGTCTGGGTTAGGTCTGGGTTAGGTCTGGGTTAGGTCTGGGTTAGGTCTGGGTTAGGTCTGGGTTAGGTCTGGGTTAGGTCTGGGTTAGGTCTGGGTTAGGTCTGGGTTAGGTCTGGGTTAGGTCTGGGTTAGGTCTGGGTTAGGTCTGGGTTAGGTCTGGGTTAGGTCTGGGTTAGGTCTGGGTTAGGTCTGGGTTAGGTCTGGGTTAGGTCTGGGTTAGGTCTGGGTTAGGTCTGGGTTAGGTCTGGGTTAGGTCTGGGTTAGGTCTGGGTTAGGTCTGGGTTAGGTCTGGGTTAGGTCTGGGTTAGGTCTGGGTTAGGTCTGGGTTAGGTCTGGGTTAGGTCTGGGTTAGGTCTGGGTTAGGTCTGGGTTAGGTCTGGGTTAGGTCTGGGTTAGGTCTGGGTTAGGTCTGGGTTAGGTCTGGGTTAGGTCTGGGTTAGGTCTGGGTTAGGTCTGGGTTAGGTCTGGGTTAGGTCTGGGTTAGGTCTGGGTTAGGTCTGGGTTAGGTCTGGGTTAGGTCTGGGTTAGGTCTGGGTTAGGTCTGGGTTAGGTCTGGGTTAGGTCTGGGTTAGGTCTGGGTTAGGTCTGGGTTAGGTCTGGGTTAGGTCTGGGTTAGGTCTGGGTTAGGTCTGGGTTAGGTCTGGGTTAGGTCTGGGTTAGGTCTGGGTTAGGTCTGGGTTAGGTCTGGGTTAGGTCTGGGTTAGGTCTGGGTTAGGTCTGGGTTAGGTCTGGGTTAGGTCTGGGTTAGGTCTGGGTTAGGTCTGGGTTAGGTCTGGGTTAGGTCTGGGTTAGGTCTGGGTTAGGTCTGGGTTAGGTCTGGGTTAGGTCTGGGTTAGGTCTGGGTTAGGTCTGGGTTAGGTCTGGGTTAGGTCTGGGTTAGGTCTGGGTTAGGTCTGGGTTAGGTCTGGGTTAGGTCTGGGTTAGGTCTGGGTTAGGTCTGGGTTAGGTCTGGGTTAGGTCTGGGTTAGGTCTGGGTTAGGTCTGGGTTAGGTCTGGGTTAGGTCTGGGTTAGGTCTGGGTTAGGTCTGGGTTAGGTCTGGGTTAGGTCTGGGTTAGGTCTGGGTTAGGTCTGGGTTAGGTCTGGGTTAGGTCTGGGTTAGGTCTGGGTTAGGTCTGGGTTAGGTCTGGGTTAGGTCTGGGTTAGGTCTGGGTTAGGTCTGGGTTAGGTCTGGGTTAGGTCTGGGTTAGGTCTGGGTTAGGTCTGGGTTAGGTCTGGGTTAGGTCTGGGTTAGGTCTGGGTTAGGTCTGGGTTAGGTCTGGGTTAGGTCTGGGTTAGGTCTGGGTTAGGTCTGGGTTAGGTCTGGGTTAGGTCTGGGTTAGGTCTGGGTTAGGTCTGGGTTAGGTCTGGGTTAGGTCTGGGTTAGGTCTGGGTTAGGTCTGGGTTAGGTCTGGGTTAGGTCTGGGTTAGGTCTGGGTTAGGTCTGGGTTAGGTCTGGGTTAGGTCTGGGTTAGGTCTGGGTTAGGTCTGGGTTAGGTCTGGGTTAGGTCTGGGTTAGGTCTGGGTTAGGTCTGGGTTAGGTCTGGGTTAGGTCTGGGTTAGGTCTGGGTTAGGTCTGGGTTAGGTCTGGGTTAGGTCTGGGTTAGGTCTGGGTTAGGTCTGGGTTAGGTCTGGGTTAGGTCTGGGTTAGGTCTGGGTTAGGTCTGGGTTAGGTCTGGGTTAGGTCTGGGTTAGGTCTGGGTTAGGTCTGGGTTAGGTCTGGGTTAGGTCTGGGTTAGGTCTGGGTTAGGTCTGGGTTAGGTCTGGGTTAGGTCTGGGTTAGGTCTGGGTTAGGTCTGGGTTAGGTCTGGGTTAGGTCTGGGTTAGGTCTGGGTTAGGTCTGGGTTAGGTCTGGGTTAGGTCTGGGTTAGGTCTGGGTTAGGTCTGGGTTAGGTCTGGGTTAGGTCTGGGTTAGGTCTGGGTTAGGTCTGGGTTAGGTCTGGGTTAGGTCTGGGTTAGGTCTGGGTTAGGTCTGGGTTAGGTCTGGGTTAGGTCTGGGTTAGGTCTGGGTTAGGTCTGGGTTAGGTCTGGGTTAGGTCTGGGTTAGGTCTGGGTTAGGTCTGGGTTAGGTCTGGGTTAGGTCTGGGTTAGGTCTGGGTTAGGTCTGGGTTAGGTCTGGGTTAGGTCTGGGTTAGGTCTGGGTTAGGTCTGGGTTAGGTCTGGGTTAGGTCTGGGTTAGGTCTGGGTTAGGTCTGGGTTAGGTCTGGGTTAGGTCTGGGTTAGGTCTGGGTTAGGTCTGGGTTAGGTCTGGGTTAGGTCTGGGTTAGGTCTGGGTTAGGTCTGGGTTAGGTCTGGGTTAGGTCTGGGTTAGGTCTGGGTTAGGTCTGGGTTAGGTCTGGGTTAGGTCTGGGTTAGGTCTGGGTTAGGTCTGGGTTAGGTCTGGGTTAGGTCTGGGTTAGGTCTGGGTTAGGTCTGGGTTAGGTCTGGGTTAGGTCTGGGTTAGGTCTGGGTTAGGTCTGGGTTAGGTCTGGGTTAGGTCTGGGTTAGGTCTGGGTTAGGTCTGGGTTAGGTCTGGGTTAGGTCTGGGTTAGGTCTGGGTTAGGTCTGGGTTAGGTCTGGGTTAGGTCTGGGTTAGGTCTGGGTTAGGTCTGGGTTAGGTCTGGGTTAGGTCTGGGTTAGGTCTGGGTTAGGTCTGGGTTAGGTCTGGGTTAGGTCTGGGTTAGGTCTGGGTTAGGTCTGGGTTAGGTCTGGGTTAGGTCTGGGTTAGGTCTGGGTTAGGTCTGGGTTAGGTCTGGGTTAGGTCTGGGTTAGGTCTGGGTTAGGTCTGGGTTAGGTCTGGGTTAGGTCTGGGTTAGGTCTGGGTTAGGTCTGGGTTAGGTCTGGGTTAGGTCTGGGTTAGGTCTGGGTTAGGTCTGGGTTAGGTCTGGGTTAGGTCTGGGTTAGGTCTGGGTTAGGTCTGGGTTAGGTCTGGGTTAGGTCTGGGTTAGGTCTGGGTTAGGTCTGGGTTAGGTCTGGGTTAGGTCTGGGTTAGGTCTGGGTTAGGTCTGGGTTAGGTCTGGGTTAGGTCTGGGTTAGGTCTGGGTTAGGTCTGGGTTAGGTCTGGGTTAGGTCTGGGTTAGGTCTGGGTTAGGTCTGGGTTAGGTCTGGGTTAGGTCTGGGTTAGGTCTGGGTTAGGTCTGGGTTAGGTCTGGGTTAGGTCTGGGTTAGGTCTGGGTTAGGTCTGGGTTAGGTCTGGGTTAGGTCTGGGTTAGGTCTGGGTTAGGTCTGGGTTAGGTCTGGGTTAGGTCTGGGTTAGGTCTGGGTTAGGTCTGGGTTAGGTCTGGGTTAGGTCTGGGTTAGGTCTGGGTTAGGTCTGGGTTAGGTCTGGGTTAGGTCTGGGTTAGGTCTGGGTTAGGTCTGGGTTAGGTCTGGGTTAGGTCTGGGTTAGGTCTGGGTTAGGTCTGGGTTAGGTCTGGGTTAGGTCTGGGTTAGGTCTGGGTTAGGTCTGGGTTAGGTCTGGGTTAGGTCTGGGTTAGGTCTGGGTTAGGTCTGGGTTAGGTCTGGGTTAGGTCTGGGTTAGGTCTGGGTTAGGTCTGGGTTAGGTCTGGGTTAGGTCTGGGTTAGGTCTGGGTTAGGTCTGGGTTAGGTCTGGGTTAGGTCTGGGTTAGGTCTGGGTTAGGTCTGGGTTAGGTCTGGGTTAGGTCTGGGTTAGGTCTGGGTTAGGTCTGGGTTAGGTCTGGGTTAGGTCTGGGTTAGGTCTGGGTTAGGTCTGGGTTAGGTCTGGGTTAGGTCTGGGTTAGGTCTGGGTTAGGTCTGGGTTAGGTCTGGGTTAGGTCTGGGTTAGGTCTGGGTTAGGTCTGGGTTAGGTCTGGGTTAGGTCTGGGTTAGGTCTGGGTTAGGTCTGGGTTAGGTCTGGGTTAGGTCTGGGTTAGGTCTGGGTTAGGTCTGGGTTAGGTCTGGGTTAGGTCTGGGTTAGGTCTGGGTTAGGTCTGGGTTAGGTCTGGGTTAGGTCTGGGTTAGGTCTGGGTTAGGTCTGGGTTAGGTCTGGGTTAGGTCTGGGTTAGGTCTGGGTTAGGTCTGGGTTAGGTCTGGGTTAGGTCTGGGTTAGGTCTGGG